>PVJH01000358.1:0-341065 GCA_004026705.1 Nesogale talazaci
AAGAAACTATAAGATATAGATAAAAGATAGTACCATTATACTATATATAATGATGTGATGGAAAATTATCACCATGCCACCACTAAATGGGCCACCTATGGAGAGAGGTGTCAGTGGAATTTTTGGATAAATTCTGACTAGAGAGACCGTGGTGCATGGTTACATGGTTACATATTGGACTTCTAACCATGAGGGTGGCTGTGAAACCAACAGCCACTCCTTTTGAGAAAGATGACAATTAAGCCTCTGATCCTAGCCAAGGGATGTGAATAGCGGTGTTATCAGACAAAGATCACTGTAAAGCAGATGATGGCAGTCATAGGTCAAAATGGAATATCTTACTGCTTGATTGTCCTTTTGACCCATTTGAAAGCAATTTTAGTTTAAAAACAGCAAAGGAGGAATGCAGGTGGATTAAGTCCCTGCTGACTTCCCGCTGACCATGGACTAGGAATGTGAATAACTTCACTGTCATGCAGAATTAATTGCAAAGTGGAATGTAGCAGATGAAGTTAGGTTAATGTGTTATACCCTATCATTTGACCTCTCTTAAGATCCATTTAAATTTCTTCTAGTTTAAAAAAAAATGTTTTCTGCTTCCTTTCTGATTGGGGTGTGCACAAAAGGTTTAGAGGGTACAAATTCAAATGAAAGGAAGGCCAAGTCATTAACTTAATTTTGACTTACAGTCCTCCATGTGCTACAGGGTTGGCCTCAGGAACACCTCTTCTCAGTTGTCTTAACTGTAATCTTTTCTAAACCAGATTGCCAGGTCTTTTTTCTGTGGAGTGAGTTTATACGACCAACTTTTAGGTTACTAGTCAAGGGCAAATTACTCCCCCATTTATTCCACCCTGGGATCAAATGAGAGAAAAGTTTTGTCCAATTCAGGCCTTCTGGAAGGAACCATGGTGGATGTATCAGTCTGGGCAGAACTAGAGAAACAAATCCATAAACACTCATGTATAAGAAAGAGGTTTATATACAAGAGCAATTAAATATTGAGAACACATCCCAAGGTCATAAGTGCAATATTAGCTATTATGTCCAATACCAATCTAGAAGTCCTCTTTAAACTCATGAAGCATATGCAATGATACCAGGACAACCACAGACCAATGGGTGGAGAGTCTTGTGTATCCAGTGGCATTAGAAGCATCTGAGCCCTGGCAGGGGCGTCTACCCATGGTTCCTCTAGTTTCCAGGGCTCAAGGTCCACAGTATGCTGCCATGCATCTTGTCAGCTACAATATCTCTCAGCGAGTAAGCAGTGAGATAGTCTCCAAGTGAGTGTGGTCAGTAGAAAGTTTTCAAGGAAGGGAACTGAGAGAGACAGTGTCTCCACCTCAAAGAGGAATTAGCAGATTTCCCAGAATTCTCAGAAGAAAGCCAGTCCCACATGGAGGTCTCATTGGCTATCTCCAGATTGATGGGTTAGATTCCATCCCTACACTTTTAATCCTCAAATTGACACCAGATTAGGTGACTGTCAGAGTGGAGTTATTGGGTAAACTCTGGTCCCAAACGTCAGCTATCAAAATATGCCAGTCTCTCTGAGGGAGAAGGTCGAGGCTATCTGCTCCTGTAAAGATGTACAGCCTTGGAACATCACAGCACCACTCTGTCCTGGATGGTCACTTTGAGTTGGAATCCACCTATGCGAGCCATAGGAGGTACAGAATGGGATCCCTCTAAAGGGAACTAGCAGTTCACGGTGCACCACAGTCTCAATCTCTGGGTTCACAAATGATGAAAATGTTCAGTGGCTAACTGATAGATTGGAGGTTCAACTTGGAGTTATCGTAGAGTTCAAACCAGAGTTATGTTGGACTGGAAAACTAGTCACTGAGAACCCAGTGGAGCTCAGTCTAACTTGGACGCATATAGGGACTTCATACATTGAAGTCAACTTGACAGTCCAGTAATAGGCTGATCTTTATTTCTAATAAGTATGTTATGGGCTCTGAGTGGGCTTGGCCCTGCATAATTCCCCTCAGACCTACATTCAGTGTTGGTGCAAAGGGGTCGGTTATCATGCCACCACAAGCCCCCATTTTCTCTGAAGTTGTTTGGTGGCACCAAATCAGTTTCAATTCATGTGAGTCAATCCCATTGAAGGAAACACTGCCCAGACCCACACCACACCTTCACAATCGCTTTTGGGTTTGAGTTCATTGTGGCAGCTGCAGTGTCAATACACTTCCCTGAATGACTTCATCTTTTTCACAGATTCTCTCTGTTACCATGCATAATGACTTTTTCTTAAGCACTGGGCTGCGATCTGCATGGCTGGCAATTGAAATCCAGCAGTAGCACCGCAGGAGAAAGACTGGGCTTCTACTCCAACCAAGAGTTATAGTCCCAGAAACTCACTGGGGCCACTATGAGTTAGCATTGACTCAATGGTGGTGAGTTTGGTTTGCTTAATGATTTTTTTCTAGTAATGAGTCCCTCCTAATAATATTCCCCAAAGACAGAAGACAAAGTCTCACCATCCCGTTTCTAAGAAGCACTTTAGCTATACTTTTTTTTTTAGTTTTCTTTTTAGCTACACTTTTTCCAAGACATATTTGGTTATTCTTCTGGCAATCCATAGAGGCAATATTCTTCATCTACACTATAATTCAAATATATTGAGTCTTCTTCAGTCTTTGATCTTCAATGCCCAATTGTCACAAGAATATGAAGTGACTGAAATATCACGATATCTTTATCATCTTTGCTCAACACTTTAAAGAGGTCTGCTGTCTGAGTTTGTGACTACTGCTCTCATGAATGTTGATTGCGGATCCAAGCTAAATGATATCCTGACAACTTCACTCCGTTCTCTTACATGTTCTAGAATTACCATTGGTGCAATGCTATCCATAGCTGCATATAACCTGCACAGCCAAGAGTCTTTGCAGAGTCAAGAGACCATCTTTTCTCTGAAAAGCATTTAAAATTCACAAGATTTTTGACACCTGACTTACAGCACTGCTTTAGGTCATTGTTTAAATATTTTACCCTGCGATTATTTTTTCTCTAGTTCAACGGTTCTCAACCTGTGGGTCACAATCCTTTTGGGAGTTGAACGACCCTTTCATATGGTTCACCCAATTCATATCAGTAGCAAAAGTACAGTTATGAAGTAGCAATGAAAATAATTTTATGATTGGGGTCACCACAAAATGAGGAACTATATTAACAGGTCGTGATATTAGGAAGGTGGAGAACCACTTCACCTTTGTTAGGAACTGAACACCAAGCTATTTCAATTTGTTACCTTAAAAGGGGGACAGAAATAAGAGTTACTATGGTACAGCAAATAAGGAGCCCTAATGGCATTGTGGATAGTGTTTGAGTGCTCACAACAAGGTCAGCCAGTGGAGCCCATCCTGCATCCCACGAGGGAATGGTGGATCTTTCTGCTCCACAAAGATCTGCCGCCTCAGAAACCCACAAGAGTTCTACTCTGTCCTCTAGAATCCCTCTGAGTTGAAATCAATTGACTAATGGGACGTGTGTACAGTAAATGGAGATTGAAATTTTATGAAACCCAAAGTGGGTTTTTCAAAGTTCAGACCCTTTTATTAAAATCAAAATATTCCAGTCTTGTTAGGAGATGGGGCAACTTCTCCACCTGTGCACAGAAAGGCTTAAAAGTTAGGATTTTTTGTATAAAGAAGTCTGGAGTCAACTTCACCTCTGAAACATTCAACACAAATTATCCATTTATTCTATATATTAAAATGTGTTGACTGCAGAATTTGAAGAAGTGAAACTTAGATTTTCAAAATAACAATGAAACTTTCTATGCAGTTTCATATTTTTCACATATTATATTGTGCTCCCACCATCCCTATGTGACTTTTCCATCATCTTTTTAATTTTCCTATTCCTGAGTTGTGTTCTGGTTTTGTAGTATCCAACTTGTACCAAAAGGAAATCTGTCATCATTCTAAACCATATTGAGCCTATAGGACAGAGAAGAAATGGCCACTTGGGTTTTCAAACCTTTAAGTCTTTTAAAGGATGAAGAGTGTTTGGTGTCTTTGGCTTTGAACCACTGATCTTATGATCGGCCGCTAACCAACTGGACACTGTGGGTCTTTATTCAACTTCCCTTGTAAGTCCTTTAATACCTAATTCTTGTCATTAGCAGTTCAACATGTAACCACTATGCCACCATGGGCCTTCAATATCAAAAGATGTCCTGCTTTACCAATATTAAAATCTGGTCACTTTAACCATGGACCTTCATTACCAAATTCTTTTTCAAATATTTCTTACCCTGCCCCCTTTTTTGTCTTCACCTGTAATTTGTAGATCATATTGAAAACCAGGGTGATAAATTAATAAATTGGTGTAAATTAATAGCAGAAAATATAGTAGAACATCATGTCTAAGAAACAAATGCAGTCTAGTCACCAATTTTCTGAATCAGTTTCCCAAATAACCCCAGCAACAGGTTTGCAAGCTAAGACAGCAAGGCAATTCCTGATGTGGTGGTTGGGCTGTGTCATGAGTTTATGTTTTTAACCTCACAGTTGTCTACCTTCCTTTGGCTGCTGCATTCTAAGCTTATCATTCTACCCATGTTTCCCAGTAGTCCACAACCAGTGTCTGTTATTGAAGCAATATTTTTAGAATTTTGCAGCCAGAATGATAACTCCTTCCTCCCCTCAAACAGTAGGTGCTCAATTGCTAAATATAAATGTTATTATGCAATTGTGAATACTAATTTTTCCCTGCTTGCAAATACTTGATTTTACTTAGCCTTAGAAGGTTAGCTCCCTGATACTATTTCGGGGATGCTTTGTCAATACTGGTGGTAAATTTGGTATGGAGTGGTTACAAAATCCCTAAGTTCCCAAATTGCATGTAACAAGCTTGTAGGGCTTTTGGCGGAATGAGTTGCCATGGTGGCTGCGGGAGCATCTTCAATTCAGGGGAATGAACACAGGGAGCAGACCCCAGGGAGTTGCAAGTGGCAAGAAGAAATAGGTGAACACGCTACCCTTGGAGACGTGTTGATCAGCCCAATTGAGACAAGATCCCACAGGAGATGAATTTCATTTCTTCCTGGGGGGAAAATCACCCCATGGTGCTCAAGGGATATAGGGATCAGGAGATCCTGCTTTATGAGATGGTGCTTGAGCATTTTCCTCTCAAAACTTTAGCACCAGGGGTGATGTTTTCTTCCATGTTCAGAGCCAAGGCATCTCTGTAATAGTAGGGAGCATTAGGCATCGAGAGAACCTGGGAGTAGAAGGCAAACATATCACGAATACAGGCTTGTATCAGCATGAACCCAAAGTCTCGGTGCTATACCTCAGAAGACAAAAGAGAACCAGTGATTCCATGTGATCCAACCGATAATTGATCAGCAAGATAGATAAATACAAATACAGTGTTTGCGCTGTGTCATGAGAGACAAATACAAGCAAAATTCATACCACAATTACCTCCTGCAAAGTGTCAAGCATCCCAAGTACATTCCATACATGGTATCTCTGACAGATTGTAAAACTACTTAGCAGTTACTGAGTAATTATAATTAGTTCTATGTTGCAGATCTTAGCTGGCATATAAAAATAACTTTGTTGCTGTACTTTTCCTCTTTTAGCAGTTAATTTTACTATAGGCAAAGCAAAGACAATTTTCCTTAGTACAGTTCTAAACCTGAGAAAATCCACAGTACTGCTTTCAAAATTTATCTTTTGCTCGATTGGGTCAAGGGGTATTTTTGGTATCTCTGATTTTGAAAACAGTTTCTCTGTAAAAGGCATATCCTTTTATAAGTGAAAATTCTGGGATTTTTACTTATGCACAAATGTAAGTGACTGATAGCACCCTAGTGCTTTGGCTCACATCTCATGTCCAACATGTTTCATGAGCAGAGGAGCTAATATTATAGCAATTGAAAGGCAACAGGCTGCTAAGATTAAGCCTCTATCAAGATCACACACTAAATATGATGAAATAAAAATATACTTGTATTTTCCAGCAGGAGGAGGATGAGGCTTAACATAAAGACTTACAGTCTCAGAAACCCTCTTGGGCAGTTCTGTGCTGTCCTATGGGGTCACTCTGAGTTGGAATTGACTCAGTGGAAATGAGTTGAATTGAGTCAGTATTTCCTGAAGAGCTCTCCTAGCTCAGAGAGTTATACATTGGACTGCTAAGTCCAAGTCCAGCCATTCAAATTTACTAGCTGCTCCTTGGGAGAAAGATGGAGGCTATCAATTCTCTCTAAGATGTAAAGTTTCTGAAAACCTAGGGAGAAGTTCTACTCTGCCCTACGGGGTGGCCATGAGTTGGAATGGACTCTATGACAGTCCTTTGTTCTTGGTATTTTCTAAAAGCCCCCCTGACAGCACAATGCTAAATGACACACTTGACTGCTAACTGAAAGACTGAGTGTTTAAACCCAGCCTGCAGCAGCCAGAGAGAAAGAAGCCTGGTAATTTGCTCCTAGAAAGAAAGTGGAGAGAACATTCTACTCTGGCACATGGGGCTGCTGTGAGTTGAGATGGACCTAACCAAAAAACGAACATTTTCTTAGAAATATTGGGAAGCCCACAGGATTCCAGGATCACTTTTACTGCATGAATAGGGAGGCAATGTGTCGGTGTTCAAGAAGGATCCATCTTAAGCACAAACATCCCAATGTGCACCGAGGCCATTAGTAAGGAAAATCTTAAAGCTCAACCAACAAGAAACGGACTCCTCAAATATTTTTCTTAAAGGAAAAAGATAATCGAATTTGCCAACAACACACATAAACAGGAAAACAGAAGTTATTTTGTTAGACCAGTGCATTCTAACTCCAGTGCCTCCAGTACAATTAATAACAGAAAAGGCAGAGATAAGGCTTAAGGGACGTGTAGGGACAAGAAAGTATTTAGGTTGTGTGAGTTGTCCTGGTCCTGTTCACTTTGGGCAGGTGCCAAGATATAATGGCACACATTTCCAAACGATGCTTCTAGAATGACTTGCTTAGGAAACCTAATAAAAATGCAACTTCTCAACTCTGCCCTTGGAAGTTGTGTGTTTGCACATCTAGGCTGGGGCTGAGAGCTCTGTATTCTAGTTACGACTCAGAAACTCCACCACTAACTCCTCATGTGACCTTTGAGATTGTTCCCATGCCATCCATGTAGCAATTTATTTGGGAAACAGTGATAATAATTGTAAGCATTAAGCATAGTACTAAAGCACCCTGCATGGTCCATTGCACATGGTATTATGCTTAAGAAAGTGTGAGTTTTCTCAATTTTCTCTTCTATGAAAAGGATTTGAAAAGCATGTTTTTTGCTTCTTAGGTATTTGGGGTAAATTTTGCACATTTTCTCAAATGCTTGTTAGCAGCCAGGTGTTTTTCAAAGGAGTTTTCATTATATTTAATTCCTTATGGCAAGCATGCTTATTGCTTCCACCTAACATGTGGAGAAACTACTTTGCAGAGAAGTTGAACCATTTTCCAGGCTCTGTGGGCAGCAGGTGGCCAAGCCTTGACTTAGCACTGCTGTCTTGAACTTCGGTCCCCAGGGGTTACTTTAGTGATAAAACAGCGAGTCACCACCAAGTCAGCTGTAACTCTCAGTGACCTCATTAAGTTCTAGCCCAGAACTGTGCTAGGTGTTTGGTGGGCGGTTGTGGGGAGTAGTTCCCTCGACATTTCTTCCAAGGTGCTTCTGGGTGAAACTACACTTTCAACCTTTCAGTTAGCAGCTGGGTGTTTGAATTGAGAGCACCACTGGGGCTCTGAAGTTTGCTATAGGCCATTTAAAACACATCTCTATCATCCAGGAAAATTCCACACTTCATGTGCCAGTATCTTTACTCCATGATCATTTTTAACACTTCCTAACCAGATGATAACCATCATAATCACACCTCGTGTGAAGACAGGAGATGTTGCCATCAAGAGCATCATTCGATCACAGGGCATGGGTGATAGGAACATATTGTGCCTTACCTGTAGGAGTACATTTGCTTTTTCCAGATTACAGAGCTTTTAGGGGCAAAATGATGTTTGTTCTGGGATCCCTTCCCTCCCTGATGAGCCTAGTTGGAACTATGGTTTCATTCTTGAAGTTAGACATGGAGAGTAGTAACCAGAAATTTCAGTCATCCCTGCACAGAAGGTTGATCAGGGTGGCATAAAGCAGATAGTACTCAGTAATATGTGCATGTGTGTTCTTGTGTGCCTGATATGTATGCCATGTATGCACACATATGTGATTGTGTCTAGGAGCACAGATGCATCCCGTGGATAGCTTCTACTTCAAGAACCTAATAACAAAGCTACATTTGCAACATCCATCATCCTTCAACTTTGTTTTTCTAGTCCAATTTTCCTAATTAGGCCTTGAATTAAGTAACTGTTGCTATAGCATTATGATATTGTTTTTCCTGAAAACATGACTCCACTATTCTTATTGCACGGCAGGAGTTTAAGGGCAGCCAATACTTTCTTGTGCTGACAGCTGTGATTAAGGCATAAGCCTTTATTTATATAAATGAATGATTTATTTGACAGAAAAATCTCAGGACTTTAGTCTATACATCTACTGAGGGTTCTCCTCTGCTGTTGATATTAGTAACCAGTGAGAACATAAACTGTGTATACTATTGCCCAATAAGCACAGACATATATGCACACACAAACAGCTTTACCTTGGGGTATTGTTTCCCCATAGAAATGCGATTTTTATTTCCCAGGTTGAGTGAGAACATTGTATGAGCAAAGCAACAACGTGATGTCAACTATAAGACTGTCATTGTTATCTGTCTCTTGACTTCTCACTCTCCATCAACCCTCTCCCCACCTTTTTTCCCTTTTCTACTTTTATTTCTGCATAATCATTTGCTGTCAAGTAGTTTCTGCCTCATGGCTATCGCATGTGTTTCACAGAACTGTGGTTCATAGAGTTTTTTTATTTTTAGGCACCAATGCCCTCTGGTGGTGGGAGTAGGAGACCTAGACTTTGCTCCTCTGGAGCTGGAATTGAACCTCCATCCCAATGGGCTGCAGTCCCGCGCACAACCACTACGCCACCGGGGCTTAGCCCGGTTCATAGAGTTTTTGTGTCATTTTTTATCTCCCTCTGGCACCATTAGGGAGAAGGGAGGTTTAGAACTGTTCTTGTGAGTTTCTAATACGGTAACTCTTTATGGAAGTGCAAGTTGGCTCCCCAAGAAGCCAACACCATCGACATTTCAGTTCATCTTGCTTACACAATTCTGACTGCAAAATTAAAGTTAACCAAACTTTCTGTTTGATGAGTTCTAATATTGCTGTATCCATAAAGCTGCAGATAAAATAGAGCTAAGGTTTCAAGATCCTGAAGCATTCCTTTGAAGAACTGTAACAGGAGATGAAACCTGGATTTCTTTACCAAGTATGATCCTAAAAAGAAAATACAACCAAACCTAGCAAAAAATGGTAGTGGTCATATCAAAGTAAAAGCAAACTGGTCAAAAGAAAATGTCATGGCAACAGTTTTTTTTTTTGATATTCAAACATTTTGCTGGTAGATTTTCTTTGCTTATAATAAGCTTTAACAGGAAGCTTTTCCTTTTATTGTCCAAGTTAGTGACAGTAGAGTCCTTCTCCATCCCGACAATGCTTCTGCTCATTCCTCCTCAAACAAGCAACTTTTCTAGAGTTTCTATGGGAAATGAGTTAGGCACCACCTTATAGTCCCTATTTAGTTCCTTCTCTTCTTTTTTGTTTGCTTATCTTAAAGGATCTCTATAGGACACACATTCTTTTTTAATAATGTTTTTAAAAATTAAAAAAGACTAAATTGACATGGTTAAACTCCTAGGACTTCAGTTCTTTAGGGATGAACTAAATTACTGATATCATCATTGCTTACAAAATTGTCTCGGATTTGAGAGAACATATATTGAAAAATAAAATTCCTATTTTAAAATTTTTACTTTGTAATTCCATTTTTCTTGAACTTTTGGAAGATCTTTCATCTGTGTCTACATGCGTACATGTGTGTGTGATATGTGTAAAAAACTTGGCTTGATTCTCACTGAAATTCTGGTGAGCATATGTTTTACATGAGTCTTCTGAGGTATGGAAACAAGATAACTTCTTGGTCATTTTTGCATTCTATAACTCATCCAGAAAAGATGGAATGTGCTCTAACTGCTAACATCCACAGCTATATCTTGAATGAAAGCTTGTATTAGAATTTAGTTACTATATATGTACATACATATATATTTTTTTTCTCTAGATGTTTTCTCCTGCAATTCTTTTCACCTAAAGAGACAGTGAATTAGATGCATTTGTATTTTAAGAGTGTAGTGGATTTCCTCTATGCTCTCTAGAACTGATCTGCACTAATTGTGAAGGTGTATACTGATGGGAATTCCAAACATTTTTGCTCAAAGCAATCTCCCTTGTCTAACTTATAAACACAAAAGGAATATTAAGCCTGGCTGTTCTTAGCTGATGTTCAGTTGGTCTCCAACTCATGGTAGCCCCTTACAGACGTGGTACTTGACACTGTGACCCAAAAGATACACTGGTTGATTTTTTGGTAGATCACCAGATCATTCTTTCTAGTCCATTTCATCTCTGCAGAAAGCTGTTCTTCAGCATAGCAAATTTCATGTTCCCATAACAGTTTCCTCTGATCAACGAGTGGTCCTGTGCTTGAGGTGCACTGGATGGGAATCTAACCTGGGTTCCCCATATGGAAAGTTGAGAATTCCAACACCGAACCACCTCCTCCCTCAGACTCTGAATACGTTCAATGATTAATCTATCCATAGATTATAGGTTGATGTCATGTATTTTCAAATACCTGTCTAAAATTTTTAGAAGGACCATTTTCTGCTTAATATAACCAATTTATAGCCATGTGCCAAAAGAGTTTAGTTATGACCTTTTAGGCATGGGCACTAATGGGGACTTATTGATTGGCTAAGCTCTGTAAATGGTGTTATAAGTACTATTTTATATGAGATCATGGTAATGAAGATGGCAATTTATAGTTCAGTACTACTCAAATGACCAACTAGGAAAAAATTAATTACTACCAGAAAGCATGGCATTCTAGCTTGGGAATGAAAATATTTCTGGTAATTGAAGAAGAAACATGGTCAAGTTTTCATCTTTATAGGTAGAAGACTTTGTATATAATCTAAAGATATTATGCCTTAGAGACCTGCATTACAATCCATTTGAGAAAGATGCTTTTGTAAATATATTTATATCACCAAGAAATTCCAGTTGCACCAATAGATATTTGTGATTTAGCTGCACAATTTGTCTTCTGATAAGAGGTGACACACACACACACACACACAGAGAGAGAGAGAGAGAGAGAGAGAGAGAGAGAGAGCATTTCTGGTTTATTGGATGCCAGGAGCTAACTCCCGGAGCTTTGGAGATAAGGAGTTTACAGCCCAGAGAGGGCAAGAGGGTTGTCCACAGCTAAAGTAGCCCAGGTGGCTCTGGTAGGTAAACATTAGACTGCTAACCTCAAGGCCAGGGGTTCAAATATACCAACTACTATGTGGGATAAAGAGCAGGCTCCCTATTTCTGCAAAGATTAATAAAACCTAGGGAACACTTTGTCATAATTAAATTGATGAGGATATTTTGGTTTAGTAAGTGACGTCACAACTTGAACCCAGATAAACTTGACAGCTAAGTCATTTTTTTCCTATCCTAGATTATCTTTAAATATGGTCACCTTGATTTTTGATGGATTGACATTAAAATAAAAAGAATACTTCCAAAAATAAGGTACTTCCACTGGAATAAAGCAAAAATGACAAGCATCAGTTAAGTCTGCACTCATTTTTGGATCCTTAAGTTTTTATGACGTTGCCAAGGCATTTGCAGAAATTTATGCAAATTGAGGCCTCAGAACTCTTCTCCACAATGTGTCTGACTGCTGCTGTTCTTGCTCTTTTTGTCACGCCATCTCTCTCCACTGTTTTTGACCACATCTTCTGCTGCGTAGCACTTTATCAAAAATGCTAATTAATAAATCATCAGTCCATTTCCACAAGGCACTTGTCTCACTCTCTTGGTGAAGAAGACCATTTTAATGTTTGAACTCCTCCATCACTTTGAGGTTTGCTTACAGGGTCATCCTTGTAGAAAATCTCACATGCTGGTGTCTCACTCCAAAAAAATCACAGCTTCAAACACCACTGGAATCCCTCTATCTCTCTCCTTTGTTATTTTTCTCCTCCTTCTTTCTCTTTCTAAATATTTTTTCTTTTCAGTAGCCGACAGATACACATACTCTAGTGAAGTCCATTCTTCCTTCTAATCATTATTATTAAATTGATTGAAAATTAAATTAAAATCCAACAAGCCACTCCTCCATTCAGCTAATGTTTAGAGTTTAACTGTGTGCAATAAAGTTGTTGGTCTTCAGTTCACAAGGTGAGAATCTTCCATCCAAATCCTTTCAGATTCTATATGTTTAGTGGAATGACAATTTCTCAAAAAATTGTGAGAGATTATTGTTTGAAAGCAGATGAAATACACAAGGGAGAAGAGAGGAATATAGAAGAAGAAACACTGGATTCTGCTTGGACTAGCCAAGAAAATATCCTACCAAAGAGACCAGATGAGATGTGCTTCAAGTATATGCAGCAGTTGTTCAGTGGAGGGGAAGCATGGGGGTGGGGCAGTGTTTCTGGCCCCACAAAAGGCTTAGATTTGTTTTCAGGTCAAAGTGCTGGGTGAGAGTGGAAAACAATCTTGAAGGCTCCAACAGAGGCCACATACTTCATTAGTTTAGATGAGCCAAATTAAGATGCTAACCTATAAGCATTAAGCATTTCTGAGCAGAACACTGACAAAATCAGATTTCTACAGATGATTATAAAGGAAGGAAAATGAGGACAGACTGGAAGAGACTAAGACGAGAGGCAGAGACTGAAAAGTATCCAAGGGAAAGCTCAAGGTGTGGAATGCTAAGTCTGGCATTACAGAAATGGCACAGGGAAATGGCATATGGAGAATGGCATTAAAAAGCAGAATGAACAGGGCTTGGCTATAGTACAGAAAGAAAGGAGTGGAAAAATTAAAGGGAAAGCCAGATGACTGGAAACACATTCACTAGAATGACTGAAACCAGTAATTTAGAAAATGAACCTATGCATTAGTTTAAGAAATTATAAATATAATAAAAAGAAAACACTATTTTCTGAGACGAGTATGCTTGGCAAGGTTATAATTTTGACTATTGTGAAAAGCACATTTTTAAGGGATGTTAATACAAAATGTGTGCTGGATTAGTGGGCCTATTTCTCAATTGTACATAAGTAGACCCTCTTTCCCTCTCTTACTTTAAATTGAATTTATTTTTTTTAATATTTCACATCAGGATTTTAGCTTCACAAGATAAGTAATATCACAGGAGTTATCACAGACAGTACCAACAACCCCAAATTCCCAAGCAGCAGCCATATGACACACCTCTCCCTTCCCTGATTCTAGCATGCCCATGCAGCCATTTCAATTCTCCGCATGGCTGCTTCTGTTTTACCCCAGTTCTCCAAATAGTATGCTCATATAGCTATTTTAAACTCATTTTAATATATGACCAAAGGATTTCCCAAAACAAATTGTGATTATTAATTTAGTTTGCAACTTGTCTACCTCAGTCTCTCTCTATGACTTCCCCTACTAACTTCCTCCAACCATGAAATGTTAAGTTTGGGTATAATCCAGAGTCAGAATTTCCATTATGAAGAAAATGTAAATATTATGCCTGTTTCTGTCAGGTGCTGTCCAGTTGATTCCCACTCAAAGTGACAAAGTAAAGCTGACTGATAGGGTTGCCTGGAGTTGACATTGTTTTTATAGGAGCTGGCTGCTGGGTCTTTCTCCTGCAGTGCCACTGGGATCTCTCTGTGAGCAGCTCAGCGCTTAGTGAATGTATCATTCAGGTTTCTTTCCATGCTGACAATGATGTGATTATCAGGTGTTACTAACCAGAGTCTACGATGACCTATCACTGCTTGTATTGCTTGCTTTTCCTCAAGTTTATAATCGACTTGACTGCAACTTTTTTCTAACACTAGCTCAACCAAAGAATTACAATTTTTCTACACTCCACACATTCAAACACACCAGGTAGGTACATTGTTCTCCTTTGGAATCACCTTCTTGGAGTACTGTGCCCTCTTTCTTCAATCTGGGTTTGCTATTGCATAGTCTCGGGCCTGGGTCTTTCTTCAGGGTCATTGTGAGAAACCTCTGTATTTCTCTTTCAAAATGACCACCTGCTTTTGGGATACTCCTGATCTCTACATTCTCTAGGGTTATCCCCTTGCTTTGGGGAAGGATATCCTAAGAAAGGGTGCTGTTCATTATGAAAGTGTGCATCTTTATAGGATATAAAGTGTGTGTTTATAGTAGGAACTGACTATGGAAGCAATGGTACAATGGTACAATGTTGCTTGCTGAGATTGAACAATGACATGACATTTGCATCAATTCCCAAGTAGGAATAAATCGAAAGACCACGCAAACAAATAAACAAACATAGATCCAGGAATGACTTGGGGGCTCACATTAAATCCTAGCTCCAGTTTAAGAACAATTAATTCTTATATCATAGCACTGCTCGATACTCACCCTCAAGAAGGGAATACAGAAGATGTGGCTGCAATAGCAAAATGTGTTGAAGAAATTCTGTGGTATCTGGCTATCAGAATAGTGTCTGGGGTCTTAAAGGCTGGTCTTCAAACAAGCAGCCATCTAAGTGAGATGTCAGCTAAGTCCACATGGAAGAAGCTCACCAACACCAGTCACTGAAGGATTGTAAGACATATAACCTGAAGTTGAAACGAGAGATTAGTGTCAGAGCCTAATGTCTGAGAATCTGGTTTGCAGAGGTGATGGTGATGGTGGGAGCCCAATATGTATTGATAGAACTACACAGGAAGTAAACATCCAGTGAACTCCTTCTGTGCAAAATTGAGGAATAGGAGGAAAAAGTGAGTGGCGTAGAGAAGGTCAAAGGCAGAAGCCTGAATTGAACAGTTAAAACTTGTCAGCACCCTCCCCATTCGATGCATGCCAACCCTGACCTGGGTTCTAAAATGTTAAGTATTTTGGAGTTGTATTGTTTGTTTGGTTTTTGATTGTACATATTAGGTGTCATCTTGGGAGTGTATGTCATTGGGGGGTCTTTCTCTTGAAGTTGTGGTATATGTTCTTTTCATTTTTCAGGGTGTGAAAACCAGTACTGATGAAACTGCATAGTCAGAAAGTAGAATAAAGGTTTTGGGGACAGGGACACAGGAGGGGTGGCAGGGTCAAGGGGTGGTGATGTCAAGGGGTCCATATAGAAAAAGGTGTTTGGAAACTGATTGTGGTAGCAAATGTACAATTCTGCTGGTTCTGATTGAACTATGGAATGATTTGATATATCTATTAATGCCACTTTTTAACAAAGTTTGCATTTTTGAAAATGTCCTTGCATATTCACTTTTGGCCAATGCTTTAATTGAGTATATAAACCTCAGTGGGAATGATTTTCTTTCTCTCTTTAAAATCCTTGCTCCATTGCCTTTTAATTTCTAGCATTGTTTTTGAGGTGAAGCTTTCTATTTTCCACTCCGATTCCTGCGTGTCCATAATATTTGCTTTTTTTATTTTATTTAATTTAATTTACTTTTTTTAAGGCATCACTGCCCTCAGGTGGTGGGAGTAGGAGGCCCAGCCTTTGCTCCTGGGAGCCAGAATTGAAGCTCCACCCCAGTGGGCCGCAGTCCCACGCACAACCACTACACCACTGGGGCTCAGCCCAAAACTTGCTTTTTAAGTTTCTTTCTTTTTAATCTCATCTCCATGGTTTTGAAATGTCACAATAACATGTCTTAGTCCGGGTCTTTTTATTTATGTGCCGTGTACTATCTGGAATGTTAGGCCCTTTAGTTCTGGGAACTCTTCTTATATTATTATTACTTTTGGGCATAATTTTTTGTTTGCCATTTCTCCTTTCTCTTTTATCTTCCATTTTTCTATGGTTTTAAAATTTATCCTCTCCCTTTTTATTTTAATTCTGGGAGAGTTACTTGATTTTTATCTTTTAATAATTCTATGAAAATACTTATCTTTGCTGGATTTAATTTCTGGAACTCTTATTCTTGGAATGCTCCTTTTCCCCCATTGTATTTATTTCTTCTTCCATGGCTATGATATAATTCAATCTCTCTGTATGGATACAAATGATACTTTATAGATTTTTGTGCTCTGAATTTTTTTGTTTTCCTTGGAATTATTTTTTAAAATATTATTTGTATACTCTATCTTGTTCACTCTAACTTAACATATTTATAAACAAGACACTATGCTCAAGTGGACAGGGCCAGTGTTGTTATTTGGGCAAAGAACCTTCACACCCGCCTAGGCTGGGGATGGGAAGGGCAATCTCTGTGAATGCTCCTGAGACTGCTTTTTAGCCCCACTCTGAATTGCAGCTTTTACAAGGATCGGTTGCCCTTATCTTTAGTGATTCTCTAGGGTTCCAAGTGAGAAGCTTCTTTTTGGGGTCTGACTTATTGTTTAGCCACAAAGTAAATGTGCCAAATCTATTAGCTGCTTCTTGGGAGAAAGCTAAGGTTCTCTGTTCTTGTAGATTTACAGTCTATAAAGGGTCACTCTGAGTTGGAATCTATTCTCTGGCAGTTGGTTGTTTTTATTTTCCCTCTTAGGAAACACTTAGTTCCCACCCTTTCTACTTTGTCAAGTGAATCCCCAACATGTGTCCCCAAGTGTGTCAAGCCGTGTCTGTCACAATCTTTTCTCAGTTCCTAGTTCCCATATAGGGTTATTCCTTTTATATAGTGGGGCCTGGTAGGTACCAGAAATGAACTGGGAAGGTCATGTCACCCTGTTTAGCCACAAATTTCAGGTTGAATCTGACCTGTTCCTGACTAAGATCAGTCTTCATGCCCCTTTCATTTTAAATTACTTTCTATTGTTTTCTTAGAATTTCATTTTTAATCTTTCACTATTAGTTTGGAGCTATTCCATTTGTAATGTAATACCATTCTTTTACTACCTTTTCCTTATTTTTTATTTTTCTGGGTATTACTGCCTCTGAGAGCTGCCGATGGATTTGAACCACCAAGCCCGCAGGCTGCAGTCCTGCACTCAACCACTTATGCCACCGGGGCTCAGCCCGTACTACCTTTTCTTTATAAGGAAACCAGTTTAGTTGTGTGGTTCAGTATTAGAGTTGGACTTGGGTGCATGACATGAGTTAGGCTTTGTGCTTAATATTTTCCTTTTAAAATAACTATTCTCTCTGAGAAGACTGTGCTATTATGTTATGAAGACAAGACTTGGTGGTATGGTGGGTAAACTGTGCTTTGAGATCTAAGCCAGAAAAATCAATTAATGAATTCAAAGTATTTCTTTTTGCCTAGAGTAAGCAAGAATCCTTCAAAGATGATGCAGGGGCAGTGAATTATTTAGTGTGGTTCTTCTAGCCAAAGTTTGTAACTGCCACCAAAAGACCTTTCTCTTCATGAGTCTTGTAAGGAGATACCGATAGAATTCACCTGAGAGTAATTGTGGCCAGGATTCCCTGGAGGGCTAGCCTGTTGTCTGTAAAATGAGCCCTCTGAGAAGCAGGAGGAAGGATCTCATTACCAGGAAGATGCAGGAGACGAGCATGTCCTCTGGACTTGAGATTCCTACGTAGTGGACCTCCTCGAACCTTCATAGCAATATCATCCAGCTAGACCATCAGAGGAGCAGCAGCAGAACCAGAAGCCAGAGCATGGAACAGAGTGATGGGCTTTCTAACACAGGGGACAAGAAAAGGCACGTGCTTTTGTGCAAGAGGCTAGCTTGCGGAGTAGGGTATCTGTGGTCACTTAATTGGGGAAGTTGGAATTGCTGACCCATGGAAATGGAGCTGAGTGTTTCAGACTGAGTCATACTGGAGTGGGATACCTGTGGGCACTTAATTCAGGGAGCTGAGTGTGCTGACCCATGGAGCTTGAGCTGAGTGCCTTTGGGTTGAGGCTTCCTTCAGAGTGGCATGCCCCCTTGTGCACATATTAGCAGATGTGAGCTTGAATTTCAAACCTTTTGATGCAAAACTGAGCCTGCCAACTGCTTACTATTACCCAGGACTCTAAAGAGAGGATGTTAGATATTATCTACTTATACAATTGCCTTTGGGAGCCCTGGTGGAGGCTACAAGTAGCCAGTAGTGCAAAACCACTAACTGCTCTGTGGGACAACAACGAGGTTTTCTGCTACATACGGATTTGTTGTCTCATTAACACACAGGGGCAGTTCTACTCGGTTATATAAGGTGGCTGTGGGTTGAAATGGACCCAGTGGCAGTGAGGGCAAGTTTGAGACAATTGCCTTTCACAGCAGAGGGAAAAATATTAGAGTACATTCAGTGACTTGCTTAAGGTTATATAACTAATTTCAGGACAAATCACAATGATAGTTTTACCTATCACCAGTGTCTTTCCATGGTATTATCTGACTTCAAGTATCTCCAATAATTCTGTCTTTTTATTTGTTTTGTTGGAACCAATGGATTTCTTTCCTGAATGTACACACTCTGAATTCTTAGAGTCAATTTTCATGTCATCCTAAAAGTGTTTACAGATGTTCCAATTTTGTAAATCTCAGAATGTTGGAGCTTTCCAGTGATTCAATTCAGGATTGAAGTGTAAACACAAATGTCATCTTATTTGTACCCGATGCTGCTCAAACACCGAGAAAGTGCTGACCGGCCAATTGCATTTCTTGCCATCAGCTGCTATCTCGTGCTGAGGTTCATGTTCACTATGTAAATGTCTGGTTCAGAGTGGGTCTGATCAACAGACTTTTCCTAGCTCGTACTTGTAATCGTGACAGACTCATGGCACGTGTCGAATGGGAGATGGTAAATCGAACTAGAGATGGTAATATCAATGAGCAACTCAGAACCTTTGAGACCATCTTCCAACAATAAATGGATTTAATTTGCTGGTGGAGCTCTTTTAATTCAGGAATACAGGTTTCTTCTGGGTGAAAGGCGTCATGCCCAGGCTGAGTGCCTCAAGTGGCAATCTATCTGAGGCCTAAATAGATTAATTTCCTTGCAGGCTGTTTTTGAATCTGCGGAGGCTCCGTCGTCTCTATCTGAGTACCCACTGTGCAAGACGGGAAAACCCTGCATGCTTTCTTGGATTGGAAATGCTTTTAGTCACGCAGGAATGTTATCATGGAAAAATCACAGAGACAGTGGATTGGACGGTTGCCACAGTGAGGGAGGGGCAGCATGATCATTAGGATATGTGTATATTACAAGTATCTTTGCTCTCTCTCTGTAAAGGTTGTCCCTGAGCTGCTGAGCTGGAGGTCTCAGAATCTAGGGGTTATGTTGCTACAGGGACCCAGGACATTAAGAGGCAAGGAGGTGATTATGTGGAACAGCATCATCACCTGCAAGTGCCCTATTTTGTACAGAAGTAGTTTGCTGTGGCTTAACTCATTCCTGGATAGGAGGTGACAGTGAGGTCCATGATCTTAAATGGCTGGCTGATTCTTTTGTCTCACACAATGGAATATGCTCACACATCAAAGTCATCATGTTGGCAGAGCAATTGTGAGTCTGATGGGCAGTAGGGGAGATCGTTCTTAAGGCTGGTTTTAGCCAGCAGATTTATCCGTAATCAACAGGTGACACTGCCGTTTCACATTTCAATGCATGTCAAGGAAGCAGTCATGGCTACTCACTCTTCTACTCCCTTGTAAGTCCTGAAATGCTTTACCCACCTACATGTGCCCATTTCTGGATGCAGCAGTATATTCTGTAGTCATATAAACCTGGAAATTGCTGTTTTTGCAAAGAGAGCAAAGTGTAGCTGCACATTTGAAATGAAATACCATGCCAGCTCTCTTCGTTATCCTGACTCACAGAAATTCAAAATCCAGTGGCCTGGTAACAATTTTACATGCAGTCTCCCTGTGTGGTTTTTATCTTCAGGTGTATGTAGAGAGCATGTAGGCACAGTTGAAAGCTATGAATACAGATGTGCAGAAAACGTAACCAAATGTCCTTTTCTAAGATATACTGGACTCGAACTTAGAAACAGAATGTCATTTATGGCCTAATGTTGAGAGAATCTTCACAGGTTATACTCAGGTTCCCAAAGAAGAGAAAGCAAGTCATTTCACACACTAAACCCAAGGTTCTGAATGAAGTCTTCAGATGTTCTTCCCATGATGGGTAGGGAACCTGTGCCTTGGAGGAGCTCTAGTGGCACAGGGGTGATATAGCGGGCTACTAGCTGCAAGGTCAGTAATTGGAAACCACCGGCTGTTCCAAGCAAGGCTTTCCTCTGAGATAAAGAGCTACAGTCTCAGAAGCCCACAGGGCCAGTTCTACCATGGCCTTTATAGAGTTTCTATGCAACCAGGAAGTTTTATGTGGCCAGGCAAGCAGTGGCAGTGGGAGCTGTAACAGCCAATCTGAAAACTACTTTTTTTTCTGTGCCATAGTTTTTCAGCTCTGTCTCAACATTTATTTTTGGTTTATGAGGGTATCTTGAAACTTAAGAGCCCATTCTGTTACAAAGAGACTGACATATTTCCAGATTGTTTTAAAAGTTTATTAGAAATATCACCTGAGAGAAACCAGGAAGGAAGGCATGGTGATCTACTTCTGAAAATTGACCAGTGAAAACTTATGAAGCACAAGAAGTTTGATCTTTAATCTTGGGAATGGTACGGGAGCGGGCAGCATTTTGCTCCATTGTGAATGGGGTCACTGTAAGTCAGGGCATCTGGAAAGCAGCTACTTCCATCACCACCAACGACCATCTAGGAATGTGGTCCTCAGGTGAACCTTTTTAAAACGTGAGGGACTTCGTCTTTTTCATCATCATGAATTTTTAATGCTTTTTTTCTAACTAAAGAGATGTGAGTAGCAAAGACATATGAGACTCTACAACATCTCCCCCACCCTATTGCTAATGTACAGTAAATGCGAGTGTAAATCTATTCCATGAGTGTTGACTCTGAGGCCCAATTTTCTAAGGAGAGGATCCTGTCCTGCTGAATCCCACCCCTTCTACCTCAGTGAGAGTTTGCTGCAAAGGAACCCTGGTTCAATTTTGAAATCTTTCCTGTGCAGATGAGACTGTGAAGGAGCAAACACAGACTACAGGCTTCATTTCTCTGGATGAAAGGAGGCAGGTGGCCTGTGGATTGTGAGGCAGGAAAGAGAGGGCTACTGAAGAAGACACTCAGGACTGTGATGTGTGAGTGTCCCAGAGAAGGCCACATGGGAGAGTAATCCGGTTGGGGATGAATTTGGGCTCTCTATAAAAAGATCTCCTGGACAGGTCAGGGGATCTTAATGGACAATGAATGCAATGCACAGCTAGCGGTGTAAGGGCTGCATAAGATATATGAACAAACATAGAATTCTCTATCCTGAGTCCAGAGAATTGTGAGGGAAAGAGTCCATTCAGCAAAACACGTCCAAGGAGCCTATCTATGACTATTCAGAGAAATAGTTGGAAGCCATTTCCATGATTATCGAGCATGAAACTAGGTTACCAGGTAACCAACTTGAGAGATGTGCCTTTGAACTTATTCAACATTGCTCCTCATCCCCCTCCAGGCACGGAGGGGATGGAAACGATGGCAAGTGGTCCTGTTGCAGAGAGTGCCCATGCCAGTTGTTACTCAGGCAGGGCAGGACTGTGCCCCATGGGATGTCTAATGGCTAATCTGGGAATCGATCATGAGGGTTCTCCCCACGGTGCCTCAGGATAGGCTCAGACTGCCAACCTTTCTTGTGAGGATGAAGCTGTTTGCTGCTTAGGCAAACGGGACAGGACTGTCACCGCCCATGGCTCCTGACTCTCGAGGGCTCAGCCATGGGAGCTGCTGAAGCAGTGGCTGGCCTGTCTCTCTGTCTGAGATAAAACAGACTTGGCCTCAGGTTCCCTGGCAAGGCTGCAGACGCAGCCATCTACAAACTTATCAGTTACTCCACGTTCCCATCCTTGTCCTCCCCTCCTGTCTGTACCCTCAAATAATTGTAAGCTGTCCCATTTCCGTAAACCTGTCAGACACTGCAGGCTACATATAGGGAATGTGTATAAACCTGCCTCACAGAAAGGGCTGGGCCCTGGCGTGTATATACTGCAGGGCCCCATGACTCAACTGCATCTGTCCTTCTTCTTATCTATAAGTTTTCTCACAGCAGATTGTGCCCCTTTTGAACATGTTAGATTTGTAACCTAAGAGCCATTCTCTATATTACCTTATACTTCCTCTTAGAATATAGAGTATATCATGTGTCTTTTCTACTTGTGTCTTCTGTTTTAAAGGAACCCATCCTAAAGTCCAATAAAATTAAGGAAGGGAAGAGGAAATGCAGGTAAAATGAGGAATATTTTGGATTGGAAATTCTAACATCTGATATTTTATCTGTGCTTGAGACTTCACAGAATCTAAAGCTGTTTGCTATAAGGATGTCATCCTGTGATGACTTGCATGGAAGTTAGCTACCAGTCTTTGTAATGCAAGCAGGACCACACATGGTGAGCAGATTTAAGCAAAGCTCCAAAATAAAAGAGTAGGAAGAAAAGTTAGGCAGTCATTCTCCCAGGGATCAACCATTGAGAACCTAATAAAAAGAAGTGAAACATTGTTTGATAAAGTGCCAGAAGATGACTCCCTCTGTTTGAAAGGCACTCAAAATAGAGCCAGGGAAAGGCTGCCTCCCCAAAGTAGAGTCCAACTTGATGATGTGGAGGAGCAAAGCTTTGGACACCTTCATCTTCTGATAGAGTGCAATTCAAAACAAGGAGGAAAGAGCTGCAACAATTCACTAATAAAAAATTCACTAATAATCTGAACATGGAATGTATGAATCTAACAGAATTGAAAGTTTTCAGTCATGAAATGGACCACATGAAGATTGATAGGATATCCTGGGCATTAGTGAATTAAAATGGACTGGTATTAGTCATTTTGACTTAGACAGTCAGGGTTACTATGGTTTAAATGATAAATTCAAGAAAAACTGCATCACATTCATCATCAAAATTGTACAATGCTTGAAATACAATGATTTGTGACTGGATAATATCTATACACTGACTAGGAAGACCAATTAATACATCTATCCTTCAAATTTACTCACCAATCACTAACTAAAGTATGTGACAAAAAATGAGAAAAATTCTTCCAACATCTGTATGACACTGATTAGGCATGCAATCAAGGTGAATTACTGGTGATTGCAAGGCAGAAACGGAAAACAAAGAGGTAGAATTATGGTCCTTATTATAGAAATGATGCTGAAGATAGCATGATAAAATCTTGCAAGACCAAGAGCATCTTCACTACAAATACCTTTTCCAAAAATACAAACACCAAGTTGAAAATACAGGAATCAAATTGACAATATCTGTTGGGAGAGAGGTGGGAGAGGCTCACTGTGATCAGTAAAAATAAGGCCAGTCTGACTATGGAACAGGCTATCATATACTCAAATATAAGTTCAGAATGAAGCTGAAGAAAATTTCAAAAAAATTCACAAATGCCAAAATATGAATTTGATTAGAGCCCTCTTACATTTACAGACCATCTCAAGAACAGATTTGGTGCATAGAACATAATGAAATGTGAATCTAAATGAAGGCCAGGTGAATTGTAGGACAATATCAAGAACATGCACATGGAGAAGGCAACAAGTCATTTAAAAGACTGATGTGGCAGTCACTAATCTGGTGTCAATTTTAGGATTAAGAGTGTAGGGGTGGAGTCTAGCCTGTCAATCTGGAGATGGCCAATGAAACTTCAGTGTGGGCATGGCTTTCTCCTGAGAATTCTGGGAAATCCAGCTACATTTCCCCCTTGGAGGTGATAGACTCACTACTCAGACCCTTGGAGATGCATTACTGACAAGATACAAAGCTGATTTCCTGGGAGACATAGTAGCTGACAAGACATGTGGCATCATGCTGATAGACCCTGAGCCCTGAAAACTGGAGGAGCTATGGGGAGACCTCTGCAGCACTGAGATGCTTCTACTGCCACTGGTTACACAAGACTCTGCACCCATTGGCCTGTGATTATTCTGGTGTCAGTGTATGTGCTTTGTGAGTCTGAAGAGGGCTTTATAGATTGCAATCAGACACATGGGCTAATATCAGACTTATGACCTTGAACTGGACTGGGTTGGGATGTTTTTCTTAATGTTCAATTTCTCTTGTATATAAAACTCTGTCTGATATACCTATCAGTGTTTATGAATTTGTTGCTCTAGTCTACCCAGACTAACACAATCAGAGAAAAATTGATACCAAACTTGATTTTGAATGGAAGAAATAACGAGGCTAAAGAGCTGAATGGAAATGTTCAAAGGCTGCTTGAGAAGACAAAATATTAAAACAAAACCTGCAAACATCTAAAGTTGGAAAACTGAAAGGAAAAACACACTTTACATATTTTTAAGCTGAAAGTATAAGAAAAAATTATATTCAAGTTGCAATGATTCATTCTATGGGACAAGATTGATGGATGCAGGAAGTATTAAAAGAAGATGAAGGAATACACATGGTTACTGTATCAAAATGATCTGGTCAACATAGATGATCGTGTTAGCCACTGGCTGACACTGAAGGAAGAAGCCTGAGCTGCAATGAAAGTATTGAAGAAAAGCAAGGCCCCAGGAATGTATGAAAAATCACTCACTAGTCAATGCAAAGAAATTAGAAAGATAGCTTCCAGGCCAGTCAACTTGGATGAGTCTATATTTGTGTGCTTGCCAAAGAAAGGTGACCCAGTAGAATGCAGAAAGTATTGAAGAGATAACTAATATCAGATGTAAGTAAAATTTTGCTGAAAATGAGTTTTTAAAACTTTCAAGCAGTGCGTGGCTGCCAGAAACTCATCCAGATTTGGTAGAGACATGGAAAAAGGGACATCACTCCTGATATCAGATGGAGTTTGGCTGGTAACAGAGAATAAAAAAATTATGTTTACTTGTGTTCTATTGACTATCTAAAAACGTTCAACTGTTTCATAACAAACCATGGACAATGTTCCCAGAAATTGGAATTCCAAAAGACTTACTTGTACCCATGGGAAAACTGTACATACATTAAGAGGCAGCCATTGACATAGAACAAGGGAGTATTGCATGATTAGAAATCAGCAAAGGCAGAGTGAGTCAATAGCAATGATGACCATATATCTCCACTGAGGGGAGTGAATGACAGAATTGTAGGTGAATTGATGTAATGGATAGTGTAAGATAAGACAAAATAATAATATATACATATACCTAAACACACACACATATATAAAGGTTCTTGGAGGATAGGGTGAAGTTGGTAGGGGCTAAAGGGGAACTGATATCAAAGAGTTCAAGAAGAAGAAACTGTTTTGAAAATGTTGGTGGCAGCAACTGTACAATTACACTTGACCTAATTGATTTATGGGTTGTTAGAATATCCGTAGAACTTCCAATAAAATTATTTTAAAAAATAGCATAAACCGCAACACTAGGTCTTCTTAGCTATTATTAAATGTTAATTAAAAATTTAAAAAAAGAGAAATCCAGAAAGGTGTGCATCATCATTTTGTTCTTTATAATATTTATTTAATTTATATACTAGGAAAGATCTGAAACATTGACTAGGCCAAGTAGAATGCAGCATTAGGATTGGAGGATAACTGATTAGCCCCCTGAGGTACATAGATAACAAACCCTTGCTTGCTCAAACTTATTGAAGAAGTCTCCAAGATGGATTACAATGCTCTGGTAAGAAAACTAAAATCCTCACAATATGCAATATTATGATCAAAGAAGGAAATAGGGAAGTTTGAAGGATATTATTGGGCAAACTTGCTACACCAGCCTGTTTTAAAGTGATAAGGGGCAAAGACACAATTTTGTGAAAACTAAGATGTGCCTGACCCAACCTGTTCCATTTCTAATCACTTCATATGCACTAGGAGCTAGAAAATGAATAAGGAAGATTGAAGAAGTTTTGATGTATTTGAATTTGATGTGGGTAAAGAATCTTGCAAGCATGAGGAACTACCAAAACAAATATGCCTTGGAAGAAGTACAACCAGAATTTTCCTTGGAATGGGAGTGGTGAGATTTCCCAGCATATATTTTGGACAAGTTATCAGGCAGGATCAGTCTCTGGTAAGGTGGGGAGCCACAAAAAGAGTAAGATGATCTATGTATAGATTGATACAATGGCTGCAATCATGGGTTCAAACGTAGTAGTGATTATGAGGTTAGTTTAGGACCAGTCAGTGACTTGTATGTTGACCTTAGTGTCACTCTGAATTGGAACAGGCTTGAGGGAATCTAACAAGAAGAACTGCCAGTTCTAGGCTATGGAGGGATTTTTACCTAGAGGCAGGGGAATATTACATCCACTAAATACAACTTAAAATGGCAGTGAAGCAAATAAAAAGATGCATTTTGGGGTTGAACACATGTCATGCTTGTTCAACACATCAGATAAGCTACTGTTTCCCCAAGGATCAGAGTTGCCAGGAAGTTAGAAAAGGAAGTTTCTCAGAGAAAACTCATACCACATGTCTTCTTAAGTGGCCGAGTTTGGACTCCACACCAACTCATGTTTATTGCTTCCTTCTGTAAGTTTTGCAGACCAGGTTTCCTGTCCAAATTCTTTTTCCTGAAGAACTCTTCAGAATGCATTTGGCAGATTTGAGATCTATCAGTGCTGTCTACCCAGGGCCTTTTGCTAGCAGCTAGTCAGAAGGAGCCCGGGCAGGGTAGTGGTATCATATTTGTCTGCTAAACCACAAGCCAACAGTTTGAAACCACTTGTTGCTCTATGGGAGAAAGATGAGGGTTTTTACTCCTCTAGTTACAATCTCAGAAATCCAAAGGGATTAGTGTACACTTATGAATTGGAATGAGTTGGAATCTATTCAATGGCAACGAGGTTTGAGCTAGAGTTGGAGCCTTGCAGGCACCTCCACCTTCTACCCCTAGGCTACCCTTGATTCTTGCAAGGCTATTCACATTCCTGGTTTATGATCAGATGGAATTTACCTAGGGTTTAATCCATGTGTATTTCTCCTTTAATTTTTCTTCTTAAGTGAAACAGCTGTTAAATGGGTTAATGGGAGCTCAACTGATGGGCTGTTGCATTTTGCCAAACTATGCCTCTGCCTGATAACAGGACTAGTCACATCCCTCAACTCTGATTGGAGGGGAATCACCAGAGGCTTGGTTCATGTGTGTACCTGGCAAATGAATTTTAGGCTTCCATTGTCATCCAGGGACTTCTGCAAATGAGATGCTCCAATTTAAGCTTTGAAACCATTCCCTCCTTCATATTGGGATTTTACTATTGACAATCCTTGGATCACACAGGCTGGTGTTCTTCCGTGTGAATTTAGTTGACATATCACTTAGAAAGCTCCAGGTAATATTCTTTCAGGTAGCGGGACACCATCTATTCTTCACCACACTTCACTAAAGCATCCACATTGTAAGTGATCTCTTCATCACCTCAAGCATCAAACAGGTCATATTATAAGAACTAATTGCTCTTACATTAAGACTAGAATTAAATGAAAGCCCCAAATCCAGGGGCTGAGCCCTGGTAGCATAAGTGGTTGAGTGTGGGACAGCGGCCTGCAGGCGTGGCGGTTCAAATCCAGCAGCAGCTCTCAGGAGTAGCACTGGATAGCTCCCACGACCACCAGAGGGCCATGATGCCCCCCACCCAAAAGCCCCCAATCCATTCATGCATCTGTGGTCTATATATATCTCTTGTTCACCTTAAAGACATTGTTGTCATTTTATGTTTGAGAATATTATCAATAACTCCCCTGCGAATTATTGTGGGCCAACAATGGCCAACAAATCAATCCTGACTCGATTTTCACAGTAATAGAAAATTCTAAGGAGCTGACTACTGGTTTTGAACTGCTGCTCTTTTGGTTAGAAACCCAATACATACTGTGACGGTCATGTGCTTATGTTAATTTCATGATTGCGATGTAGGGGTGGAGTCTAGCCTGTCAATCTGGAGATAGCCATTGAGTAGTCAATGAGGCCTCTCTGTGGGCATGGCTTTCTCCTGATACTTCTGGGAAATCTCATGATAAATCCCTCATGGAGATGAGAAGCTATCTCCCCAGCTATTGGGAATTAGTCACAGAGACAATGAACCACGGACAAGACAAGATGGCAATATCCACAGAGCTGGATGAGCTGGAGGAGAAGACACAGGGCCTTACCCTGATGGGACTAGACCTCTGAAGTTGGAGAAGCCACCTGGAGACCTCTGCCAGCAATGAGTTGCTTCTACCACCACTAGATGCTGTTGATGGACCCTGAGCCCTGGACATGAGGAGCCATGAGAAGACCCCTTCCAGTCTTTCTCAATGTTCCATTCCTTTTGTATATAATCCATTCCTTTATATCCATATATGTGTCTATGAATTTGTTCCTCTAGTCTACCCAGACAAACACACATATGTACTATACATAGATAGTGTCATTAGTGTAGCCAATGGTATCAAATTGAAAACACTGCTGAGAAAAGGAAATTATCTGAGTATAGGCCAGTTATGAACCTCAGTACATGAATTGTTGAGCTGTCCAAATTAGATTCTTAAATGACTACACCCTACTTAACATAAACAATGTGGGCTCTATGTTTAACTTTTTGGGAGAACCACACTTTTTTTTTTTCTGGAGTAGCTTCATTTTTTTATATTCTCACAAGCAGTGCACATTGGTTTCAATTTATCCACATCCTTGCCACTCTTTCTTGCCAAAGTTTCTGATTTTTCTGATAATAGTCATTCTCTTATTGATTATGTCTTTTGCTGTTGTTTCTGTGAATATACACACCAAAATATACACCAACTCAAGAGATACAATTAAGCGATACTGATTGTATTTCCCAAATTGTGTCTCTATTCTCACCTTCTTTTTCTGAGTTAATCTTGGCTCTTTAGCAAAATGTCACTGTCGCCTTAAAATCTGTATTTAATCTTTTAAGTCATTGTTATCAATTTGATCTCACTTGAAAACAACTATCAACTATAGGTAGGGGAGAAGGAGCCCTAAAGGTGCTGAGCCCAGTAACTCTCCTCCTGTAGAAAGCGCTGGCAATCTGTCTTAGAGAAGATTGGACCCCTTCAGAGCTACTCTCCTGGTCCCTCTGGGTTAGCTAATATTAGGTACTGTATTGGCTTGTTGGCAGGGGGCTTAGTTTTAAGTTTATAGTTGGGTGGAGAGATTGCTGGTAATTTTCTCCAATTTGCTTTTTCCAAATTTTGTATTGTAAAAACATTACTTCTATCGAAAGGGAAATACATTTTGTTTTAAGTCACAATTACCATCTACCCCTTTTAACCTTAAATCAAAGTTAATTTGCATAGTGATCTTCTTAGGATTTTTCTGTGGCTTTTATCTCTTTACTTTAAGAAACTGAAAAATAGGCACTTTAGATTTGAGTTCCTATTTCTGCTCTTAAGACAGATGTTTTAATATCTCTATGATAACCACCATGGAAAAGAAAAGCAGTTAGTTGCTATTTATGCAGGAGGTGTGGGACGGAGAGGAAATACACAAAGAGTATTTTTATATGCAGGACCACCTCTACAGGGGTTCAGGTTGTTGTGTAGAAATAGCCAAAGGAGGAGCAAGTGCATGTGCGCGCGCGCGCGCGCACACACACACACACACACACACACACATATACAGAGTCTGTGAAGTTAAGCATATACTCATGAAGGTTCAAGCACTCAGTGCGAAATCACTGCCCTCAAGTTGACTCCATCTCACAGAGTAGAACTGCACAAATGGATTTTCAAAACTGTAAATCGTTATGGGAATAGAAAACCTCATCTTTTCCCCATGGAGTTCCTGGTGATTTTGAACTCCTAATCTTGGGATTAGCAGCTCAACTTTCACCAATTACACCATCATACTCACAAGTAATGGCCTTGTGTCCTATCCAAGTGGTGGCAGTTAGATAATTTTTTGTCAACTTTAATTTTCATGAGTGTACGGGTAGGGCCCAACCTATCAATCTGATCACAGTCTGATGATGCCTCCTTGGGGCCCTGGACTTTTTATAAATGAAACCTAAGGATCTCTGACTTCTTCTTCTTCTTCTTCTTCTTCTTCTTCTTCTTCTTCTTCTTCTTCCTCTTCCTCTTCTTCTCTTTCTTCTTCTTTTTCTCCTCCTCCCCTCTCCCTCCTCTCTTCCCGCACCCCTCTGACTTCACCATCCTGCTTGCAGGGTCTGTGCCACTAATCCTGAGAACTGGTGGTACACTGCGAGGTTTCCATGGAGTTTGGATCTATGTAACTCTGCACCAACTGTGATACCCTGATTCATTTTTCATTGTCACTGGTTTGCAGCTACATGAGCCTGAAGAAGGACTTATGGACAAGCATCCAACATATGGACTTGGGTTGGAATGGGTTGGGATATCTTCTCGATAGATGTAATTACTCCCTGATAGAAAATTTTTTCTTAAACATAGATGAGTGTTACTGGATTTGTTTCTCTAGACAACTTGGGCTAACACTTGTCTCATTTGCTCCTCCTTATTTCAGGGCAGAGGCACCACCTTACCTGATTCAGGAACCTTAAGGGAGCAGACATAGTGTGTATACAATTCTGTGGTATGTGTGCCTCCTGGAGTTAAAAACCACCAGCCACTTTGTGGGAGAAATATGTGGCTTTCTGCCTTTGTAAAGAATTATAGGGCTGGAAACCCACAAGGGACAGTTCTACTCTGTCCAATTGGGGCACCCTGAGTCAAAATCAACATGATAGCAGGAAGTTGGATGTGAATATTTATGTGTCCTGGCTGGATCTGCTGTCTACCCTGCAGGCTATGGAAAGAGTAAGGCCTGACTGGTCTACGCCTTCAGCTTGACACTCTGAGATACACAAGTATATACCATATATTGTTTCTTAAAGAAAGTCATAAGCCTTCCCCCCAATTTGCATAAGGCAACAGTCCTTGAATGATGCAACATCTATGCACTCTAAGACTTACTGTTGTTGGCAGTGAAGATGCCATCTCCTTCCTGAGGAGTGGGGTCTGAATCCTGGACGACCTGTAAGGCTCCTACAGTCCGGACAGCAGGGTCCGATGTGACCGAACTCTCGTTCACTGTCGTGTCACTGGCCCCTGTGATCTGGTTGGTTGGTGGTCCTCCCAGAGAGCCCTCCAAGTCTGTGGGCAAGTTGTCCATGCAGTCGGCATTGGGCTGCCAAAAGTTAAAAAAAAAAAAAAAGATCCGTTTTTAGTGTATGTATTTAAAATATTTATAGCCTAAATATATATACTATTTTCCTCTTGAGCTTCATTTAAAATATTTCATGTAGGATTCCTATAAAAATGACATGGGAAAATCTTGCAAAAAATTCATTTCCCAAGTTTTCCACCACTGAAGTAGCAATATCTATACATTATAATAACCACTTGTGTGGGACAAAAAATATTTATGTATACTGATAGCACTTCAGCTCTTCCTAATACACAGTGCTTACTGGCCATATCAGGCCCGTTATCTACAAACACAATAATGACACGGTAGTTGTGGAGGGGAGGAGCAAATCTGACTTGGGTTCCTCAAAGATACACACACATACACACATACAAACACAGGACAAGGCTATTAAAAAAACCCCACAAACCATAAGCTGAAACACCTTCTGTCGGAAAACATTCCTATTGACTTAAATCTGTGTTTGATCATATATTAGCAAAATCCTCTAAATTAAAATATTAACATCATAAAATCAGGATGAGTCTATTTTACTCAATCACCCACTCATTGCAGGGTTCAGCGCTTGTGTCCTTTCCTTTCTTGCGTCTCTCCAGCATCGCAGATCATTTCACTTGAACTGCAACGAAAGAGATTCTCTTGGCTTTGTAAGAGAGCCTGGGCTGGTTAGATTATTGTATAATTGGGCAAAATATTACTCTTTGCAAGTTTCATCTGTTGGTTTTAGGACTGGTGTTTGACGTGATATTGTTTCTAAACTATTTTCAGTTGTTAATACCTCTATTCAAACTTGGCATATTTCTTATAAAAGTACATGGATATGTTCTTGAGAGTATTGGAAGTAAATATAAATTTGTTTTGGTCTTAACTCCAACTTTGCCTTGAGGGGCCATAATTGCATGTTTGTGGTTGTTGTTGCACTTTATATGTGTACATAGATCAGGTGGACAGTGTTAAGTGAGGAAAATTCTGGGTTGGCAATGATTTATTTAGCATCACAAAGACTACATTGAGTTCTGAGACCCCATGAGGGGAATAGCAAGTTCTCCTTGTCCCAGCTTTCTGTTCTTAAAAGGTATAGTTCAAGTCTCCTGCATTCTACTCCTCCATTCCCAACTCTAAAAACATATTGCTATAGAGTTGACGCTGACTCTGATTGATCCGATCAGGTAGAACTGCCCTGTGGACTTCTGAGACTGCAACTCTTCATGGAAATACCAAGTCTGGTCTCTCACCCAAGAAGCAGCTGTTGGTTTCAACTGCTGATCCTGTGGTTGGCAGCACAATGTGTAACCCACTGTGTCACCAAGGCTCTTGGTATTCCAACTGTTGGCTGAAGATCTTTCCAAACTTCAAATTCAGTGATTCTCAACCACAACCATATTTTTTTTGATCATAGGATGCACTCCACCTCCCCTCCAAAGTGGGGAGAAAAATGAGGGTGCCTCTTATTATCTGAAGGTGTGGTACCCCAGAACATCTTAGTATACTGATACTATTTGGTGTAGATTTTTTTTCTTGGCTTCCTGCTCTAAAACCTTGGTGTGGCTTATGGTCAAGTGTGCCTTATGGTCAGAAAAATATGGTTATTCTTCTTTGTGACCCTCCTTTGATTTGTTGTTGGAATTGAGAGAATTTCCTTAAACTCACTTTGCTAAAAGTTAACTCACTCTAACAATGTTACCCAACTGACTAAGTGTAGTGATTGTAATATTTGCTCTGAGTATATATATTTATGTACCTCTCTTTCCCCATTAGCGGTCTCCCTATTGTCTTCCAGTTAACTCCCAAGTATGCTCCATCCCCCACACTCTTTTTTAAAGTCATTTTATTGGGGGCTCTTATAGCTCTTATGACATTTCATACATCAATTGTATCAAGCATATTTGTACATATGTTGTCATCATTTCCAAAATATTTTTACTTGAGTCCTCACTATGAGCTTTTTTTTTTTTAAATCATTTTATTGGGGGCTCATTCAACTCCAATCAAGATCAATACACATGTCAATTATATGCGGATCACATGTACACATTCTTTTACTAAAGTACTTTCGAACCTAATTAAACCAAACCCTCCTCTTCTAAGGAACATAATCCTAGTGGTATAGTGGGGAACACAGCTTGCTGCTAACACAAACTCAGCAGTTCAAATCCACTTGTTGTTGAAAGGGAGAAAGATGAGGTTTTCTGCATCTGTAAAGAATTATAGCTCTTAAATCCAAAGGGGCAGTTCTCCTCTGTCCTACAGATTTCCTATGAGGCAGAATGGACTCAATGGCATTAAAAAATTTTTTTTTAACTTTCCATTAAGAAACAAGACTGTGCTCTCTGTTTCACAAGTCACATGGAGCTACAGTAATTCAGCCAGAGCCCTGGGGCTGAAGGAGCCACTTTGAGACCCACACCAGAGTTGAGAAGCTTCCACCACCACTGTGATTTTCCATCCAGTGACCTGTGATCTTCCTGCATTCAGCATCATTGTATGCAGCTGTCCACTCCCATAAGGAGACCTGGTGGCCTAATGGTTATAACCATAAGCTTGGGGACTAGAATCTTGTGAGAAGTTGAGGGACCATGAACTCTCCCAGAATGCACCACTCTTCCTCTTTCTGTAGTGGCCTGAGGTGACCTGCCAAAATGGTTCACTACCCACTTGATCCAGAAAACCCTACAAAATCCTACAAATCAAGAGGGTCAAACCTCCGGGTCCACTTCGAGAACATCTGTGAAACTGCCCAAGTTAACAAAGGCATGCATATCCAGAAAGGCACCAAATACTTGAAAGATGTCACTTTGCAGAAGCAGCGTGTGTCCTTCTGACATTACAGTGGTGGCATGAGTAGGTGTACAGTGGGTTTGGAACCAGGGTCAATGGCCCATTTGCTTCACATGCTTAACAGTGCAGAAAGTAATGCTGAACTTAAGGGTTTACATGTGAAAGTAAACCCTTTGGTCATTGAGCACATCCGGGTAAACAAAGCCCCACGATGCACCACGGGACTTAACAGAGCTCATGGACTGATCCATTTGTACATGAGTTCACCCTGCCACATTGAGATGACCCTCACTGAAAAGGAACAAATTGTTCCTAAACCAGAAGAGGAGATTACACAGTAGAAAAAGATTTCTCAGAAGAATCTGAAGAAGCAAAAACTCACGGCTAGGGAATAAATTAAGTTTAAAATAATAAAAGTTAATAAGAGTTAAAGCAAAACAAAAAAAGAAATAAGACTGTATATGTTAAACTGCTTAGCATGACTAAAACAAAAGGTCTATAGCTTGCTCCTAGCCTACCTTTCTAGCCTCCCCTTCAGCCTGCAGAAAAAAAATACTCATCATACATGTCTCTATCTTTCAATACTTTTGCTAATGCTGTTCTATGAGGAACAATTTTTGTCCTTATTAGCCGATTTTCCCACTCCAGGTACTCAAGTTGAGCCCTGAGGAATGTGAATCAGCCATGTCTTAAGGAGGACTCCCTCTCTGGGAGTTATGCTTGTGCTGGTAGCCCTTGATCTGGTATTCCTCCCAGTGTGTTATGCTTACTGTGTAATGTGTTCACCTCACTCCAGAAGCTCACATACTTGCTAAGGGGAAGCAACCCAGCATATTCATCTTGAATTCCATGCCTCCAGTAGAGTGCCTGACAGTGATTAGGTTTCAGGAACTGCTGATTTGAAAATCTTTTCTGAGTCTTAGTTTTTTGTTCAGAAAATTTGGGCATGTGAGTATCTACCCTCCAACAAGCCAGGGAAGACTTGAGAAAGACTAAAATGTTCTGTACAAAGCTGAGGATTGTAATGGCTTAGAAACCCAAGCAGTTGCATGCTCACTCAAAACCAAACACACCACCACCAACTCAATGCCAACTCACAGCAACCCCCTCCGCCCTTACAGGCTTCCAAGACGCTGTTAGCAGCAGCACAAGGCCCTGTCTTTTCCCAGAGGTTCTGTGGGGGCTTTCAAATTGCTGATCCAGAAAAACTTCACAGGGAGGACTTTGTACAGGTTCTTTTATCCATAGACATTTGAATACAATGCATATTCTATTTACAAATTCACTGCCTTTGCGTCTATTGTGACCCATGCGAGAGTCTCAGGTAGAGTAGAATTTCCTCTTTGGGTTTCTGAAACTGTCAATCTCTATAGGAGCAAATGGCCTCATCTTTCTACCTCAGAACTGCTAGTAGGTTTGAACTGCTGAGCTTATAGTTAGCAGGTCCATGCATAACCCACTTCACCACCAGAGTGCCTGCAATGCATATGTGCATTGGCCATTTGACATGGCTTTCAAAATGTTGATCTGCTTGTTGACATGATTCCCTTCTTGTCTACGTTTCCTTCTTTTTGAGGTAGAGTGTGACACTTAGCTGATGGGAGCAGTGTTGCATCTCTAAACACTGGGGTCAGGAGAGAGACTGCAAAAGACAAGTCCCAAGCTACTCACTGCCATGCAGACTCATAGTGACCTTATAGGAAGTATAGACTGCCCCAGTGTGTTCCAGAGACTGGAGTTGCTTTGGGAGTAGAAAGTCCTATCTTTTTTCCCTTGGAGAGGCTGGTGGTTTTGAACTGTTGACCTTGAAAGTAGCAACTGAAAAATGAGTGACCCACTATGTCACCACGGCTTTGTAGCTAGGGGAATTGCCCCCAAAGATCAATAGCTAAATATTTAAGGACTTGTGAATACATCAGTTTCAAAGACTTTCTTATTCATTAGCAATTGTATTATTCATAACAGGACAACAACCATAGGAGAAGTGTTTGCTGTGAAAAACTCAGGTTAGATGGTTCCATATCAGAAGATTCACTGAAACGGCATGCTTTCACCCTACATAGTAAGACTTAGACCTGACGAGATAAAAGGGATGAAGCACTATCATGCAGATACTAGGACATAATCACTTCTAACCAAAAAGGACCCTCCCTTCCTCAATTTACCGTTTTACTTCTCTTAGAAAAATACAACAGGAAAAAGTACATGTTGTACTGGAATTTGACAATCTGTGAACTGTGCTCTCAATTTGCAGCTCACTTCAGAGAACTCACAAAATAGAAATTAATCAGTTCTTGGCTTGTATCTTATACAATGCCTCACAGAGCAGATCTTTCCCACCTGTATGTGAGAACATTGGTGGATCAGCCTTGCAGTCACGTCGCTTGTGAGTGGACACTGTTCACAGGAGAAGGGGGGTGGATTTCGTAAATCCAGCTCCAGGACTCCTAGTGTTCAAGAATATGAAAAGCTACCATCCCACGAACAGTTACCATACACCTACCATATGTAGGGACATGGAATGGAAGGGCCAGCAATGATCAGAGGGGCACTATCTTTTCAATCCCCTAAAATAAGAAGAAATGCAATTTAAGGGATTCAACATACATTCTTCAACCCTTTTATGATGGAATTGTTTTCTGCTTTGAAAGTTTTACTAATCCCATGTCTCCTGTAATGGAAGCCGTGCTGAAACCAACCGGGGAAATTTGAGAAAATACAGGTTTTGATATAGTTTTGTTGGATACCCATGTCCAAAGCTGATACTGGTGGTAGGGTTGAGGCTGGTGGTTTTGAACTGTTGACCTTGAAGGTAGCAACTGAAAAATGAGTGACCCACTATGCTCCCATCAGATACCATCCAGGTGGCAGCATGCACTACAACTGGGACAATCCTTTACCGAGAAACCTGAGAGATTGCAAATAATGGCTGATAAATGTGCCTTGGGTCACAGAAGTGTAAAGCTATATAATATGGAGCTGCAGCTGGGTGGAAGGAAACGGAAGGGCTCTGCATCTGTTCAATAAGATGGACAAGTTTTTTTTTTTTGTGGGCATCACTGCCTCTGGTGGTCATAGGTGTTACCCAGTGCCGCTCCTGAGAGCCGCCGCTGGATTTGAACTGTGGGCTGCAGTTCTGCACTCAACCACTTACGCCACTGGGCCTCGGCGATGGACAGTTTTTAAGACTAGATTGACAAGTCATCTTCTTGTTATAGTTTAGATTCCACGCTACCCCAATGCTGGAAAGATGGAGAGGAACATCCCAACCCCCTCCCAAATTCAGACTTCCCAGCAACTCTTGAGAGACAAATAGAAAAGCCTTGGGCAAGCAGGGAGGGGAGCCAGATGCTTCAGGCTCTGTGAGAAGTAGCTCACTCTGTGTGTTTTAGCCTTCATGATGGGTGTTCTGGTCTCTGGAGAATGCTTGGATGGGTGTCATATTTCCCATTAGCTGGCTGGCCTTTAAAAATCCTTGCCACAATCCAAAAGCTACTACTGATGGTAAATTTTCTGGAAGTCAAGGATGCTAAGTAAAATCCCACCCAAATCGAGGGAAGCATCAAACAATAACCGAAAGCCCACATTTCTAACTATGAAATGGTATTATCTTTAGAAATAAGCCAAAGAGCCAGCTCGGTAAATACTACTTTAGAACCGATTGATAGCTCTATTCTTACGATCTTTACAAAGAGCTTTTGAAGAAATGTGGAGTCAGATGAAGCTCAGTACAAGATGTAACTACCAAAGGTTGCTTGATTTCATTTTCCTGACCAAAGAGCATTGCTTGAGACTTGGGAGTTTGGGGAATATACTGAAATGGACAGGAGGTCAAAGGACATAAATGGCTTTCCTCCACTGTGAGCAATCTAAAGATTTTGGAGACCCAAGACAGATAGACAAGACAGACAGATGGACAGGCAGACAGACACATATTTTCCACCTCTCCGGTTAGAAAAGTCAGAAATGTTGAAAGGGGAAGAAAGTGAGTCCAGATTTGTAAGCCCTGGCCATCTGGCAGAGATGCTGGACTCATAGCTGTGTTTTATGTTCACAGTAATTGATTTTCAACTTGGATGCATTATGCATTTGTAACTCTGGTCTGAATTTTTAATGTCCTACATTGCCTTTCAAAATCCATCTCCCAAATGTAGTCAAACAAGTTGGTTTGCATTCGCTGTATCAACCATGCAAATCAGCATATAGCTGGCATGGAGGCAGCCAGTGCTGGGGTAGAAAATCCGGCCAACGCATATCCTCGCCCGCTTCAGGTGTGCCCTTTCCAACAGAGACACTCCAATGTTCCTCAGATAATTAAAGAGAGCCTTTGAAATCAGAGCTGATGTTTCTTTCTCTAGTAATCTCTTGGGACTGTTAACATTCTCTTTATCCTGGGTCATTAGTAGTGAGGGGCAACAATGTGGCGTGGAGGGTTTGCAGCAAAGTAAGGGAGCTGCGAGGGTGGGGTGGGGGAGGCTGACATCTCTGTTCTGTCTGTCTCGCTCCTCTTAGAGACAGTGCCTTCTGTTTTTCTCATAAGTCTCTTATGACATTCTCAGATTTGGTGGCCTGGCTTGCTTCCTTTCCTGCCTTTGTCTGCTTAGTGGCGAGGGGGGGGGGGCAGGGAAGAGGGATGAATGGAGCAGCTGTTGTCTCACCAAAAGTGGTTTGTGGGATTCACTTGATATGGCCCCGGGAAAGCCTGTCTCCAGAGTATCCAGCCAGCTGGTGGAATGTTCTCAACATTGGGAGAGATGACATTTTTACAAAGTGTACAACAGAGGGGAGCAGTTTTAGGGAAGCCCTAGAGTTAAATGGCTCTGGTTTCTCTGGTTTCCTGTTCACTCAGGATGTCCACCCCGGAGCTCCAGGTTTTATAGTCTACAGGGGCTCTGAGCTGGACTTCAGAAAATGTCTTCCCATCATGTTGCCAGGAAGAACTCAATTCCTCTGAAAATTTAGTGACTGCAGCAAACAGAAAGTCTGGCATGCAGATCCCCAGATGGCCCATCATGACCTATGGGCACATGAGAAGTAATCAATATGCAACTTGAGACCAAGAGTGCCTGAGAGCTGTTCCGAACTCCGCTGGAGCCCAGAAGAGAAGCCTGTCAGCTGTGCCAGCAATGTCTTGACTTACAAATAAAATGGATACAGTGGTGAAAGTGTAGTGATGGCCTCAGACAGAAAAAGTCAGAGAAGAAATGTTTTCAGAAGGGGGAGGTGACTTCTTGGAGCTTCATCAGATGATGCCACTGCTAGCTGAGTGAGAGGACATAGAAGCAGGTATGTTGTTTCTCTCTGCTTTGGGGGATCACGCAGAAAGACAGACATCGTGGTGCTGTATGCTGTGCTGTGCTTACCGGGATCCCTAGGGCTTTAAGAATGTTCATCTTGCACATGGGACAGGTGCGATGGTCTAGAAGCCAGGGGTCAACACAGGACTTGTGGAAAAGATGCCTGCAATGAAAACCATACATCTTAGAGCGGAGGTAACTGCAGAGACCACCTAGTCTACTACAGCCCAGTCATGTGTCTAAGGTCACTCAATTACTCAGTGGCAGTGCCAAGATTTGAGCCTCAAGCTCCTAACTCAATCTCTGTTTCCAGTAATACCTGCTTATGATATAGTCAAAATATGTCTGGGTTCCAGGAGTGTCTTATACTATTTATAACCAAGTCTTCTAAGTTTCAGAAAATGTAGAGAAGGTAGAACTAGATCTCTCTCTCTCTCTCTCTCTCTCTCTCTCTCTCTCTCTCTCTCTCCAGGATGAATGTTTAAGGGCAAGAAGGAGAGATGGTGAAATGCACACATCTCACAGTGTGACTTGACAGATGCTACTTTTAAATAAATCTGATCTCTCTCTACCCCCAACTAAATTGCATAGCAAAGCTTGACTTTTATTAATACCTGGAATCTAATAAACACACACACAAAGGGTAGGAGAGCTCATAAAGCATTGACAGCACAAAGGATATGTGGGGTCATTATGGCTACTATCAAATCTGAGGAAGGTGCTCAGTACCGGTTGAAGAGTGCACACTGTGAGCAAGCTTTACTTTGTGTGTGACTGAAGCATTGCATGACACCCCCATCTTCATGTACTAAGTCTAAGAGACAAGAAACTCAAGAATGACTTCCCGCTGATTCCGGCTCCTGGCAAACTCATGAATTTCAGGGAAAAACTGCATGCCCCAGGGGTATCCCTGACTGCCTTTTCAGTAGTAGATCACTATGTCTGTCTCCTAAGGTGCCTCTGCATAAACTTGAACTTCTAACCTTTTGGTTAACACCTCATTGTATTAACTACTACTTTTGGCTATTTAGTAGGTACAGGAAGACTTTCTAATTGAATTTTCCTAAGCCTGTGCTCTCAATAGCCCAGTCGCGGACTTTGGGTGCTTAAGTTAGAAGCTTAACTTCTGACTACAAGCAGAAGCAATCTGGATTTCCTACCTAGACAAAAAGAAAAGAGCTGTCTGATTGAAATATGAGGACTTCCTTAGGACATTCCTATCATGCTCTACCATTAGTCAGTCGCTATTCTTTGAATGCACCCAATCTTTCTCTCTCCTTTTCCTTCGTTTCTTTGAACAGTCCCCAGATCTCACTCTTTCTATGTAAGAGAGCCTTGGGCTCACATGCTCAGGACAGACTTCTAAATTAGAGCTGAGCTCATAAGAACTATTTTTTTAACTGAAATTAAAGAATCTCAGTGCAAGGGATAGGATTCACTCTAGTGTATAGAATCAGATGAGGGATTAGAAAAAAACAGAGCAATCACCAGAATGTGTCTTTTTTTCCAGATTTCTATTTAGGATGTCCTGTATGTTAATTACCTGAATGGTACGTGTCACATTCATCATCCATTCATTCCTTTATAATCCATTCATTTGACAAGCTGTAGATGCCAGGAACTGTGATCAACACTGGTACTAAACGACTCTTCTAGAGGTAAGAGTTAAAATGTCTTTCCAAACCAAATGTCAAACAAATACTTTTCATGAATCCATTTACAAGAAATAATAGCTTTACATATAATTGAAATTTAGGCAAATTTTCCTTACCACACCATGAGTAATAATTCCTTAGCATCATGAGTTTGCAATACCCATCCAATCAAGAAAAAACAGTGTATCATCAGTGACCAAATTTCTCAAAACAAAAGAAAGTTAAAAGTGATTAATCAATCAAAGGAAAGGGGGCCACATGCCATCTATACTTTAAAAGGTCATAGTTTTTTGTAAACCAGAGGCCCTCACCATTGTCAGTTTGGGATACTTCCTGTTTTTGCTAATTAAACTTGTTCATTTGTTAGCTCTAATCAACTTGCTAATAGAAGTTATTTTACCCTATTCACATTTGGAATCAGGAGTAAAGGTGATATCAACTTGGCTTTTGCCTAATGAGAGAGGAAGACATTAATAATTTTATTTATTATTAGCAAATAACATTATAAATATAATAAGATTCATTTACATACAAATAAATGAATGGCAACCATGCTACTTATCATATTAAAAGAAGTGTAGCATGCTTGTCTGAAAATCAAGGAAGGTTCACCTCACAGAATGACCACACTGAGACCTGAGGGATAACTATACATTAGTCACATAAAGGGGAGGGCAAGGAGAGCCAGACGGTAGTTTCATCTAGGCAGAATGCCCTATTCCAAGTCTAGCTCTACTAGAAAGCTAGGACAAAAGAGGATACAAAGGAGAAGTGAGGTCTGACACCAACTTATGTTGAGACTACCTACCCCTCAACCTAAAACAATATGCATCTCTCTCTGCACTCAGGGATCAACTTTCACACTTGAATTTTCTCATCAGCTCACAGTTCTCTGGGTGAGGGGTCAGGAGGTTTCAAAGATATGGCCAGGTCAGGCCCCTAGGGATCACATGTACTGCTCGAAGCAAAATCATGGCAGGATCAATCACTGTATATTTTAAATCGAAGGAGTCACTTAGTCTCCCTAAATCTCAGGTACCTATGGTTTAAGATGAAGACAGATATATCTACTTATCCAGATTTGTCTAAGAAGTATACTATAAGGAAGCTAGTTGTTATTCTCTAGCACTCTAAGTTATCCCTCTCCATGAACTGGTCTTTCTTATATCTTTTCCTATCAGAATATAAACCCCATGACAACATGATCTTTGCCTGCCCAGCTCATTGTTGTTCCCCCAGGATCTAAAACTGCTTCTTGGCACATGGTTGATGCTTTAGAACCATTTGCTACCTAACCAAACATTTATTATAGGAGCTGGTAGAAAATTGACATGTTAGTTTTAAAATTTGTTACTGGAGATTATCAGCTTAATCATTAGGAAAGTGTTTAGTTTACATGTAGAGTAGGTTTTAACTCCTTGGGGTGAAATGATTAGATTTATGTAGAGGAAATCCAGTATCCTTTACTTATCCCTTTTCATTATTCTCTTAACTTCCTGGGCATCAGGTCTCACTAACTTGCTTTTCCTAAGCCTCTTTCACATTTCTTATTGCTTATTTCTCAATGCTGCTCTCACTTACATTCTCATTATCTTCTCTGTATTACTGCAATGGCATTTAACCTGTTCTCCATGCCTCCAGCCTTTTCCTGTTCTTTTCATCCCACTCATTCTCATCATCACCAGATTTATCTTCCTAAAATAAAGCACTAGTTATGTCACTTCCTTGTTCTATACTGTTCTGTTCTAGGAACTGGGTACAATGATGAATAAGACTAGTTCAAGAAAGTACCACAGTCCTTTAAGAGGACCCTGCTAACTACAATGTTAAGTGCTATAGAAAGGCCACAAGCCTGGGTCCATATGGCTGTTTTATTTTTGATGAGTCATCATAGCGAAGGCTTCTCTGTCTGTGTAATAGCTCATAAATATGGATTTGTGAGTAAATGAAGATGGGTATCTCTCTCTCTCTCTGTGAGTGTGTGTGTGTATGTGTGTGTGTGTGTGTGTGTGTGTGTGAGTGAGAAGAGTCTCTCTATCTCTCTGTGTGTGTGTGTGTGTGTATGGTGTATGTGTGTGTGTGTGTGAGAGAGAGAGAGAGAGAGAGAGAGAGAGAGAGAGAGAGAGAGAGAGAGAAGAGATAAGAATGAACAGTAATGCCTAATAGGGTGCGTGATTTAATAGATTTGGTTCTTATAGCCACATGGTGCACTCCCACCACATGACTGGGTAGGAATATGCAGCTTGAGTATAACCCTTCTTTTCTTGATGGATCTGGATAAGAGAACATGGGGAGCGGGAAGACGCCAATAAGATTATTTGACTCAGTCATCAGTGATTTTTAACAGGATAAATTGTAATTGTGAAAACATGTTACTTTACTGTGGTGATTGGTCAATTTTCCACCACACTGAAAATAAAATGAGTCCTTGCAGCATGAAGAATAGAGACTGAGGCATGGAATTAGTGTGTGTAGGGGTGATGAAGAATCTTACCACTATCAAGAAAGAATGGTCAAGAGTGGAGCCGATCTTTTTTTTTTTTTTTAACCCACCTTTTAGATCCAGATAACCTCCTTGATCCAAGAGACAGCTGTAACCACAGAAAAGCAACAGGGGAATCTTAAAGGAGCAGCAGCACCAGCAGCAGCAAAGCCAAGAACCAGAATTTCCTGGCCCCTGGAGTGAGTATAACTGAGTACCTTTGGGCTGGAGACTCACCTTTAGAGTAGGTTGCCTCCAGGTACTTCCTTGAGGAAGCTAGGTTTGTTGACCTTTGGAACTACAGTTGAATACCTTTAAAATGATGCTTATAGCAGAATTAAGTGCTCTGTAGGCATATATCATGCTAAAGGATCTTTGTGACACTGCCAAAGCAGACAGAGGGCAAGGGCCTGTGTGGCTTAAGAGAATGAGAATCAGAAAGAGATGTGTTTATGGACATGATGGAGAAGAGGTGCTCCTGACTAAAGGACCAGTAGCCTGGGCATTTCTGAACCAGAATTGTAATTTGTTAACTTCACAAAAAAACTTCATTACTGTTGAGTATTGTCTATGAGTTTCATGTGGTCATTTCAATGGAAAATAGAATCCAGTGAAGATGTATAGAACACTGTGGAATGTATAGAATATTGGTGTCAGAATTGGTAAAAGTCACAGCGTGGAGGCATGCCAGATCCGTCTCATAGGAATTGGTCTTGAACTGATGCTGACCTTGATTCCCCCTTTCCTTGGTTAAGTGAGAAGAGGTCCAGCATCACTCCCATGCTCTTCTTACACCCAGAAAGCTGGACAATAAATTATCATGGTTGTTGCCAGCGCTGACTCCAAGTGACCCTATGTATTACATAGCAAAACACTCTCTGGTTCTGCACTGGCTTCATACTTGTTGTGTTTAAGACCCTTGCTGTAGCCACTATGTCAATCCATTTCCTTAAGAGTCTTCTGCTTTTACAATGACGCTCTCCTTTAGCAAGCATGATGCCTCTTCCCAGGGACTGGACCTTCCCGTTAATTTACGGATGTGAGATGAAATCTTGTCATCCTCACTTCTAAGGAACATTCTGACTACACTTCCTTCAAGACAGATTTGTTTGTTCTTCCCCAATACCACAATTCAAATTGTGACATTCTTACATTGTAGGTTGTCAATAATTATATTAATACTGTTGCATGTTTTTCTTGCTTCTACATTATTACTGTAATTTCTACTCCTTAAGTGCAACTTTTTGGAAATCAATGGAAGAAGTAAGAGAAAAAAGAAAAATGCTGAAATAATACACTCAAATGATATTCTTATTAACTTACATGTATTTATGTATAATACCATATTTCAAACACATGAAGACTATATTATAACTGAGATTGCAAAATGATTTTTTACTTCTAAATGGAAAGAACATTACTAAACTAACTAAACAAACAAATAGGAATAGGAATAAAGCTATGAATTTAGTGAACTGTATCAACAATTTAATAAACATCTCTTAGGCAAAATTAAAAACTCACTCCCACTGCCATTTAGATAATTCTGACTCATTGAAAGTCTATATGGAAATTCTAAGACTGTCAATCTTTATGGGCTCCGTCTTATCTTTTTTCCAAGGAGTTGTCACTGCATTTGAACCACTGATCTTAAAGTTAGCATGCTACCATGTAATCCAGGACACCCATGCAACACTCCCATGGCTCTTTCTTTAAGGCACATTGAAATCTTTAATTCACCCTATTTTATAAATCTCAGAATGCCCTCTCCTTCCCATGTTTAACACATGATGCACAAAAATTAGATACAAAGGAGTGATTGAATGTCTTAATAATCCAAATTAGAAACACAACAAATGATTGACCAAAAAGACCAAATATTCTTCATTCACCAAATAGAAGCAAATCCTTTAGGAGTTCTTCAAATAGCTAGAAAAAGAAATGCTGACAATTGCAAAATTATGTTGAAATGAATAATAAAATAAGTTCTCATTTTTTATAGGAAGAATAGTGTCATAGATCGATATGTGTCTTTTTTTTTCCTGCCCCCATCCCCCTAAAAAACAGAAGCAAAAATAAACAAGTTGAAGTTCTAAACATATGATGTCACCTTGTTTGGAAACAAGTTTTGCTTTGTTATAGGTTAAGTTAACTGGAGTAGGGTACATCCCAATCTGAATCCTTTCTGAATGGGCTCTTATAAAAGGGGGAAAAAGACCCGGAAACAGAATTTCACAAAGGAGGAAGACCATTACTGTGAAAAAGCCATCTACAAGCTAAGGACCACCGAGAATACTGGGACAACCTGAAGCTTGATGAGACCAAGAAGGATCTGGTCTAAGATCATTCTAAGGAAAGAATGGTCCTACTGACACCTTAAATTTCATCTTCTAAATCCCCACAGTGGGGGAGACAAAGTACTGTTCCTTAAAACCAATTATTTTGTGGTATTTTTCAATGAAAAACCCAGGAAAAGAAGACAGAACAAACCAAGATAAACTCACTTTCACATCTACAGACTCTTGTTTTCTGTTATTATTTGACCTGTGTGTATCTCCCCATTAAAGGGGACTGTTTTGCCCAAACTTGTTTACCTCTGTAAACTTTGTTAGTTCCTTCTATCTTGCAACTGTGGGTAGGATCCTGCGAAACCAATGTAATCTATTTCATTTCCCTTGAAGAAGTAGTTATTCAATAATATTACTTACTCAGGTACTAAGAGTACCTTAGTTCTAGGCAATATTTCAAAAAGATCTACAGAGTTTCTATGTGGAGGTGTCTTTAGAGTATCTGAATCTTATTTGGAAAGTTCTCAGTGAACTGACAGTGTGTCTTTAATGACTAAACATCACCAAATATGCTGAGCAACCACTATTGCCATAATAACCCTATAGGCAATAACCCTATAATAAGGTGGATATCATCATCCCCATTTTACAGAGGATATAGATAAAGCTCATTAAATTAAATGGAATTACCCAAAGATCTAAGGCTCAAGCAATCCTAGTGTCAGTTTTCTTTGTAGTAGTCAATACGCTGCTTTACTCCAATAAACTGCATAACTCATAAATAAAGAAGGAGATTGGAGTTGTTCAAGGTTTTAATATTTTTCAAGTGAGCTTTCAACCTCAGTGCCAAGGACACAACATCTCAGAAAGCAGAAAGTTGTTTTCAGTATGTATGTATATATATATATACACATAATATATATTACACATAATATATATACATAATATCTATCTATATATATAATCTATCTATCATCTTTCTATCTTCTCTGCATCAGAAAGGATTCCTAGTGCTGTAGTGGCCTAAATATTTGGCCTAGTAATTGCAAGGCAACTGTTCAAACCCATCACTTGCCCTAAGAGAGGAATGTGAAGTCATTTGCTCACATACAATTTATAGCTTCAGAAGGCTTAGGGATATTTACTCTGTCCTGTATGAATTGGAATGGAGAAGATCAAGCAAAACCAGAGAGAAAAAGTGATTTCCCTCAAATGTATTCACTGGGTTACAAAGAAAAGAGCTCTCAAACCCAAGTCGCTGGATATTTTTCACCCTCAAATTCCTGCTGCCAGAAAAAACTGATAAGTTGGCAGCTCCACCAGCTCTCCACAGAAATTTGCACCATAATATTCCATTGAAAGTTGTATTCACAGGTTCTTCTCAACATCCTCTGATTTACCTTTGTTATTTTTATTCTATTATTAATTTAAGACAATTTTATTGCATTTAAAGTCCAAGGGTGAAAACAGGTACTCTGTAAAAGTAAAACTAAGAGATTTATTTAAAGTCCAGAAACAATTTGGACCAAGAAACTGCTTAAATTCAGAGTGAAGATGGGAGTGCCACTAGGAAAGGAAAATGCTATAATTCTTACAAAGTTGAAGCAAGAACAAAAGTAACTAAGCCATGATAGGCTGATAGTCATGGAAGATGATATTGGGCTATTTGAGAGAGAAGACTTAGTAGGGCTTGGTAGACAGTAATTAGGTGGGATTACATGGCTTGTTAAGAGTATATAATTGTAAGCACACATATTCTTCAGTAACCCAGAGGATGTTCATAGGGAAATGGCAGAGCAGAAATTTTTTTCTGGGAATTTAATGATTAAAATTAGTTTCTCAAGCACATCTGTTCCTGGTGATGTATCATGTTAAGATGTATCTATGTTGTTGAGCATCAAGACCCTTGGAGCATATAAGCTTTCACATTCTACAACTGTTGACATCAAGATATGAACACTGGGACAAATGGTGACATTCTGCATCTGCTAGATCACAGAGAAATGAAGAGGACAAAAATTGCTTTGCTAGGAAGCAAGAGTAGCATGTGTTCTTCCTCATTCCACCTAGTCATTTGTTTACATGAAGAATCAAACTAAAATATTTTAAACTCTGGTCTAGCACTGTCCCTGACCAGTCAGAATGATGCCATGGAAATAATGGGCACGGACATACAGACTCAATGTTCACTCTGGTTTACTCTCCCATGTGCCCAGTTAGCTTGACAGACAGGGTAGAGCTAAAGTGTTTCAGTCAGACCTCCAAGAGTGTCAGGAATAGTATATACTCTTTTCTTAAAAAATGAATTCTGAATACTCAGTCCCCAAGTCACTATTAATTAACTGCAACTTAATCCCTTTGTGCAAGCAATCCTTCTGTGGTAGAGCATTTTTCAAAACTTTGTAAGGACTTAAAGATCTGAAAGAAATCTATTCTCTTTCACTTCTAGTTGTTCTTGATGAGAGCCTTACAAGCATTGACAAGTTCTACTTAGATTGTCTGATTCGAGCCACACAGCCTTATAGGGTAGAGCGTTTCTTCCATGCAAATCTTATTTGGGAAAAATTGATTTATAGGTGGAGCACAGGCTTTGCTGAGTTAGAATGACCAGCATGGCAGTGGTGATTGTACTTAGAAAATGTCAATTTAGCTTAGTCTAATGGATGCTACTCAGGAGAAGTGGAACCCATTCCTGTTCAGAGGACAAAAGAGATCGAAATTATTCCCATTGATTCTCTTAAGTAGGATACCATTTGTCTAGCTACTGGTAAAACCAACTGAATTCAATGAGAACTTAACAACGTTTTAACGGCCGTGGCTCTGACTTGCTTTCTCAATATATCATCCTTGTCAAGCTCAGCTATGGACCTGTGAAGACACCCCAAATTTAATGTATTGTAAAATTTCTCTGTACTTTCTATTGCACTTTGTAAACCAGTAGTTTTCATCAATATACTGGTGAGTGAGAAAAGAGGTTTGCTGACACAATGGCACTTCAGTGAACTATTTTATGGAATGTAGCTTCTTTTGTGATATATGAGATCTGCAAAAGATTTGTTCTTTAGGTTGTGTATCAGACAAAAAATTTCACACCCAAACATTTAACTACGAGTAGTTCTCAGTCCTGAAATAAAGTAAAAAATATTCATAGATGATAAATTCATTAAAATGTAGTATATATGTAGTATTGCTTCATAGAGTGTAGTACTACTTTAAGATTGGAGGAAGGCTTATTAACAATCTGAGATTTGCTGAGGCAAACTTGCCTTGTAAAGTCAAGGAAGACTTGAAGCTCTTGTTGATGAAAATTAAAGCCTATGGCCTTCAATATGGATTGCAACTCAATGTAAAGAAAATGAAAGTCCCCACAAGTTGACCAACAGACAACCTGACGGTAATGGAGAAAAGCTTGAAGTTGCCAAGGATTTCATTTTGCTTGGATCCATGCTCAATGAACAAGTAATCAAATGACGTAAAAGTCACCTAATTTTTTACAAACTACTAAAACACATCAAATGGAGAAGAGACAATCTCTTCAACAAAGAGTGGTGGCATTGCTGGATTTTCACTTGTAAAGAAATGAATCAGGACACACACCATACTACATATACAAATAAACTTAAGATAAGGATCTGAATACAAACCCTAGAGGCATGTAAAGATGTAATGTAAGGATGTTTTTGAACTATGCTTTTGGCAAAGAATATTGAAAATACCATGAACTGCCAAAAGCCCAAACAAATCTGTCTTGGAAGAAGTGCATCCAGAATGCTCCTTAGTGAAAAGAATGGTTAGACTTCATCTCATGTATTTTGGACATGTTATCTGGAAGACTAGTCCCTGGAGAAGGCAAAAGAGGAAATATCAACAGGAATGAATCGACACAGTGGCTGCAACAAAGGGTTAAAGCGGAAGAACAAGTGCAAAGATTGTGCAGAACCAGGCAGTGTTTCATTCTGTTGTTCATAGGGTCATATGAGTCAGAAATAACTGGATGGCAACTAATCACCACACAGCAAGAGCACCCCTATATAGAAATATATGGATATACATATATAGAAATAAAAACATAGCATGAACAGATACTGAACAATGACAAAACTGTAAAACATCTCTTGACATAGATGGACTCAGAGTGAGTCTAGTCAAAACAAAAGGATAGATGTTGTATGAGACCATATTTAAAAGACAAAAACAAAAACAAACTCCAAATGGAAAAATCAAGGAACAAATTTGATAGTAACCAGGGTTGTGCAGGAAATAATGGACTGGGGAAGGATAAAGCCATAGGGTAGTGAGGTGTTAACTTTTATGAAGGGGAACATAATAGAGTAGAAGAGGGGGATGCGAAAGAAAATTGTAGGTGGAGGGAAGCAGGGAAAGCCATTATGAGGGTTGATAAGATGTTGAAAATAGTGAATGTAAAGATGATAACCTAGTAAGTAAAACCCCACATAGTTCACAATTAAAATAAGAAAGAACTCAAACAAATTATTGCATTGAGGAAATTGGCTGTGAAAGATTTCCTTAAACTCTTTCACAAACAAGTATGTCACTCTGAGGATTAAAGTGCACCTGACCAAAGCCATGGCATTTTTGATCAAATCCTATGCACAATGAATAAGGGAGACTTAAGAAGAATTTTTGCTTGTGAATCATGGTATTAGTGAAGAATATTAATAGCACCATCGGCTGCCAGAAACAACAAAGAAAGAAAGAAATATTTCTAGAAAGAAGTACAGCCAGAATGTTCCTTGGAAGCAAGGAGAATGAGACTTAATTTCACATACTTTGGACATGTTATCAGGAAGGACTGGAAAAGAAAATTATGCTTGGTCACAAAAACAGAGGAAAAACCTCAGCGAGATGGAGTGACCTAGGGGCTGCCACAGTGGGCTCCACAACCACCAAGGACAGGCCCCAGCCAAAGTTCGTTCTGTTGTACAGAAGTTTCTTTTGCATCAGAGCGGCCTCAGTGGCAGCTAACAACAACATTCCATAAAGAGGGAGCGGTGGTTCAGAGTGAGGATTCTCACCTTCCAGGTGGGAGACCTAGTTTCAACTCCACACTAGTGCAACTCTCATGCAGCCACCAACTCTCTCCCAGTGGAAGCTTGAGTGTTGTTTTACAACTGAACAAGTTTTATCAGAGCTTTCAGATGGAGGGACCAGAAGAAAATTCCTGGTAATCTATTTTTGAAAAATTAATCAATGAAAATGATATAAATCACAAGGGCCTGATCTCATTGTGCAGGAGATTTCCAGGTACCAGGGGCTTACCTGATAGCACTAATCCCCCACCCCCAATTTGATATATTAGTGTACTATCCAAGGACTAGGGAGAACAACCATATATCAGACACATGTCTTGTTAGAGAGGTGCTTTTAAATATTGAATAACTAGTAGAAAGATGCCACCCCTATCTGTCTGGAATTGGCCATTTTGAATCAGAAATTCATATGATATATGATTCAGGAACCACACAATCAAGATGAATGCTATTGCATTCATTGTTAGAAAGGATTTTGCAGTACAGTTCTATCAGTGATAAAATAATATCTATATATCTTCCAGAAAATCTATTCAATACAACTATTATTAAAAGTTATGTACCAACCAAAAAATCTAGTATTGAACAAACTGAAGAATTCTACCAAAGGCTTCAAAAAGAAATGGACAAATATAAAATTAAGAAGCATTGATAATTATTGGCAATTGGAATGCAAAAGTTGGAAACAAAGAGGAGTAAACAGTAATTGGAAACATGGTGATAGAAATGAATCTGGGGATGTGATGATAAAACTTTGCAAAATCAACAACCTGTTCATTTCAAATACCAATCTTTTTTTGTTTTGGGGGCATCACTGCCCTCTGGTGGTGGGATTAGGAGGACCAACCTTACTGCTGGATTTGAACCTTCAACCCAGTTGGCCGCAGTCCCATGCACAACCACTACACCACCCGGGGCTCAGCCCTTCAAATACCTATTTTCAACAACACAAATGGTGGCTATACACATGGACTTCTCACATGGAATATCCAGAAACCAAATTGACTAGATCTATGGAAAGAGATGGAAGGAAAATTCAGTATCCTCAGATATAATGAGGCCAGGGTAGACTGTTCAACAGATTATGAATTGCTTATATGTAAGCTACAGTTGAAGTAAAAAAAAATGAAAACATGTTCATGTGAGACAAAATATGACCTTGAATCTAGCCCACATGAAATTTGAGAACATCTCAAGAACAGATTTGACACATTGAATGCTAAACACAGAAGACCTAATGACCTGTGGGGTGACATCAAGAACAAGATTCATTATGAAAACAAAAGCACATTTTAAAGAAGGAAAGAAAGGAAAGATCAAAGGGTATGTCAGAACAGAATCTGAAACTTCCTCTTAATTGTAAAGCAGCTAAAGCAATGCATGAAGTGATTAATTCAAACACTAAAAAAAAAGTTTAAAGGGCAGCATGAAATGACAAAGTTAAATATTAAAATGAAATGTGAAGATTCCTAGAGTTAGAAAAACAAAAAGAAAGAACACACTCAGCATGTCTTACATGGAAAGAACTCAAGAGAAAATTCAAGTCTCAAGTTGCAATCTAGAAATAGCCCATGGACAAAATATGAATGATGCAGGAAACATCACAAACAGATGGAAAAATACACAATCATTGTACCTATAAGAACTAGTGTATGTGTAGGACCATAAGATGCACTCTTCCTCCTCCAAAGTGGGATAAATATTTGGGTGCATCTTATGGTCCAAAGGTGTGGCACCCCAGAACATTTGTTCATGATCCCATGCGCCCACTTACTGTCCACTATTGTTTGCATGCTGTGGATTGCTGCGTGTTCAGGATAAGTCCCACCTCCTGGAGTCTCAGTGTCTGTCAGGGCACATGATCAGCACAGGGCATGTTGCCCCCATTTGTTAATGAAAGTAAATTTATGTTGTTAAATATTATCATATTTCCTTTATTTTAATAAATATTTTAATATACTGATACTATTTGACTCAGAATATTATTTTACTGCTCTATAAACTGGATGCATCTTATAGTCAGGTGCGCCTTATGGTCCAAAAAATATGGTAGGTGTTCTGTATTTACCATTCTTCTCAAGGCTACCCACAGTTTATTATGGTCCACATAGTGGAATGCCTTTGCATAGTCAATGAAACACAAGTAAACTTCTTTCTGGTATTCTCTACTTTGAGACAAGATCCATGTGACACCAGCAATGATATCTCTTGTTTTACATCCTCTTCTGAATCTGATCCAAACTTTTGGGAGTTCCCTATCAATGTGCTGCTGTAACCATTGTTGCATGATCTTAAAGGAAGTTTTACATGTGTGTGATATCAACCATATAGTTCTATCAGATGTAGTTAGGTTAAATCATAAGATCATTACATCTCCTTTTTGACACATTTTAAATTTGTTTCATTTTAAAAACAAGTGAAAGGGAAATACACATAGAATAACTTTGCTATCAAGCAGAATGCATTGGAAAGTGGAGTATTGTAGATGCAGTTAGGTTAAAATTTAACACCTTATCTCTTCATCTCCCTCTTGAATCATTTTAAATTTGTTTTAGTTTTTACTATTTTCTCCATTCTTTTCATGTTTTACTTTCTATTGCTGTCAGTATTACTTCATTTTAAAATGCTTTCCTGTATATGAAATCCAGGGTAGCTAAATCTAGAGATAACAACTGAATTCATGAGTCTTTGGGGGTATGGCAGGGGAAATTGGGGGGGCAATAAAGAACTCATAAAGATGAGTACAAGAATGAAGAAAATATTCTAAAATTGATTGCAGTGATGATTTCACAAGTTTTTTTTTAATCAATCCTTTTATTGGGAACTCATACAATTCATCACAATTCATACAGACATCTATTGTATGTCAACCATACATTTGTTATCTTCTTCATTCTCAAAACATTTGCTTTTTATTTAAGTTCTTGACATTGGCTCCTCATTTTTCAACATCCCCTCCTCCCTCATGAACCCTTGATAATTTATAAATTATTAATACTTTTTCATATCTTACACTGTTCAATATCTCCCTTCATCCACTTCCCCATTGTCTGTACTCCACGGAAGAGGTTATATGTAGATCCTTATAATACATTCCCCTTTCCTATCCCAACTTCCCTCCACCCTCCTGATATCTCCACTCTTACCACTGGTTCTGAAGGGATCATCTGTCCTGGGTTCCCTATATTTCTGGTTCCTATCTGTACCGGTGTACACCTTCTGGTCTAGCCAGATTTATAAGGTAGAATTGGGATCATGATAGTGGGGAGATGGAAGCATCGAAGAACTAGAGGAAAGTTTCATACTTCATCATTGTTACACTGTGCTCTAACTGATTCATCTCCTCCCTGCGAACGAACCCTCTGTAAGGGGAAATCCATTAATACAGATGGGCTTTGTGACCTCATTATGATAATATAATTTTTAGTTCTTTGATGTCTGATACCTGATCCCTTCTATACTTTATGGTCACACAGGGTGGTTGCACAAGTCTTTTTGATGTTATTAAGCTATTGAAATGTATGATGTTGAACTGTATGCCAATAAAGCTGTTTTAAAAAAGAGAGATCAAAAGATGTGTTGCATTAGGTAAATCTACAGCACCAGATTTCTTTAGAGTACTGAAAAACAAATTTGTTGCTTGGGAGACTAAGATGAGCCTACTCCAGCCATGGTATCTTCAATTTCCTCATATGCATGTGAAAGTTGGACATTAAATAAGGAAAACCTAAGAATTGATGCATTTGAATTTTAGTGCTGGAGACCATTATTGAAAATACCATGGACTGCTTAAAAGAAAAACTGGTCTGTCTTGGAAGAATACAGTCAGAGTGCTCCTTAGAGGCAGGAATGGCGAGACTTCATCTCGTGCATTTTAGACATGTTGTCAGAAGAGAACAGTCCCAGAAGGATTGTTGGTAAAACAGAGGGGTAGTGAAAAAGAGGAAGATCCTTGAATAGATGGATTGACACAGTGGCTATAACAATGGACTCAAACATAGAATCAATTGTAGGGATGTCACAGGACCACACAGTGTTTTGTTCTGTTTTAAACAGGGTCACGATGGGTGGGACCAGACTTGACGGAACCCAGCAACAAACGTCATAGGAAGATGCACAGTCACAGGATGTAGAGGCTAAAACATAAGACTAAGGAGAAAAACAGGCTTAATTTTCAATTGATCTGGAGTCTTCTCTCAACTTCTCTGAGCCTCAGTTTCTTCATTGACAAATGAAGGTAAGGTACTTATCTGAGTCTCCCAGTAACATTATTCACCAGTATACAAGTTCTGAGCAGAAATAATAGGTTTCATTTTCCTCTACGACATTTTATCATGTTTGAGATGATGAGCCTTTCACTAACCTGATTGCCTGCACTTGCAGCAAACATAACATGGGGATGTACAATAAGAGTAAGAAGTTTTCTTTAAAAGTTTTATTGGCATAAAACTCACAAATCATCAAATGCAATCATTCAATAATATTTAGAAGAACTGTGAAATCATCACTCCACTTTATTTCAGAACAATTTCTTACTGTTGTTAGGTCCCTTTCCCCCCACAACATCCCTTGCCATGCTCCTAGGAAATGATTAATTACTGCTTTCATAGACTTACCTATCTTGGATCTCATATGCAGAAAATCATATGCAAGAAACAAACAAAAATATCCCAACATCAACAACAAAATAAGATAGAAAATCTTCAATGAAAAAGAAAAAGGAAAACATAAAATACTGAAACAACTTGAAAATGGCTCAAAAGGAAGACTAATGTTAAGGTGTTATGTTTTAGCCTTATTACATCATCTAAAATTAATGATGTCTGTCAGATAGCAAAGCTGTACAAATCCCTGGCCGATGGTCTGAGGGGATTCATCTCACACTACTGGTTCCTTCACCTGGTTTACCCACGAACAGAAGTGTAACCCCCTTCTCTTGGATTTAAACGTACATGCCCCCATTCCTGCATTTTGACTTGAATTTCCAGAACTCTTCAGTCATCACTCTGTGTGTTGTTTAGTGTTGACCTCTGAACACTGTGATATGGTAGCAATTAATTGATCTTCTCCCTCATGCCCCATCTTGAGAAATGGACCCCAACTAGGTGGGGTCTATTCGGTTGAAGTTATTTTTTTTAAGATGTATAAGTAAAGGGAGTGATATATATATATATTTCATGGGCACTAGGCAGGTTAACTACCTTGTTACTTGGGAGACTACATTAGAAGATTGTATGTCCTGAGAAGGGAAGTTGGCCTTCGTGTTGGTGTTTGTCTTTATAGTAGTGAACTCATACAGTATTTGCCCTTTTGGTAATTGACTAACTTTTTTCAGCATAATGGTTTCCGGGTCCATCCATGTCATGAGGTGCTTCATGGTCTCACTAACTTTTTTAAGAGATGCATTGTATGCCATTGCTTCTATGTACCATTCTTCTATTAATGGGCATTTGGGCCATTTCCAGTTTCCTGATATTGTGAACTGTACTACATTGAACATGGGAGAACATACATCTGTTGTTGTTCTGCCTTTTACTTCTCTAGGATGTGCGACCAGCAAAGGCATTGCTGGGTTGTGTGGTATTTCTATTCCCAGTTGTTTTAGGTATTGCCATCTTGTTTTTCGCTATGGTTTAGAAGCCCACCACCATTATATAAGAGTTCCAATCTCTCTTCACCTTCTTCAGCAATACATTTTATTTTTATTTGCATATCATTGCGGGTATGACATGACATCTCATCATTGTTTTCATTTTCATCGAAGTGGCTAGTGGTCATGAACATTTCCTCATATATTTATTTGCCGTTGACTGTTGCCCGAAGGTCTACTTATGTTTTTATCCACTTTTTTGTAGATTTTAAAGCTTTTCGTTATTGAGGTATTGCAGAATTATACAGATTTTGGTAAATAGTCCCTTGTTTGCTGTGTCATTTTAAAAGATTTACCGCCCCCCCCGCCCCCCAGTACATGGGGTCTCATTTTATTCTTTTGATGAAGTCTTTTGGCATGCCAAAGCATTTTATTTTTATTAGATCTCAGTCATCTACTTTATCTTCCACTGTGTATGCTTTCTTTTTAAAAATTATTTATTTGTTTATTTATTTTTGGGGGATATCACTGCCCACTGGTAGAAGTAGGTGGCCCAGCCTTGCTCCTGGAGAGCTGCTGCTGGATTTAAACCACCAGCCCAATGGGCTGCAGTCCCGCGCACAACCACTAAGCCACTAAGAGGAATTTATGGATTAGTATTGGACTTAGAACTTGTATTGCCCGGGGATGGCATGCCTTCTTAATGCATAAATACTTCTTGATATAAAGCAGTTCTTTCTTACCCAAAGATGCAAGTCACTGCATTTATTCCTGCAAACATTTGTGCATGCCCTGTGAAAGTTTGTCCCAATATTCTCATTGATGATCGTTATAGCTCTGCTGTTTACATTTAGATTTCTAATTCATCTTGAGTTTGCTTTTGTGTATAGGGTGAGGTATAGGTCATGTTTCATTTTCTACAAATGGAGATCTAATTTTGCCAGCACCATTTGTTGAAGAAGTTGTCACTTTTCCATTTCATACTTTTGGTTCCTTTGTTGAAAACAAGTTTCATTTACTATGCTGTTCCATTGGTCTATTTATCTACCATTGTATCAGACTTTTCTTCTATATTGATTTGTCTCTTTTGTTTTCTTGTAATGTTTACTTAAGTGTTCTTTGTACACTTACTTTGAAATTTTGGTAAAGTTTATTTCTAAGTATTTCATCTTTTCTGTGGCTACTAGAAATGGTGTGGTTTTCTTGATGTCTTTTTTGGAGTGCTCTTGATTGATTTCTACTTGTTAATTTTCCATGTTGCTACTTTACCAAATCCCTCAATTGTTTCCAATAGTTTTTATTGTGTGGTTTCAAGTTCATTCTTTATAAAATATCCTTTGTCAAATTACATTTCCTTGATATTTTTCTGCTATCTAATGGTTTTGGCTAAAACTTCCAGTATACTATTGAATAAGAGTGGTGGTAAGGGACACCCTTGTCAAGTTGCCTTTTTCAAGGAAAATGTTTTCATGTTTTCTCCATTGAATGTGATATTGGTCATTGAAATTTCATAGATGGTTTTAAAATGTTGAGGAACTTCCATTCTAGTCTTATTTTATTGAATTTTTAAAATCATAAATAGATGTTGGCTATTGTCAAATGATTTTCTTTCATCTATTGTATGACCATGTGGTTCTTATTTTAATCTCATTTGTGGAGTAAATTGCCTTGTCTTTTGAATGTTGAACCATACTTGTATCACTGTGTGGTAGTTACACAATCTGATGTCAATTTGGGACTTGCGAGGATTAAGAGTGAAGGGGTGGAATCTATCTATCAATCAGATCATAGCCCATGAGGACTCTCTGTGGGCATGGCCTTCTTCTGAGAATTCTGGGAACTCTTAGATTTCCTCCTTTGAGGGAGAAAATTTCTCTCTCTCAGCTCACTCCCTGTGAAACATCCCTGAGGACAAGGCACATGAACCTACCCTGATACAGTCTTGAGTGCTGGAGAAGCCACATGGAGACCTGAAATGCTTACAATATCACTGGATTCTTAAGACTTCTTACCCACTGGCCTGTGATCTTCTTGTCATTGCATGTGCTTTGTGAGTCTCAAGAGAACTTTATAGATTGGTATCCAGCATATGGGCTAATACCAGATTTATGGACTTGATCTGGACTGAGTTGAGATGTGTTCTCAATATCCAATTACTCTTGTATATAAACCTCTTTCTTATACACATATTACTTTCTGTGGACTTGTTGCTTTAGTCTACCCAGACTAACACACCCTAGTATAAATCCAACTTGGTTAAGATGAATTTCCCCCCTATATGTTGTTGTACTCTATTGGCCAGAATTTTGAGTATTTTTGCATCTATGTTCATGAGAGATATTCACCTGCAGTTTTGTGAAGAGTAAAACATTTCTATGTGTATTTTGTCATTGAGATATTTGTCTGGCTTTTTGTTACTGCGACAAAATCAAACTTGTCTTCCCTATGCAATTACTTATGACTTTTAAAAATATCTATTTATAAAGTGCTTGGTTAACAGATGCCCAATGAATAATAGTCAACTAATTTAAAATATGCTGTGATGCATTCCACTTGGGTACAAGAGGATTGCCACAATAACTTAAAGCAGTTGATTTTTTTGGAAAAAAATTGTGAAACTAACTGATGTAGTAAGGCCTACATATTAGTCTGAAGGATGGAAAGAACTGGGAAAATTGAAAGGAAGGGTGGTAAAATCTAAGTAGAAGGGATTTATAAGAGTAAAGGTTGATAAGCTCTAGCATATATATGAAAAACTCTGTTGGATTGAAAATTAGGCTACTTAATGATTAGGAACAGGATGTAGTATTAGAAAAGTAGGTTAGGCCCAAAGCACCACACTGAAGAAATCTAGATGAAGAGAAACTGAAAAAAGGCCTTAACTGTGAGTAAAATAACCATGGGTCTGAAGCAGACTTTCCCTCAAATCTTATGCTGATATTGACAAACTGCCCATTATTAAGATTTTCATTCTATACTATCTTATCTTTTTATGTTGACGTCCTTTCACAGCAACGATCCAGTGTTTTGGTGCCAGGTGTTAAGCTAGCACAGGTCTATTCCTAACATAAATTTAATCCAATGAGGCTCATTGGGAGGGACTTCTGCTTTTCAGTTTGGTATAATAGTTTGACCAATTATAAATTTCCCTAGCTCCTTCTATTATGCAAAGAAGGAAAAAAAATGAAAAGAAAACTAAGTTGTTGATTCCAACTCATGCTGACTCAGTGTATTTCATGGATGTACTGTATCTCCAGGGTTTTTAATGCTGATTTGGGGAAGAATATGGCCAGACGTTTCCTTTGGAGGGCCTCAAAGTAGATTTGAACCTCCCACATATGCAGATGAGCACAACTTGTTTGTGTGACTCAGACACTATATTTATGTTACATGAACATCATGAAAAAGGAGAAAAGGAGAAAAAGGGAAGAAAGCTTTAACATAGACCCAGTAGTTACCATATCCTGGCTGTTTTTTAAACATAATTACTTTGTTTTGGCAAGCTAATCTGGTAGCAGGTTTACATGATGGAAGGAAAACAAAGAATATAATAAAGCAAATTGCTACTCAACACACACAAACTGACCTTCTGTAAAAAAAAAAAAAACTGGTCTATTTCCAGGCACACAATAACAAGCCTTAAATCATGACAGTGAAAGGAAAATTCTTAAAGCCAGGCTAGATTAAATTTAATTTCTCCGGAGTTTGGTTTGACTAAAACTATAACTCAGAGTTGATCTACAATCTTACAGGACAGAAGTGAGGGTGAGTCTCAGGTGTCAAATCAATGGACAGGAGGGAAAGTGGGAAGACCAAGAATCTGGGTAGTAGTAGTGGCCACCCCTTCCACCCGCCATCCTCCAAACACTCTGCTTTTGAGTTTACTCTGATTCACAATGATCCTATAATTTCCAAGACTGTAAGCAGTTATAGGAACAAATAACTTAATTGTCTCTCAGGTTGCAGTTGGTAGGTTTGAATCAACTTTCCAGCCCTATGACGGGTGATGAGTGAGCAAATGCTTAAGTACTTGAGTGCCAATAGAAAAGTTGACAGTTCAAGCCATTCAGAGGCATCTTGGAAGCAAGACCTGGAAATCTGCTTCTGTAAGGTTACACCTACCAAAATTCTACTGAACCAAAGTTAACTGAGATTGAAAAAAATTATAATTACACAGTATTATGAAATGCATTCCAATAAATTTGAAAATCTAGAAAAAATAGATATATTTCTAAAATCACATTATCTACTTAACTTACCCCAGATTGGTGAACAAGTCTATACAGGAGATAAACTAGATCTGGTCATAAAAAGGAGCCCTGCTGGTAAGTGGTTGCATGTTGGGCAGAGGTCTTTAAGGCCCCAAACCACCAGCCACTCCATGGGAGAATTAAGGTTATTTCTACCTCTGTAAACAGTTACAGTCTTGGAAACTCACAGGGATATTTCTGCCCTATCCTATCAGCTTACTATAAGTTAGCATTGACTCGATGGTAGTGAGTTGTTTGGATTGGGGGGAGGGTGTCATACAAAAATTCCCAACATCAAGAAGTCTGGGGCCAGATAATTTTACCAAGCCTTTAGCGAAGAATTAATACCAATAGTACATGAACTATTTCAATATACATCAGAAAAATGGGCAGCAAGACACTAATGGGCAAGATAATAATAATAACAATACTAACAGACAATATCGTACCAAATATAATTCATGAGACAAATATAGCCTTGATTCCTAAGCCAGCCAAAGACCTCACCAGATTAAAAATTATAGACCAATAACTCTGATATATACACATGCCAAAATTTTCAACAAAATTCTAGCCAACAGTATTCAACAAAGAATAAAAAAAATACATAACCATCACTTGGGATTTATATTAGATATGCACAGATGGTTTAATATTAGACAAACAATAAATGCAATTCACCACATAAAAGCTAAATTACCATATAATTATATCAACTGATGCATAAAAGAAATGTGATAATATTCACCATTCATTCTTGATAAAAAACATTCAATAAAATAGGAATATTCACACTTATTGCATATCCATGGTAATCAAAATAGCTTGGTACTGGTAGAATGAAAGACATGAAGCCTAATGGATTAGAATTGAGAACCTAGAAATACAATTAGGTACCAACAGACACCTGATCTTGGATAAAGGACTAAGACACATTAAGTGTGGAACAGATAGCCTTTTTGGTAAATGATGCTGGAAAAATTGGACCTTTACCTGAAAAAGAGTGAAACAGGATATCATGAACTCAAGAGGGATTGTAGGTATAAATAAAAATCCTAAAACCACGAATGAAATATTAAAGACACACTTAGGGGCCTTAATAGACACAATACTGAACACAATGAAAAATAGTCACACTTATAAAGACAAAAAAGAGTACTGGGTCCTTCTGAGAGTAGAACATTCATGCACATCAAAAGAGTTAAAATGAACCCACAGACTTGGAAAACATATTTAGCAACAATGTATCAGATAAAAGGCTAATTTCAAAAATCTATAGAAAACTAAAATACCTTAATAAGAAAAATACAAATAACCCAAAGTAAAAATGGGCACAAGCCATGAATAAACAATTCACTAAAGATGACAACCAGGTGAAGAAATGTTGCCATTCATTAGCAATAAGAACAAAACAAAGTAAAATAACTCTAGAAGTAAAGAACTTCTAGTACATTAATTGTTCCACAGAAGTGAGTTGAATTGCCGTGTAGACTAATTAGCTTTTATAATCATTCGTGTATCTATCCATATACATATCTATGCAGATCTAGCTCCATATATATAATATATAATCATAAAGGTCTTGGTTTTGTTTCTCTAGAGAACCCTGTTTAGCACAGGCATATAGTTAAGAAGCTACTATGATGCAGTTCTACCCTAGAACACATGGGATCACCATGAGTCAGGGATTGACTACTGGACAGATAATAACAGCATCACCATGGGAAAAGTACAGGCTTGAAGTCCAAAAACGAGTGCACGTTTCTTTGGTGTCAAATCAAATGTTGATAATGACACCTGACCAAGCTATAAGGCACAACCAAGCTTTGAGACACAATCAGGACAGTCTGCATAAAGGTGTTTTGTAAAATGCAGAAAGAGTTACAAAGTTAAAGTAATATAATTTATTTTTAAAGTATTATAAAGTGGGCTGAGCCCCGGTGGTGTAGGGGTTGTGTGTGGGACTGCAGCCCACTGGATTGGCAGTTCAAATCCAGCAGCAGCTCTCTAGGAGCAAGGTTGGGCCTCCTACTCCCACCAGAGGTCAGTGATGCCCCCCCTCCAAAAGAAAAAAAGAATTATAAAGCAACTATTTCTTTTAGTCTGTTCTGCAGTTTTAAATAGCCTTTCAGAAAATACAATAAAATCTTTTTTGAAAAAAATTAAGAAACATTATCCTTGCTATTAACTTTCTATTATTTTTCTATTATTTTTCTATTATTATTCTAAAGGACAAGTTACGAGCAACTTGTTGGACCTTCATTTTTATGGCTTGTGATTCCATGAAGGTTCTGATCAAGAAGAGGGCCCATTTGACACTGGTCTAATTATATGACTTGGCCAGGGTCATCAAGTTGGTTGGCGTTAGTCCCATGGGTCTAGTTGATTAATATAACTGGAGGTCAGGGCACTTGAAGTCAGAATGCCATATTTAACAAGGTTATTATAGTTCAAGAGTTCTTTGCTAAGGCAGCATTTTCTCTGTGGAAAACATACCCACAAACAACACATCATACATGCCCCATCATGGCCATCTCCTTTCATACTTCTTTCCTTTCCTCCCTTAGGTTAAGTGGTGCTACCACTTGCATATGCATCATCAAACACATATGCATCATCAAACACATAAAAGTCTAATGTAATCAAAGAAAAAGTTTTAGAAACTGTCTCAGTACACTTTGACTCAAGTTATATGTAATTTTGACTCATATGAGGAGTAAATTTTGTGGGGTTTTCATAACCAGGGGTCCTCAAACATTTTAAACACGGGACCAGTTCACTGTCCCTCGGACCATTCAAGGGACAGACTATAGTTAAAAAACAACAACAACAACAACAACAACAACAAAAACTATAAGCAAATTCACTGTGGGTCTGGACAGGCTGGATCAATGTCCTCCGTGGGCTGCATGTGGCCTGCAGGCCATAGGTTAAGGACACATGTTAAACTTAGCACATTTTATGGTAATTTTATGGTTCCCCTCTAAAAAATAAATAGTGGTATGATATAAAGATGAATGCATCGTAAATGTATCGATTGGTGAATTCGTTAATATATATGACATGTTATATAAAATATATTTCATATATTCTATATATACATACACTAAATCAAACTTACCTCCATTAAGTTGACTTAACTATAAAGGATTTCTGGTTTCTTGATTGTGAACCTTTCCAGGAACAGACAGCCTCATTTTTCTTCTGTGAAGCAGCTAGTGGGTTTGAGCTGCTAGCCTTACAGTTAGCAGCCCAATGTCAAACAGAGTTCTCTTCCTCACCCCCGCCCCATAAACTATTACATCAATTATTGTCTCTATACAGTCACCCATCAGAAAAGAAGAATGGCAAAATTAAAATAAACCAGAGGAAAAAGTTTTGTCAAGAACAAAGCAGGAAATACTTAAAACTCAAACAAACAAATCAAAGTGGGTCAAGTAGGAGCTCAAATAACCAGGGGCCACACAATTACCTAATCCCATCTGCCATCAGAAAGTTTACAATAGTCTCTCTGATCTGAATACAGGCGGCATTTACATTTGTAAATCCATTTATATATAACTATGGGGAAATATATCTATGTACATAAATTTATAGGTTTAGTATTAAGGAAGCAGATGGATATTGGACCTCTACTCAAGTATTCCCTCAACACAAGAACACATTGTTCTAATAGTCCAGCATTCTGAGATTCTCCTCTTCCTATTATGATCTCTGAAGACAAATGGATACATAAGCAAATGTAGTGAAGAAAGCTGATGGTACCCAGCTTTCAAAATATATCGTGTTTGGGGTCTTAAAGGTTTGAAGATAAAAAAGTGGCCATCTAGCTGAGAAGCAACAAAGCTCACATGGAACAAGCATACCAACCTGTGTGATCCTGAGGTGTTGATGGGACCAGATATCAGATATCAAAGTCCCAGAACAAAAAATTATATGAATGTGAATGTGGTGAGGAGTGTGGAGTGGAAACCCAAAGCCAATCTGTAGGGAATTGGAAATCCTTTTACAGAAGGGTCTCTGGAAGGAGATGGACCGGTCAGGAAGCGATCAATATAGCAATAGCACCTTTCAAACATACAAATTTACTCTAGTCCTTTAGTGCTTTCTCTTCCCCATATCATGATCCTAGTTCTACTTAACAAATCTGAATAGACCAGAGCATGTACATAGATACAGATAAGAGCTGAAAACACAGGGATCCAGAGGGATCCAGGACAGATAAACCTGTCGGGTAAAGTGGGGGGGAGGTGATCAGGGGAACTGATCACAATGATCTACATAGAACCCTCTCCCAGGGGGATGAACAACAGAAAGGAGACACTGGACAGTGTAAGGTATGAAAAAAATAATCTTACAAATTATCATGGATTCATAAAGGAAGGAGAGTGGGGGAGGGGGAAAATGAGAAGCTGATCCTAAGGGTTCAAATCAGAAGAAAATGTTTTGAAAATGATGATGGCCACAAATGTACAATTATGCTTGGCACAATGGATGGATGTATGGATTGTGATAAGAGTTACATGAGCCCCCAATAAAATGATAAAAATATTAGGAAACTATGAGTTTGAAGGAACTATAATACAACTAAAGTAATGAAGTTTATGGAAATTGTTCAAAGTGCTTCATGTCTCACAAGGGGAAGGTGGAGGGAGAAAAGGGGAACTGATCACAAAGATCTTCCTAAAACCTTCACCCAGGAGGATGGACAATAGAAAAGTGGGTAAAGGGAGACATCAGTCAGAGCAAGACATGAAAAAAATGCCAAATTATCAAGGGTTCATGAGGTAGGGAGGGTGGGTGAGGGAGGGGAAAAAGTGAGGATCTGAAACCAAGACCTTAAGCAGAAAGCATATGTTTTGAGAATGATGATGGCCACAAATGTACGAATGCACTTGACACAATGGATGGATGTATGAATTGTGATGAGTTATATGAGCCCCCAATAAAATTATTTATTTAAAAAGACACTATTGAATTTTATGTTGATACATTTCAGATACATGTGAATTCTGCAGCTAGTTGTTATGTCACCTTATTTCTTAATGGAGAATTTCTTTAAGGTAGAAAATGCAAAAACACAAAGGTAAAAAGTAATGTACTTTGTAACTTAGACATTTTAAATTATATTAGTAAAAAACTTCATATAAATAAAAAATATTCACTTTAGTTGGAAAAAAAAAACTCTCACTGCTTTTCAGTTTGTCATACTCTAGTGGCTTATGTGGTGCTCTGATGCCAGAAGCCACATTACAGGTGTTTCACGTACTGGCAGAGTAACACATGGTGAACAGGTTTTGATGGAATTTTCAGATTAAGAACAAACTAAGAAGAAGAAAAAAGAGATCTATCTTTGAAAAATTAGTCACTGAAAACTATATATCTCATGCACAAGAAAAAAAACCCAAGGTATATCACAGACCTAGAAGTAAAACCACAAACCAACAAGATCATCAAGGAAGGAATCAGGACTAGCCCAAGATCCTTGGCCCACAGAATATGTAGACTCACTGCAATAAGGAAGAGTGCACACACAAGTAAACTGGAAATCAACAAATGGGATTTAATAAGAATAAAATACCTGTGCATAATGAAAGACTTTATCAAGAGGGTAACAAGTCACCCCACACACTTGAAGAGGATTTTTAGCAATCATATATCAGACAAAGGGCTTACTACTAAAATCTATATTATGCTCCTGCAAAAAGAAGAAAACAGTTAACCCCCTAAGGAAGTGGGCAAAAAACTGGAAAGAAATTTCACTAGCGAGGGATCCAGATGGCCAAAAAACACATGAGAAAGTGTTCCCAATTATTAGTCATAAGAGAAGTGCAAATTAAAACAAACAGGAGATACCATCTAACATCCTTGAGCTGAGCCCAAATCCAAAAATCAGAGAGCAATAAATGCTGGAGGGAATATGGCACCTAGGAACTCTCCTTCACTGCTGATGGTCTTGTAGATACTTACAGTCACTGTGGAAAGTGATCTGGTGATATTTAAAGAAATAGCAACCTACCTTATGACACAGCTAGCTCTCTACTGGGCACATAGCCAGAAGAGGTAAGAAATAAAACACGACCAGTCATCTGTGCCTCAGTCTTTATTGCAGTGCAATTTACAGTTGCAAAGAGTTGAAAACAATCGAAGTTTCCATGGATAGATTAGTGAATTAGAAAACTCTGGAGCAATAGAGCACAATGGAGCACTGAAAAGCATGGTTGACCACATGAAGCATTTCGTTTCATGGGAAGAGTTGGCGGAAACTATGCTAATGTCAGCCAAAGATAAAAGGACAAGTATAACCTGAGTCTCTTGAGGTAAGTATAATCAGCACAATAGGTATAGAAGAAAAGACACTCATCTCACAATACATGGGTGGAGGTGAGACCAAATACAAGGAAGTACTTAAGAATCCAACATAAAGAAGGGCAAAGGTGGGGAGGAGGGAGAAAAGGTGGGGAGGGGGAACTGAGATGGTGGCATGGGGGAACCAGGGGAGGGTATTATTGTGTCTCCACAGAATAAGAGCGTGTATATAGACGCCACAAGGAGGGCAATGCAACCACATGAAGGACTGGATGAAAAGATTGGGCTACAAGGCCAGCCTCAACCAGAGCCAATCTGACTTCTGCTCTAGAGACATGTGCCACAGAGAACAGCACTAAATCTTCATGTGGGGGAAAGAAACTGACTTACCATGCCCACACAGAAAACCAAGCAAACCAAGAAGGAAAAAGAGAAAGGAACAGTTAGCCAAGGCTCCATATTGGCACACCAGGCCTGGAGGATGATATTCTTATATGGAGCTGCTAAGGCACAGAGAGGAATGTAGGAAAGCCAACAACTCAAGACATGCTGTGCCCTGACTGGAGCAAAAGGAGACAGAGGTTAAAAATGGGGAAATGCAGGGGGTGGGGGCTGAGGGTAGAGATAATGTGGCCCTGCAATGGGACAAACCAAGAAAAGAGCATCACAGATCAGCAATTAGAACAAAGCCAATCTACAAACCTCTCAAAAAGTCCCCCAATAAATGTTGGGCAGGGAGGTGCAGCCCCTGGAACTCTTCCAGGCCCAGGGAGAGAAACTCATAAAGAACAGCAGACAAACCTGGAATTATGCATGGTTTTAATTTTTTTTCTTTTCTCTTCTTTTCTTTTTTAACCTTTTGTTTTCTTATTGTTTGGACAGGACATTGCTGATTTGTTTTCCTCCCATATATTGTTGTGTATAAAGCCAAGGTTTTTCAGCACATTTCTTACACAGTTTTTGTGGTAAGATTAGGTGCCTTGGCTAATATTCGGGTTGACTTATACTTGAGTACATACAGTATGTAAGACAGACGTGCGAAGTCAGCTTGGGAAGAAAGAAACAGGATCAATGGCCTCAGGGGGTCTTGGAAGAAGAAGGTGGTAAGAGGAAGGGTGTCGTGAGCAAACAACACCATAGACAGGGGAACAACTAGGGAATTAAAACCAAACATCTAGGAGATTGTAGAGATCCTGTGGGTATTAGAGAAACACCAATCTAGCTGAGAGGAAGTACTAAGTAAGAGGAGGAAGAAAGGGGAATGTGAGGGTAGGGCAGGAGCAGATAAAAGGAAACAGAGGAAAACTGTAGGAAACAAAGCTATATATAGATGTATTAACAGAGGTGTGATCTGACAAACCCACAGAAGAGGGTATTGAAAAGGTGATACCTTTCACAATAGCGAAACACAAATTGAAATATCCAGGGATATACCTGACTAAAAAAAATCAAAAGATCTGTATGAGAAAAACTACAAAACACTATTAAAAGAAACCAAGGGTGACCTCAACAAGTGGAAGGACATCCCATGCTTGTGGTTCAGTAGACTCAATATTGCAAAGATATCAGTTCTACCCAAGACACTATATGAGTTCAATGCTGTCCCAATACAAATTCCAGAGTCTTTCTTCAAAAAATTAGAAAAACATTACTAAATTCATATGGAGAGGGGAGAAACCAAGAATTAGCAGCGAACTCCTCAAGAAGGATAAAGTTGGAGGACTTGCTTTACCTGACTTTAACACCTACTATACAGCTACACTGGTCAAAACAGTATGGTATTGGTATAATATAGATATTCAGATCAGTGGAAAAGGATTGAAAACCCAGAAATTAAATCATGAGCATAAAGACAGCTGATCTTCGATAAGGGCCCCAAATATATTAAATGGGAAGCGAATGCCCTCTTCAATGCATGGTGCTGGAAAAAAATGGATACATATTTACAGAAAAATGAAGCATGCACAAGAATAAAATCAAGGTGGATTACAGACCTAGAGGTGAAACCCCAAACTATTAGGACTACCAATGAAGGAATTAGAACAAATCTGAGAACTTTGACTCAGGGAATACATATGTTATCAGAAATAGGAAAGGACACAAACACAGAGGAGGCACAATATACCACTGATTTATTGACCAGTGGGATATACTAAAGATAAAACACTTGTGTACATCAAAAGAATTCTCCAAGAGGGTAATAAGAGAGATCACAGAATGGGAAATCATCTTTAGCAACGCCACATCAAATAAAGACCTTGTTACTAGAATATACAGTGCTCTGCTAACTTACAGTAAGAAAAAACCCAAATGTCCACTGAAGAGGTATGCAAAGAAGTTTCTCAAGGGCAGAAATCCAAATGGCCAACAAATATATGAGAAAATGTTCCAGGTCTCTAGCTATAATAGAATTGCAAAGTAAAATAACAATGAGATACCACCTAACACCCTCAAAGGTGGCCCAATTCAAGAGATCAGAAAGTAACAAATGTTGGAGGGACTGCAAAGATAGGAACTCTATTCTACTGCTGATAGACCTGTAGATGTGTACAACCATTATGGAAATCGATCTGGCAATATCTAAAACAGTTGGAAATCGAGCTACCATACGATCCAGCGATACCCCTCCTGGGCATATATCCAGAAGAGACAAAAAACAAACCACAGCCAGACATCTGTGCTCCAAAGTTCAGCATGGCACAGTTCACAATTGTGAGGAGCTGGAAACAACCCAAATTTCCACCAAAAGCTGAATAGATCAATAAAATGTGATACATACAATAGAGTATTACATATACCTAAAAAGTAGTGATGAATGCATGAAGCACTTTGATGCATGGGAAGAAGTGGAGGAAATTATGCTAAGTTAAGTGAGCACAGCACAAATGGGCAAATACAACATGTATTCTGCTGAGGTAAGCTCAAAAAAACCTAAAAGGAACACAGAGAAGAAGCTACTATATACTATATACTACTATATACTATATACTACTATATACTATTCCTGGGCTGAAATCCAGGTAATTTGGCAGTGGCCTGACTAAACTCAGGGATACATATGGTAGCCCACTAAAAAGGAGGGGAAAGAAAAGGAAAACAAAATATATGGGTAGACAGGGCACTAATCCACCCAAGGGGAGGGTGTTGTTCATATCTCCACAGGAAAAGAGGGACCAGATTTCAACTCAGTGCCTGAAGACAAGAACACAACACACTGGCAGGTAGCAGGGAACCAATAGAGAAGCCTGAGGAGCTGGCCCTATTACCAATTACATGGACAGGACACTATCCACCTTCCTCCCCAACCCAGAAGAATCCACTCAGGGGAAAGCACTGTAGCTATAACTCAAGGAGAGGAACGTGTTTGATCAGAGCACACTGGAGTCAACGAGGGGGGAGGGAAAAAAAGAGTAAAGCACATCCTGGCCCACTAAGTCTGGAGGATATTATTTCTGCTCAGATAAGCTAATGCACAGAGAGGATCATAAAGCCGGCCCCACCACAAGACACACCATTTTTCACTGACCCATAGCACCAGGAGGAACAACATTAGAGACACGTGGTGGGAATTGGAGCTCACCCTGAGCTCACCATGCTGAAGTCAAACACTGGAGGTGTGCAACAGAGCAGCAAGGGAAGCAGAACAATGAAGGGCCCAGGGAACACTCAAACAGACTGTGGGGCCTGGGCAAGGTGCCCCATCAAACCCTACTGGAAAACACTCATAAAGGATGACAAATAGACCTTGAACTAGTTATAAGGTTTGTTGTTGATGATGTTGACTAAAACTGTTGTTGTAGCTATTTTTTTATTTCTTAAGGTCATGTGTTGGAGCATATTGTTATCACTGCATCTCTAGCTGGAAATAATAGGCAGGATAAGTAAGCTGGAAAAGAGAACAATGGGGTGACAGTTCCATGGGCACATGGGAGAGGTAGGGAGATGGGGAAAATGAATGGGTGTGGACAGGCCCAGAAACAAGGGAACAGCAAGTGACTGAACATCGATGGCCAGTAGGGAATAGGCAGTCTGGCCGGGGTAGCTCAAGGACAGTGTAGGAGAGAGGAATTTCTGAAACTGAAATGAAGAATGAACATGATAGTGGGACAAGAAGAAAGTAAAAAGAAATAGAGGAAAGATCTAGGAGGCAAAGGACATTTTTTATAGCTATCTAAACACAGGCATATGCACATGTAAATATATTTATATATGACGAAGGGGAAATAGACCTATGTACATAGGGTTATTTTTAAGGAAACACATGGACAGCAGGACCCTACTCAAGGACTCTCCCAATGCAAGAACACCTTGTTCAGCAGTCTGAGATGCTCACTTTCTTAACATGATTGATGAGGACAAAGCGAATGCATAAGCAAATGTGGCAAAGAAAGGTGATGGTGCCTGGTTATCAAAAGATATAGTGTCTGAGATCTTAAAGGCTTGAAGATAAACAAGTGGTCATTTATCTGAGAAACAACAAAGCCTACTAGACTGTCCCAACATGATAGCTATATACAAAATGGGTGCATAAACAAATGTGTGAAGAAATCTGATGGTGTCCAGTTATCAGGGGATGTAGAGTCTGGGGCCTAAAAGATTTGAAGATAAACAAGTGGCTATCTAGCCAAGAAGCAACAAAGCGCACATGGAAGAAGCACAGCAGCCTGATGATCACAAGGTGTTGAGGACATCAGCTATCAGGTATCAAAGATCAAAGAATCATATTATTGTTAATGTGGGGGAGTGCAGAGTGGGGATTCAAACCCATGTGTGGGCAACTGGACATTCCCTCACAGAAGACCTGGGGAAGGGAGCAGGCAGTCAGGGTGCAGTGTATCAATCATGAGGCATACAATGTTCCCCTAGTTCTTGAATACTCCCCCCCCCCCCACCCAGTGCCCACCACTATCATTATCCCCGCTCTGCCTTAAAAATCTGGCTAGACCGGAGGAGGTATACTGGTACAGATAGGAACTGGAAACATAGGAAACTCAGGCCAGAAGAACCCCTTAGGACCAGTGGTGAGAGGGGTGATAATGGGAGGGTGTAGGGAAAGTGGGGTGGGAAGGGAGAACAGAGTGCAAGGGTCTACATATGGCCACCTCCCTGGGGGATGGACAGAAGTAGGTGAGGGGAGATGTTGTGAGGGTTTAAGATATGACAAAATAATAATCATTTATAAATTATCAGGAGTTTATGGGGGAGGGGGAGTGGGACAAGAGGGGAAAAATGAGGAGCAGACACCAGGGGCTCAAGTGGAAAGCAAGTGTTTTGAGAATGATGAGGGAAACAAATGTTCAAAAGAACTTGACACAATGGGTGTATGTGTGGATTGTAATAAGAGTTGTATGAGACCCCAATAAAATGATTAAAAACCCCAAAACAAAGGTGTGTACTTATGTCAATACATTAACACATTAAAGACTGTGTTTTTTTTTTACCTTGCTAGCCAAGTGTTTTGGCTATTAGTTTTTTTTTTGATTAAACCATAAACACGAGTAAACTCAGGATCTGTCCGCAATATGTTAGCCCATAAAATAGAGGTATTAGCCTATGTATTTATAAGGCAATACACTGAGGTTGGGAACAGGCCTTGTGCCTCAACTCCTTTGGACCCTCAATACAAGAACACTTTGTTCTAACAAAATGGCATTTTGTGATGCTTACCGTCCCTCACACCCCACTCCTCCAGATACAAACATGATCACTGAAGACAAAATGGGTGCATAAGTGGGTGTGTGAAGACAGCGGGTGGTGCCTTGCTATTAAAAGATACAGCATCTGGGGTCAAAGGTTTGAAATTATTGTTTAACATCCAACAGTGAATCAACAAGGGCCAAGCAACATGGAAGAAGCACACCAGCTGGTGAAATCATGAAGTGTCATTAGGACTGGGTAAAACAGCAGAAGATTCGTAGCAAAAAACAAACAAACAAACAAAAACACATTGGTGAGAATGAGGAGGTTGGAATGTGATCTAAAGCCCAAGGTCGCATGGAGGGGATGAGTCAATCAGGGTGCAGGACAGCACTGATGGATCATACAATATACCTCTGGTCCCTTGAAGCTTCTTCACCCCCCACTATCATCACTTCAGTGCTGCTTCCCACTCTGAACTGGATGGGAGCATGTACACAGATAGGAAAGGGATAAAGCTCATAACATACAGAATCCAGGAACAGGAATGGGAAGAGTGATATCAAAAGGGTAGGGTGAAGGGGGGCAGGTGTGGGGAGGAAAAGGTTACTAATCACAATGAATGGCACATAACCACCCCCTCCCCCTCCAAGGGGAGGAACAATAGAAACCAGATCAGAAGGGAGACAGCAGTTGGTGTGAGATATGAAAACAACAACAATCTATAATTTATCAAGGGTCCATGGGGCAGGGGAGTGGGGAGAGGAACTGATCCCAATGTCTCAATAGAAAGTAAATGCCTAGAAAAGAATTATGGCAATATATGTACAAATAAATCTGATACAACTGATGTATGGATTTTAACAAGCATTATAAGAGCCCCCCATAAAATGATTTTAAAAAGTAAACCTTATAAATATCAGTCTGATTCAGTTCCAAAAGATGCGCACCTCAGATTAGAAGGCTCTCAAATTAGGATTAGGGAAGAGCTGCCTCCTTAGAGTAGAGTCTACTTTACTGATCCAGATGGAGCAAAGTGTCCAGGAACCTGATGTGCTGATGGGGCATGACTCAAAATGCAAAGAAACAGTTGCAACAGTGGTCTCAAACATAAACATAACATTGTGAGAATTACACAGGATGAGGCAATGTGTCATTCGACTCTATACAGGGTTGCTATGAATAGGAGCTGACTCTATACCATGTAGCAATCCTTACCAAAAAATATGAAGGCAAAATATTAACAATTCTTAGTACCACACTAAATCATTTACGGCATAGCGTGTGTGTGTGTGAGTGTGTGTGTGTGTGTGTGTATTGCGCTTTAACTCTGAAATTAGGAATTATGGTCAATGGCAATTTACATTGCTGTTGTTCTTAGGTGCCATCAAGTTGTTTCTAAATTACAGTGAGCTTGTGTACAATGGAATGAAACACCACCTGGTCTTGTGCCGTTTGCACGTCTTCTTATGCTTGAGCCCATTGTAATTGTAGCCACTGTGTGAATGCATCTGAGGGAGGACCTTCCTCTTTTCACTGCCTCCACTTGACCAGGCATGAGGTCTTCCTCTAGGGCAGTGGTTCTCAACCTTCCTAATGCCACTACCTTTTAATACAGCTCCTCGCGTTGTGGTGACCCCCCGCCCCAGTCATAAAATTATCTTTGTTGCTACTTCACTGTAATTTTGCTACCTGTGATGAATCAGGTGACCTGTTTAAAAGGGTCTTTCAACTCCCAAAGGTATAGCAACCCCCAGGTTGAGAACCACTGCTCTTGGGACTTATCTTTCTTCCTAGCATGCCCAAAGTACAATTTATCATAGGCATGCTCTATGAAGAATTTGAGGTAGTCAATAGTAATATTCCAAATAAAGCAAAGATGTGAATTAAAACAAAACGCTATCTTTTTTATGTAGCTAACAGAGAGTAAAGATGTTTGTAAACTATGGTGCTGAAGATGCACTAAGAAACACTCACATATTACTAGTGACGTACAGATTGTCATTACCTTTTAGGAAAAAAGCTGGATTAAACATATTACCATTCTTTAAACTTACATTTTTTCTAGTAAATTCACTTTTAAGAATGTTCCCTAAGGGATGAAGAAAAATAATTGCAGGCAACTAAGGTCATACGTTTGTAATGAAGAGAACCTGGAAACAATTTAAAAGTTCAACAGTGACTAAGGTATTCCCAAGGTCATTGCCACAAGTGGATTCTGACTCATTGTTACCCTGTATGTGACAGTGTAGAAATTCCCTGTGAGGTTTTCTTGGCTGTGACCTTTATGAAAGCGGGTCACAGGACTTCCCATCCCAGGGCCACTGAGTGAATCTCAACTGCCAACCTCATTGAATAGTTGAGGTTCAGCCGTAAACAGCAGGGTATTCAAATAAACTCTAATCATGAAGCAAGTTGTCACCAATGAGCTCTTTCAAAATATTTTCTAACATCAAATGAAAACACGCATGTTTAAATGTGAAAATAGCTTACCCTTCAAAATGTTTATATATGTTACTCCAAGATTTTCATATCCAATAACAATTGTGGATATTTTTGAATAGTACAATTATTATTTTTGTGTACTCTTCTCTGCTTCTAAAATTTTCCACCATTAGCAGTGAGACTTGGAAAACATGTACAAATAAATGTGCTGTTAGCTGCTGTTGGGCCCTGGCTCAGTGGAACCCGGCCCAGCCCAATGTCATCTCTATGATTGGCTGTGGGTCAGCCCATGGTGGGCCATAAGATTCTCACAGGCTGATTTTCTAAGTTGTGCACCTTGTCTTTCTCCCTTGATGGTCGAGGTCAGTGGATGACAAACTGTAACTTGCAAGCCAGTGTGAACAGGCGGCTCTGACTTAACACTGAAAACATTTGAAGGCTATTATTTCAGATCATGTTAATTTCATTTGTTTGGAAATACATATTTAAGGCTCTGAGTGATTTTAAAGTTGTTAGGAGGGACAGGACTGGCTCTTTGGTCTCAAGAGTTTGCCAATCCCTGGTTTAGGTCATAAGTTCTGTTGAAACCTATTTAGCAGCAGAACTCATACTGACCTTATACAGAATTTCTGAAGTTTTAAATCTTTATGGATGCAGCCCTGGTGGCACAATGGATTATGTACTGGATTGCTAACCACAGGTCAGAAGTTCAAAACCACCAGTCTCTCCACGAGAGCAAGACGAGGCTTTCTGCTTAATAAAAAGTTATGGACTCTGAAGCCTACAGGGAAAGTTCTACTCTGGTCCCTACGGTTGCTATCAGTTGAAACAGACCCGAAGGTAGTGAGTTTGTTTTTTTTTATTGTTGCTTTGTCTTAAATCTTTATGGGAGCTAATACATTTATGTTTCTCCTAAGAAGCTGCTGGTGGGTTTGAATCACTGCTTACCTGAGAGTACCACCAGGACAACTACATTTAGCAATATGTGAACTTCCAGTGACAGACATGTCAAAGTGGGACAGCAAGTAAGGAAGACTGAAGATGCATCAATGCATTTGGATTATGGTGCTGGTGAAGAATAATGAAGGCACCACAGACTGACAAGAGAACAAACAAATCTGTCTTGGAAGAAGTATAGCCAGAATGTTCTTGAGAAGCAAGGATAGTGAGACTTCATCTTACCTACTTTGGACATGTTGTTAGGAGAAATCAGTCCCTGGAGAACAATGTCATGCCTGGTAAAGTAGTCAGAACAACAACAAAAAACAGACCCTTGACAGATGGGTGGCTACAGTGACTGCAAGAATGAGCTCAAACATAGGTACAGTTGTGAGGATGGTACAGGCCAGGCAGTGTGTCATTGTGCATAGGTCCCCTCTCAACAGCATCTCACAACAACTGGCATACCGGTTTCAGCTACTTATAGAGTCTGTACACAGACCGGGAATCCAACCAATTCTCCCACACGGCAGGTAAGCATTCTCCCTATGTTAGTCTGGGTAGACAAGAGAAAAAAATTCATAAACACGTATATGGATATAAGGGAAAGGTTAATATACAAGAGGAATGGAACAGTGAGAAAGCACCCCAACCGAGTCCAGTCCAAGGTCATAAATCCAACATTAGCCCATATGTCCGATACCAGTCTATAAAGTCTCCTTCTGACTCACAAAGCACGTGCAGTCGAAGCATCCTGGGGCTGCCAGGGGTCTCCCATGGCTCCCCGCTTCCAGGGCTCATGGTCCATCAACAGCATCCAGTGGCGGTAGAAGCAAGTCAGCACTGGCAGGGGTCTCCACGTGGCTTCTCCAGCTTCAGAGGTCTGGTTTCATCAGGGTGAGGCCATGTGGCTTTTCCTTCGGCTCCTCCAGTTCCTTGGACATTGCCATCCTGTCTAGTCAGTCGAGTGACTCACAACACGTAGGTGATGGTCTCTCAGCTCCATGATGGAAATATCGCGAGACTTCCCAGAATTCTCAGAGAAAGCCATGCCCACAGAGGTCTCATTGGTTATCTCCAGAGTGACAGGCTAGAGTCCACTCCTAGACTTCCAATCATGAAATTGACATCAAGTACAGGACCATCACACTCCAACTGAGCCCCTGCTATACTGCTGTCCTTAGTCAATGGCAAGTAGAATGCACGATAATCTAATTTGCATAACACAAGCATAAGGAGCAGTCATATCTTATGAAAATCAGCCAATATTCATCACTCTTTTAAAAAGGAGCTTGGAGGAAAATATGCTCCTAAGCAGGCCTATGTAATAGGCACCAAAGGGTAAAGTCAGGACACTGCTCTTTCTGCCTGAGCTAGAAAGAGCTCCTTTGTTTTCCAATTCACGAGTTATAGGAGCCATTGTTAGAACCTTGATCACATCACAGCATTTTGGATTTTTTTTTTAGTCATGAAGAATTTGGAATGTTCTGTCGATCCAGACGTTCAGTCCATTTTGACTCGTCTTAAAATCATGCTCACTTCTGGGTTTAAAAATATGAAGGGACTAATATCTATTTTTTGTGTTTTAAGTAAATCTTGATTATGATCTTTGAGTCTTCCAATATTAATATGACTCATTGTTATGATGGACTAAAATTCTTCATTTTGATATGATCTTGTCATAGCAAAAGCAAATAAACCAACCTAAGTTTATTGCCCTTGAGCTAATTTGGACTCTAGATGCCCCTGTGTTACAGAGTAGAATGACTCCATTGGGCTTCTTGGCTGTGTCTTCATGAAAGCACATCTGCAAGCCTTTCTTCCATGATGCCTCAAGGTTACAACTTCCAGATTTTCCTGATCAAAACCCAGCTGTTTTACTCATGGAGTTGAATGAATGAGAAGACTCCTAAACAGAAAATTCCATGACATGATATCTGAGTTCAACTCTGATTTTTTTCCTGGATTGTTATTAAGAATCCAGGATATGAATCCTACAGTGGAATTTTAGGAGAAGCAGGGGGAACCATGAACTGCCAGAGGGTTACTATAGAAACACTGGGCGAGGACCAAGAAATTGAGACATATGTGTACTGGACAGCTTTTCCAGGAGACCCATAGTGCATTAGCTGCCATTTGTAAAGCATATTTGGGCTACATATTGTGCTCTCACTTACATTAGCTCATTAAATCTAATCGATTTGATTTTCGAAAAGAGACTTGCTCTTGGCAGTCGCAACATTTGGGAAACTTTAGACTATGTGCCTGCTCAGAAAATTTTATATATGAATTGTTTGACTCTTTTCTATGTACTCTAAAATGATGTAGTCTCTCAGAGTTGCTTCTTTGGTAGATGAAAATACCTCTTGTCTCTCATTGAGGTCTAGTTGATTACAATTAAAATCATAAAGAACTAAATTGAAGAAATAGAGAATACTAAAGTTAAAAATACTAGGACTGTCCCATAGGGGTCCAAGGTGGTAAATATTTTTGAGAATAAACTGCCACCTCTTTCTCCTTGGAGTGAGTTTGAAATGGATCTTTTGGTTAACAGTCAAGCCCTTAACCCAGTACCACCAATGCTCTTTAATTGATAATTAAATGCATGTTAAAAACTAGTTGTGAGAGAAAAGTAGGTACCTGGCTGACTGATTAGATGAACAGCAATGATGTCTATGTTTTATGGATTGTAGATCCTTGGTGCATAACATGTAAAAGAACTTGCATTAATTTGCAACAAGTAGACCATGTCACCTTGGAAATGTCACCATGAAAGATCATTCATTGGGAAAGGATAGTCCGTGGGTAAAGTTGGGTGCCAGCACACATGAGGGAAATGCTCGATGAAGTAGATAGACACAATAGTGGCCCCAATGGACTGAGGCACACCAATGATTAAGAAGGTGGTACATAAAATGTGTTTAAATATCCCCCTCATTTCTTTCATCATGTGTTTAAATGCCCCCTTGATCTCTATTCTCCATAAAATTGCCACGAATCAGAGTGGGCTGGATGGCAACTACCAGTAACAGCAGCAATGGATTAAGGTAAACTTGGTCTTGAGTTTTAACAGCTCTGCAGACATACCCTTTTCAATTTCAGAAGTAAACAATGAAGTTGGGGGAGTAGGGTGGGCTTGAACACCAGGACTGAAAGTGATTACATGACTCATTTTAAAGATGATTTAATCAGGAAGTGGGGGGGGAGCAAGTATTCTGAAATTGATTATGGTAGTGATTAGGCAATTCTTGATATGATTGAAGTATTGAATTGTGTGAAGTGGGGATTAAGTGCCAATAAAACTGTTAAAAACGAATGACTACACTGTATGATATGTGAGGTATATGCTAATAAAACTATTGGGAAAAAATGCTCTTTTCAAGTCAGTAGGTCTATCTATCCCTTTTAGGGTCTATCTGACTCGGATAATAAACTGTCAGTGGCAGGCACATACTGCTTTGATTGGCACACACCAGCATCGTTTGTCATTTCATTATTTGTTCTGCCCTTTAACAATAGCTGTGTCTGCTTGCATCTTCAGTCTGGTTTACAAATGTGTTTAAATGTCCCTTCCATCTCTTTCATCATAAATGCTTTTAGTTATATCCTGATCTTTGTAAAAGTAAAACTTTGAATTTCAAGGTTTAACTAATTTCCTTGGTTTGAAAAAGGAGTATGTTATGGCCCATGTCCAAAGTTACTAAAGCAAGTCTTTGGACTAGTATAAATAAATTTTGCCTCATAGCTAAAAGAGAGAGGGAGGAAGGGAGGGAGGGAGGGGGGTAGAGAGGAGAGGAGAGGAGAGGAGAGAGAGAGAGAGAGAGATAGATAGAGAGAGAGAGAGAGAGAATAAAGTGGCATGTTTGCTTACAGTTCCAAGTTCAAAGCAGAACTCATTGTAGTTGGTGTTCTGGGATGAATTAGAAAAAAGACTTAAATATTTCAGACAAAACAAGATTATCAAGTGTATGAGTTTTTAAAATCGATAATATTTTTCTCTGTTTTAGGTGTTCTGTTGCAGTTTTTGAATGACTGATTTAGCTGCAGGTTTTTAATATATTGTTTAGAATATAAATGGAAAGACATGCTTTAAATGCAAATAGATACAAACCCATCTACTAGTCACAACCTTGAAAAACAGGCAGCCGCTTTCAGTAATTACAAATGGTGACTTATACTGGCTACCTTCTAAATCTTTTTGAATAGTTCCATTTGTTTACATCTCCATTCCCAACACTCCAATTTAGGTTTCTCATTTCTTTCTTGGACATTGCAATAATCTCCCAAAGGGTCCCTCAGACTCCAATCAGATTCCTCCAAGCCTGACTTGCACGCTGCCTCTGGAGGCCTTTCAGTGGGTTCTGTTTACCTCCTTTCTAGCCTTGTCCCGGTGCAGCCTTTCACTCTAACACGTCTAGCTTACCACTAGTTATCTCTGCTTGGAATGCCCTCCTCTATTTTAGCAGCCTGGACAAGTATAGTGTGGTGGAAAATAATCTTGAATTTATAACCTTAGAAATAAAGCAAATATTATAAATGTGAACTAAGGTCTATCCCCAGAATAATTTATCACAGTTCTATTTGTAATAACCTAAGGGAAAGGCAGAGCAATTTAAAGGTCCAAGTATACTTGATTAGTTATATAAGATATTAATCATTGATATTATATAGCAATTAAAATTATTTCGTCTTTAAAACATGGAAAATATTTGACAAACAACAACAACAACCACCCACAGAGACTTAGAAAAAGCAAAAAAGAGGCAGTAAAGCTAAAAGAAGAAAAAAAATAAGCATAAAGACATCAAACAGAGTGAAAGAAGAGGCCAAGAATTAATTTTTGTCTATGGGTAAGCCACAAATTTGGCTCCACAGTTCCTATCAACACCAAAATATGGTTTATAACAAAATTTGAGTAGTGTCATAATTGAGCATCCACAATATTATTTGCTGGAGTGAAACAATTATTCCACACATGAATGACTCTAATAACACTTTATGAAGAAGACTACAAAAGCCTAACAATAGACACAACGGCAAATTTCCTGATAACATTCCATACACAACTCAAAAAGCAAACATACTGCTATCAAGTCCATTCTGACTCCTAAGGACCTTGTGGGCAAAGTAGAACTCGCTCTGTGGTTTCCAAGGCTGGAAATCTCTACAAAAGCAGACAGCCTCAGCTGGAGGTTGAACTTCTAAGCTGGCTAACTGCTGACATTAGCAGTCCAAGATCTAACCCACTTCCTGTCAAGGACTCTTAAAGTTCCCTATGAAAAATGGGTGATGAGAGTGCTAGTGGAAACAGGCAGATCCGAGGGCAGGTTACTGCAGAGTCAGGAATGGTTTTGATGATGTTGCCGAGGGTTACAATGATGCTCAAGATAATAAAGCAAAATCATACTACTATTACTATTACTGGTACTACTACTACTGTGATGACGACAATGATGTAGTGTTTGTAGAATCTGTAATAGTAAAATAAATCATAACAATATAAAGTTAGAAACAGGTAGCATTACTTTCCTTTGTCAGGACTTGAATTGAGTGAGTGAAAAAATCATTTTTAGTCAGCCAGTGTGAGTTGCATTTTTAAATCAACATCTAAATTCCTTCATTGACCTTTTCTCTGGAATATTAAAAGTTAGGTCTAGCTGAAGATTAAAAAGACACATTCAAGGCAAAACTAGACAAATTCAGGCCTATTTGACTTGTCAGGCTCTTTTTCCAGGTGAACCAGACAACCTAAGAGTGAGGTGTGCAAGTCCCGGGCCTGTGCAGCCTATTGGCCACCCTGCACTCTGAGGGCTCTCTAGACACACAGTATTTAGAATCTTTGTTGACACACAGACATGGAACACCCCAAACCAGATATCTTAGGTTGTTTTATTCACCACCTGCCCCTCTCCTTCCCTGTTCCCCTTGCACCAAGTTAACTTTAAAGGCCTCCATGGAGGTCCCAGCAGCACTGAAAATGCTGCTTCCTCGGGAGTCTTCTGGGGAGCATGAAGTCTCCAGTGACCAAGGAGAGCCATTCCTCAGTGCAGATTCACGATGAATGTGTAAGTAAGGTCGAGGAAGCGCACTTTGCCCTTATTTGACCCCCTGGTGGGATGCTGCGTTATTGGCTGGGCTGTGAAGGGTGCTTGGACCTTGTCCTGTAGGGATACTATGAGTCAGAATTCACTCTCTGGTAGAGAGCTGGGTTTCTTCTTCTTCTTCTTCTTTTTTTTTTTTGGTTAGCCTTATTTTGCTGTAAGGAGATAAAGAAAAAGACCTCGTGTGGGGTGAATATTGGAGTACTAACAGAATAATCAGCAATTCAAACCCACAAACTGCTGCTCAGGAGAAAGCCGGTATGTATAGCCTGTGTTAGTCTGGGTAGACTAGAGAACCAAATCCACAGAAACTCATCTATGTATACGAGAGTTTTATGTAATGGGTAAATGTGCATTAAGAAAGCATCCCAACCCCATCCAGTTCAACCCTGTAACTCTGACTTAGCCCATTTGTCCAATACTGGTCGACAAAGTCCTTAAACTCATGAAACACACACAATGACACCGAATACAGGAGGATCATAGGCCAGTGGGTAGAAAGTCTTTGGATTCAGTGGCAGTGTAAGTAGCTCAGCACTGGCAGGAGTCGCCACGGGACCTCTCCAGCAGCCAGGGCTGCATCAGGGTAAGCTCATGTGACGTCACGGATGTCTCTCAGGAAGGGAGCGCTGTTAGCTGAGGCAGAGAACTAGCTCAGGCAGCCACCTCTGATTCAACCATCAGAGAGCAAAGAAAAGAGAACCAGAAAGGCATGGCTAATTGAGCCTTTTCATAATTAAAAAAACTGCATGTTCAGGAAGTAAAAGTGATGGAGAAGAATAACTTATTACTAGTAGAATATACTATGGTTCAATGATTTCAAGCAGAAGGCAAGTTTACATAATATTGAAGAGCAAGCATTGTTCATAAGTCAGTTGTTTGTAACCAGGGAACTTGCTGCTTTTATGAAATATGTCCTTGTAGTAACTTGTTGTGTGGGGGAAATCTTGTTTATGAACAAGTAGAAAGTTGGGGAACATAGGCCAGGAGAATAACATGAGAGCTATTTGCTTTGCAATTCATCTCTGATAATAATAAACAAGTAGGCCAAACTTCTCTTGCAGTTTACTATCACATAACTGAAAAGATGCCACCTGCATATAAGAAATTGCTTCCTCTCTGTCTTCCACAGTGCCTTGGATTGAATTGTACCTCCTCAAAAGTTAGCTGGTGACTCTACAACCCACATAACTATAGATGCAACGCCATTGAGGCACTGTGTTTTGCTACATTACTGAGTCAATGTCAGTGCCAGGGTGCTTTTCTAGGCATTCACCTTTGAAACATGCAAAGAGCAGCTAAGGGATATACTGAACATAAAGCACACCTATGTACATTGAAAGACTTTGCCTGCTGAGCCCTGGTGGTGTAGTGGTTGCGTGCAGGACTGTGGCCCACAGGATTGATGGTTCAAATCCAGCAGCAACTCTCCAGGAGCAAGGCTGGGCTTCCTATTCCCACCAGGGCAGTGATGCCACACACACACACACACACACAACAAACAAACAAACAAAAAGATTGCCAAGAGAGTAAAAAGAGAACCCACAGCTTGGGAAAACATCTTTATCAATAACACATCAGAAAAAGGCCTTATTACTAAAATCTATAATACTCTGCTAGCCTACAATAAGAAAAGATGGGCATAGGGAAAAAGCTATCATATGCAGAAATTTCTGAAGTGAGACCCAGGCAGAGTGGCAGGGGCCAGACAAAATCCAGGATTACATATGGTAGCCAATTGAGGGGGGATGGGAGATGAGATGGCGGTGTGTAGTGGGGAAATGCAACACTAACCCACCCAAGGGGAGCGTATTGATTATATCTTCACAGGGAACGCAGAACCATACTTAAACCCCGTGTTCCAGGATTGAAGGCAGCAGGACAGCACCGAGCATGGAGCCAGTGGAAAGATTTGATAGCCCAGCCCCGATCCCAACTACGTGGATAGCTGCGCCTCTCCTCAGGGAAATTTGATTTGGAGGTCAGCACAGAGGCTTCAGGTCACAGCGAGGGACATGTCTGACCAGAGCTCATGAGAGCTGATGAAAGGGGAGGAAGAGAGAGTGGAGTACATCGTGGCCCACTGAACTTCAAGGGTGATCTCCCTACTCAGAAGAGGCATTGCCCAGAGAGGACCATATGCCCATCCCCACTATGAAACATAGTGTCACTCGCTATCTCAAGGCCATATAGGGACAACACTGGAGAAGCAGGGTCGGGAGTGCACCTGGTTTGACCCCATCACACTGAGGCAAGGATGTGCCGCAGACCAGCAGGAGGGACAGAGAATGGAGTTCCTGAAGGAATGCCAAGGATATACTTTGGGGCCAGGGTGTGGCACCCCATTGGATTCAACTGGGCGAGATTCCTGGATGTCAACAAACAGACCTGGCATCATTTACAGGTTCTTCTTTTGTTATTTATTTATTTTTTTACTTATTTATGTATTTTTTTCTGGGCATTTTCTGGTCATTATTTTGTTTTCTTTTGTTATCTCATCTTGCTATGTCTTGCTTTTCTGTAAATATTATTGTCTCGGCAGTCTATCTAGATAAAATAGGCTGGATGAACAGTCTGGAGGAGAAAAGAATGGGACTGATGCTTTGGGTGGGGGGACATGGGAGATGGGAAAGTAGCGGAAAGGAGATGGTGTTCTCCATCCCAGGGATAAGGGAACAACAAGTGATCCAAAATCAGTGGCAGGGTGGGTGCAACAGGCCTGATAGGGATTGATCAGGAGTAATGTAACAGACAGAAATTAATGAAATTCAAATAGGGGATGTGCATAATAGTGTGATAAGAGGAAAGTAGAAGGAAATAGAAGAGGGAACTGGGCATCTATAGAGGTTTAAATACAGCCATAGACATAGATGAATATATTTATGTATGATGTTGGGGAAATAGATCTACATGCATATATGTATAGGGTTAGCTAGCATTAAGGCCCCAGATGGACATTGGACCTCCACTCAAGTACTTCCTCAATGCAAGAACACTTTGTTCTATTAAATTGGCATTTCTTGATGCTCACCTTCCTGACACAATCACTGAAGACAAATATGTGCACAAGAAAAAATGGTGAAGAAAGCTGATGGGACTTGGCTATCAAAGATATAGCAGCTGGGGTCTTAAAGGCTTCAAAGTAAACAAGTGACCATCTAACTCAGAAGCAACAAAGTCCACAGAGAAGAAGCACACAAGCCTGTGGGACCACAAGCTGTCAATGGAATCAGTTAGCAGTCATCAAAGAACAAAAATCATATCATTGCGTGTACTACACCTTCCTGATATGGTTGCTGAAGGCAAAGGTGTGCATAAGAAAATGTGGTGAAGACCATCAACTGATGGTGCCTACCTACCAAAAGATAGTGTCTGGGGTCTTAAAAACTTGAAGATAAATAAGCAGCCATCTAGCTGAGAAGCAACAAAGCCCACATGGTAGAAGCACACCAGCCTGTGTCATAGGGTGTCATAGGGAGGTGTCATTGGGTCAGGTATCAGGCATCAGAGAACTAAAAATCATATCATTGTAAATGAGGGGGAATACAGATTCAGGACCCAAATTCCATCTGCAGCCAAAGGGACATATCTTTACAGAAGAGTCATGGGAAGGAGAAAAGTCAGTCAGGATACAGTGTAGCAATGATGAAATATGTAACTTTATTCTGGTTCTTAAATGCTTCCTCCTCCCACTATCATTATCTGAATTCTACCATATAAATCCAGTTAGATCAGAGGATGTACACACATGCAGATAGGAATCGGAAACATGGGGAATCCAGGACGGATGAACCCTTTAGGACCAATGATGAGAAGGGTGATACCGGGAGGGTGGAAGGAAGGTGGAGTAGAAAGGGGAAAACTATTGAAAATTATCTACATATAACCTCCTCCCTGGAGTATGGACAATAGGGAAGTGGGTGAGGGGAAACATTGGACAGTGTACAATATGACAAAATAGCAATAATTTATAAATTATCAAGGGCCCATGAGGGAGGGGGTAATGAGGAGAGAGTGGCAAAAGGAGGAGGTAATACCAAGGATTTAAATAGAAAAAAATATTTTGAGAGTGATTATGGCAACAAATGTACAAATGTGCTTTACATACAATGAATGTGCATACAGATTGTGATAACAGTTGTATGAGCCTCCAATATAACCAGTAAAAAAATAAAGTTGCCATTGTAGCAAATAAAAGGAAAGAAAAAAAGAAAAAGAAAATTACAAACTGATTAAAAAAACTCAAAAAGAACAAAACCAAATAGCCCATTGAGGCAATGAGCAAAATACCTGAACAGGTTTCACAAGTGCAGAAATCCAAATGGCCAATACACATATGAGGAAATGTTCCCGATCACTAGCCATAAGGGAAATGCAAATTAGAATAACTACGATATCACCTATCACCCTCAAAGATAGCCCCATTCAAAAAAAAATCAGAAAGTAACGAGTGTTGGAGGGGATGTGGGGACACGGTAACACTCATCTACTGTGGCTGATTCTGTAGGTCTGGGGAACCATTACAGAAATCAATCTGGTGATAACTAAGACAAAAGGAAATCAAGCGACCATATGACCCAGCAATCCCCCTGCTGGGTCCAAACCCAGAAGAAGTAAGAAACAGGCCAGGACCACAATTCTGTGACCCAATGTTCATTGCAGCACAGTTCCCAATTGCAAAAAATTGGAAACAGTCCAAATTTCCATCAACTGATGAGTGAACTAAAAAACTGTGGTACGTACATACACTGGCAGAAGACACATTCCTAAATACCTGTGATGAATGCTTGATGCACATTGATGCACAGGAAGAGTTGGAGGGGGCGAGCCAATTAAGGTACAGTGTAACAACAATGAAATGTGTAACTTTCCTCTAGTTCTTGAATGCTCCCCCCCGCCACTGCCCCCCCACTATCATGATCCCAATTCTATGTTACAAATCCAGCTGGACTGGGGGAGGTACACTGGTACAGATAAGAACTGGAAACATGACAATTCAGGACAGATGATATTGTTGGAACCATTTGTGAGAGTGGTGATACCGGGAGGTTGAAGGGAAAGTGGGGTAGAAAGAGGGAACCCATTACAAGGACCTACATATGGCCTCCTCCCTGGGGTATGGACAACAGGGAAGAGGGTGAAGTGAGACATCGGACAGTGCACAACATGACAAAATAATAATAACATATATTATCAAGGGTTCATGAGGAAGGGGGTAATGGGGAGGGAGTGAAAAAGGAGGTGCTAATACCAAGGACTTAAGCAGAAAGAAAATGTTTTGAGAATGATTATGGCAACAAACATGGTTTGCATACAATAGATGTATGTATTGATTGTGATAAGGGTTGTATGAACCCCAATAAAATGATTTAAAAAAAGAAATAGAAGAAAGAACTAAGAGGCAAAAGACACTTATAGAGGTACAAATCTGGGCATGCATACATAGAAATATATAAATAAATTAATAGGGATGTAGACATATGTACATATATTTAAATGTTAAGTATTAATATAGCAGATGGACATTGGATCAGTATTCAAGTACTCCCTCAAAATAAGAACACTTTGTTATAATAAGCTGGGATTTTGTGATTCTCACCTTCCTGACAAGATCACTGAAGTAAACATGGGTATATAAGCAAATGTGATGAAGAAAGCTGACAGTGTCCAGCTCTTAAAAGACATCATAGCTGGGGTCTTAAAGGCTTGAAATTAAACAAGCAGCTATCTAGTAAAGCAACAACAAGCCCACTTCAAAGAAATACACTGTGAGATCATGAGGTATCGATGGGATCAGTAATAATGCATCAGAAGACCCCAAACAAGCAAATATATTAATGCATATGAAGAGGCCTGAGAGAAGACTCAAAGTCTATCTGTAGAAAAATGAACATTCCCTCACAAAAGGGTCACAAGAAGGAACGAGTGAGTCAGGGTGCAATATAGTACCATTGGCACACACAACATTCCTCTCATTCTTTTTTTGCTTTCCCCCACTATTGACTCCATTTCTACCTTCCAAATTCAGCTAGAATGTACACTGGTACACTTACGAGCTCTTGTCACGTGGGTTTCAGGACAGATAAACCTCTTAGTTACAGTAATGGAAGTAGCAATACCATGAGAGTAGGGGAAAGATGGTGAGCGAAGGGGGAGAGACAGTGAATCAACTAAAGTGATTGACTGTAACAACCCCCTTCTCAACCCCAGGGGGATGACCAACAGAAATGTGGGAGAAGGAAGATAGTGGATGGTGTAAGATATGAAAATAATAAAAATTTATAATTTGTTAGGGTTCCAAGAGGGTAGGAAGGTGAGAGAGGAAGGGAAAAAGGAGGAGCTAATACCAAGGACTCAAACAGAAAGAAAAATGCTATGAAAATGTTGATGGCAGGTTATGCCCAAATGCGTTTGATACAATTTATGTATGGATTGTCACAAGAGCTGTAAGAGACCCCAATAAAATGATATATTAATAAAAAAAGAAAAGTGGAACAGCAGAGATATCACAGGGTAAAAACCATGGAAAAATTAGATGACTTGCCCAACTTGTCTGAATAAGAGAAAATGAAAACATTTTAGGAAAATATACTTTGTGGTTGAAAATCATACTCACAAATGCAAATCTTTATTTTTTTTAAATCATTTTATTGGGGGATTTTACAACTCTTATAAAAATTCATACATCAATTCTATCCATCTCATGTGTGCATATGTTACCATCATCATTTTCAAAATATTTTCTTTCTCCTTGAACCCTTGGTATCAGCATCTATTTTCCCCTCCTTCCCCCAAATGCTAATCCTTCAAGCCAGCATCGGTTGCCAGGAAGTTGATTCTGACACTTGGCAGCCCCTATGAGCATCCAAGTAGAAGTATTCCACAGGGTTATCAGTGCTCATTTTCTGGGAAGTAGATCACTGGCCATTTTCCAAGTAGCAGTCCAGAGGATTAACTGTGTGCCAAAGGATTCCTTAAAACCAAAACCAAGCTTGAAGCTACTTGGCCAATCATGACTCATAGTGACCTGTTAAGGCAGAGTACTGCTCCAGGGAGCTTTGAGGCTATACTCTTCATGGAAGCAGATTGGCACATCTTTGTCCTGAGAAGTAGGTTTGAATTATCAATGTCAGGGTCAGTAACCCAGTGGTAGAGCAATGACCCCACAAAGGCTTCTTTTATGACCCATATTGTCCCTACATATTACATAATGAAAATATGGCACAAAATTATTGGAGCAAACCCAAAATTAATTGGAGAGTGCCTTAGTTGAACATTAAGATCAACTCAAAACATCAAAGTAAACTTTGTGATTTTTGTACGCAGTTGTGGTTCCCTCCTTCAAATGCCTACATTGGTGGCTTCCTCTGCATGCGTGAGGGAAGAGTGAGCTGGCAGGTATGTCTGCCTGACTTCATGTGAGTGATCGTCAGTGATTCTGATTCAGCCATGACTGAAATAAATGAATTTATTCACATTTATGAACCCATCATCATTTATGTCAGCCTCTCCCAAAGAGACAAAGGATAGAATGATGTTGAAGAAGTTGACGTATGAGCATACATCTATGTAGCTTATAAAGACAACAATAGCAAAGAGATGAACGGGGAGTTATATCTGGAGCTATGAGCCCACAGAAAAGAGTATGATAGAAAGTGGAATATTTTTAAAAACTATTTTATTCCACGGAGATGTAAAGCATTCAGGGATGAGTCAGCCTGAAAATAATGGGAAAGTGAGTCTATGAAGTTCAAGGAGCAAAGGCTTAATAATAGCTTGGAGGAAATTATCTAGGAAGAAGCAAATGCCAGGGCATTTGTTTGATAATATCCATTAGTGAAAGTGTCTTGCAAAACCCAGCAAAGGGCATAAAAATATCCTGATTCTAAGCCAGCATGGGAAAACCAGACTAGACATGTTCTTCAACAAGTAGATTTGTGGGGCCAGTACCATATCAAACAGTAATTAACTACTGCCAGTGTTTCCTAATACTCAGTGCATATTGTGATTTGAAGCAGGCTCCACCAGGAGATACAAGCAGATGGAAAGTAAGGAGTTTGAAGCAGAAAGAATCTAGAACTGAGCAGAGAAGTAGAATGATCAGGTCAAAAGGACAGTCTAAAAATACTCAGGAGAGACGAAGTGAGCAAATTGCTTAATATTTAATGGGTGGTACAGCTAACTTAATGTCATGTATACATTTCATGGTAGAGTTTCCTAATTTCATCTGCAAAAGGTTCTAGATTCTCGGGGGGGAAGTTGTCATTTAACTTTAATTTGCAATGGCCATCTAAAAGGTTTTAAAATGTTTATTTAGCAGGACCCTTAAGCGCTCAGATCAAAGTCTAAGTCAAAGAGTAAGGTGAGCCCTTGCCTTTGCTTATAACAATGAGGCTTGAGAAAACCGTTAGGAACACAGTACAGAGATGGAGGCAGTCAGCAAACGCCAGGGCATTTGTTTGATTATATGAAGGAGCATAGTGGGGTATGCCTCAGACTGCTAACTGCAAGGTTAGCAGTTTGAACCCACCAGTCACACAGGGAGAAAGATGAGGTTTTGCTCCCTCCAAAGTTCACTGCCCAACGGGGTAGTCCTGTAGGGTGGCTTGGAGCCAGAGTTGACTTTAATTAATTAGAATAATTAAACTAATTCATCCAAAAGTACATTGGTATTTATTTTGTATTTCTAATACATAATGCTTCAAGTTGTTTTATTTTATGAACAAATAGACTGTTTGACAACATCTAAAGTGATCAGGTTTTAAGCAGGACACCATTGACCGGGGGGTGGGGGTGTATTCTTGATTAAAAATTTGGTCTATATGGAGCAACAAAATTTTCATAGAATGCAAAAATAGTATTGTAATATATTTATTTTAATTTTAAAATGCCCTAGGACATTGTTAAATTGTTAAAAAGCGGGGTGTCTGGTCACTTTAAACATTGCATTGTTTGTTTTCCCTGACAATATGAATTACGTGTCATGTTAGTTTTCTAAAATGTTACACTCATAAGTATAACATTTTGAGGCTAATATTTTGAGCTGGGGAACCTTTCTTCAAAGTATAAATTCAATTTTTACTTTTATGACATCTCACAAAAGCAGAACCCCTAATATCAGGTTTTCAAAGAAGAGACGAACTGTTTTAAGGTGACTGAAAAATATTTGTAATATTTAAACAATTAAAAAATTATTATGATACCATAATAGTGAATTTAGGGAGAGAACTTAGTGTTACATGAGAATCGACTGGGATATTTATCTAAGCATACATGTTGGCACCTTCTTTTGGACTCTAGAATTCAAGAGTTATTGCCAAATTCTCTTTCTATTCCCTCACTCTCATTCCATTGATTCTGACTCATAACTAGTCTTTAAGGCAAGGCAGACCTACAACTTTGGGTTTCCGAGACTGCAAATCATTATGGGAATAGATGGCCTCATCTTTATCCTACGAAGCAGCTGGTGAGTTTAAACTGCTGACCTGGCAGTTCGCAGCTCAATGTGGAACACACTACACCATCTGGCTCTCTTCACTTCCTGTTAGTCAATCCAATAGGGACATGGAATCTGCGTTTGGCTCCAATAAGCTCTTGACCGTGTTCTGAGTTTCTGATCCTTCACAATCATTTGTAAAACTATTTTAAGAGCTTATTTTAGTTAAACGACACTTGCAAATGCTTTCAAGTATCACAGATTCCTTGTTAAAGAAAACTCTTATGTGGAGTCATGTTTCAGCTTTTGTATCAGATATACATATTTGTTAGTTCACAGTAGTAGGGGTTTTTTAATGCAAAGGGGATCAGAAACAGATTTCCAATTTTAGGAGACAAATATATTCAAGGATCAAGGTTATGCAGAAGGAACCAGAATTTTTGCTTTTGGCAATGTAAACATAGAAATGTTTAGACACACCGACCTGGCAGGGCAGGGCTGAACAGGTCTAAGCCAACAAGGCTGACCAGGAGTTCTTCAGACAAGACCCTGTCTTTACCAGCAACCTAGTGACTCACCGGCAGGGTAAGATCCTGACCACATCGTTAGGCTTGTACCCTTCAATGCAGACTGCACAGTTATCAAAATCGGGCTCTGTTTCCTGCAACAGAGGAAGCACATATCAGACTACTTTCTTCGTTAAACCCTTAGAAAAACACCCAAGGTGAGCCTGTCCTGGGCAAAGCTTTCAATGGCCCAGGTGCCAATATTCTCTATCAATAATTTACTTCACATTGGCTTAGTTTCCATTTCTCCCAACCTCTGCTTTCTGTTTCTGGTCCCCACTGAAAGTGCTTTTGTGAGAAAAACAATTTTGTCATGTACCATTATTAATAAAGTTATTTGCTACAATTATTGGAGGACACATAGTCAAATCTTGAGCGTGAGAAATTATAAGTAAGAATTATCTGGATACTATTGTATCTGTTCATTTCTTTAGAATCTAGTGTATAGAACTCTAAAATAATTGTTTCATTTTTTTCAGTATATAAACCTCCTTTCATGCACTCAAATGTATTACTTATGTAACAGTTTTTGCATTTTTGTAAGTCTCTGATTGGGGGAAGGGCACTTGCTTAACAATAAAATAGACAATAAAATGCAGTAATGCTTTGAAATCAAATTTAATTTTTAAAGTTTGACAGTATTTTTATATAGTTGAAAACAATAATACATACTTTGTGAGACAAATCAATCTGACTAGAGATGATCCTCAGTATAAATGTTGGATTGCAAGTTCTTTATAACACCTTCAAGGAACTGCGCTGACACTGTTGGGGAAACACTGAACTGCAAACATTAAGGTTGGCTGTTCAAACCTACCTACTGCAGTGCAGGAGAAAAATGAAGCTCTCTGCTCTTGTAAAGACACACAGCTTTGGGAATCTTATATGAGGTCACTATGGAGTCAAAGGAGAAAGTTGGCCAAAGTCCACATATGGGCAGCCATTACTCTCAGGCTTCTCCTGGGAATAAGAGAGACCTTTAGAGTCTGTGGACCTGAGGAGAGCAATAAAGAGCTACTTTGCAAGACGTGGAACTGCAAAGGGGATCAGAAACAGATGATGAATGAAGAATACAAGCAACTCCATCTTGAAAGAAAATGAAAGTCTGACACAAGGCCCAGCAGAAATGCTGTCACAGCCAATAAGTAAATAAGTGGACTTGGAGCCATCCCAGACATGTCTGGGGAACCCTGATAAGACCTTCAACGACGTCTTATTCAATCTGACTAGAGCCAGCAAGACCACCTATAAAGGCTGGGGTAGGAAGACTGAACTGAGTGCTAGGCATCAAGGAGACATCCACTCCTGCTCTTTGCAGCTCTCCCTGTGGTGCGTCCACCGATGAAGGTAATGATTAACTCGGCTCTGTGTGTTACTCTGATAGTAACCATTTAAGTTAGTTTTAAGATTGTTACATTGTTTGATGTGTATTTGCGGTGAGTACACCGAGCACTCCAAGATGTCAAAGAGCGTTAAGTAATCATTGATCTCGCCGTTCATGACAGGACCTGGACAGCATTGCTTTCTCCTGCCTCCAAATGTGTTTTTCTTTGGGCTGTATGAAGTCCATAGGTGTAATCAGTGAAGTTCTTGTTGACTACTTGAAGTGTTGGTGGTTTGAATTCATTGCGGCATTTCAGATGCAAAACCTGGAAATGTGGTTCTGACTGACCAGTCAGTGAGAACCGCAGTGTGCCTCTACTCTGAAACGCACGATGGCAAATGGGTTTGCTTTTGGGTTGGCCTCATGGCATCATTCCTGTTTCAGCGGCTTTCCCTCCTTCACCCTCAATGCTGTTGGTGCATTCTAACCCATGGCGCCCTGCCTGATAGGGAAACTGGTTATGGGAGTTCAAAGCCCCATCTTTCTCCTGTGGAATGGTGGGTGATTCCAACTGCTCACCTTGTGGGCATCAGGCCAACACATAACCACTGCTCTACCAGTGGTCCCTGCAATGATCTGTGCTCTGAATTCTCAATTTCGGAGATGGAGATGCTCCCTGCATTTATTGTAGACATAGGCAGAAGACATTGCTTGATGTGGAGCTCTATCTTCCTTGTGAGGATTTATGGAGAAACATAATAGCGGGAATACACTTTTTTTCTTTTTCTTTTTTGACCTTTTAAAGAACTGAATTAAGAGAGTATTTGTCTCTTTCTTTGCACTGGCTGCTTGAAAGCATGAGTCTAAACTCAGCACCAATTTCTTTGATCCAGGTGATGTAGTTATACCATTACTAATTGTACTAATATATTAATTTCATACTGACAGCACTTTTCAATTTCTTAATTTTTCTTATCCAGCTATTTTGTATGCTATATACATTTCTTTAAATAGTATTTTACAGAGATGGGAGTAAGCAACAGATGTTATTCTTACGAGCTTGCTATTAACATGCATCCTCCCCACTCCCTTCTATCCTTGTTACTCTTCTGTCCAGAAAAGTGGCCAGCAAGAGGAACGTTACCTTGTCCCCCTTCTTGATGCTCCTGACCTGGAGCTTGCTGATGGCTTTCTTTGCTGCGTCTCCTAATCGGCGCTGGAAACAAAACAAAAACAGTGCTGGTTAAAATTAAAGCTGTAACTCTAGACTTTATTTCTCTCATTTAATAAAGAAACCAAGGCAGTGAGCTATGAGAACTTGCACACGTGGCACACATGTTAACCACCGTGAGTGGAGGAGATAAGGTGGGGGTGCTTTTTCAATGGGTCTTTGCTAACTGAAGCTTGGCCATAGGGACCAGTTCCTTATGCCTCACAGTGGCAGGTGGCATGTAAAGATTCTGCCCTTCAGTGATGCTGGGCACAGGAGCTATCTAAGCAGATTGCAGGCAGGGTAAGGGAGTGAGAGGGAGGAGAAAAAGTTCCATAATTAGTGACCCACCACATGGCAGAGAAAGGGACTTGATGGCACAGTGGGTTAACTACTGGCATGCCAGTGGTTCAAACCCACCAGTTGCTCCAAGGGAGAAAGGTGAGACTGTTTGCTCCCATAAAGATCTAAAATCTTGAAAGCCTTAAAGAACACTTCTACTTCGTTCTAAAGTGAAAAAAGCTTTCTATAGTCAGACTCTATGTGATGACCACAGATTGGGGTATTCTATAGAGATAGCTGCTCCACTCCAAACCAAGTTCACTGCCATCTAGCTGATTCATAGGGACCCTGAAGGACAGGGGAGAATTGTTGCTCTCAGTTTCTGAGATGATTAACATTTCCCAGGAGTAGAAAACTCCATTTTTCTCCTTTGGAGCAGCTGGTGGTTTCAAACTGCTGGCCTTGTGGTTAGCAGGTCAACGTGTAACCACTAGATCACCAGAGAAGGTGAAATGCACTTCATCTCCTCTTTTTCACCAGCAGGCTTAATGGCTTATTCAGTTCTTTCACTTTACTGTTATGGCTCCAACTTGCATTATCCTATCCCATGTCATTCTTACATGCCTCCTTGTGTGTGTATATATTCATAAGCATTCAGAAAAAGACAAAAGCACATATGTTCAATTTAACACATTAGTTATACTGCAAACACTCATGTAACCACAGTTTTCCATGCCAAGAAATAACATCTCTTTTTGGTTTTGTTTTGGAGATAGAAAATTACTGTCTGAAACCATCCTGTACTACTGCAATGAGAGGGCCGTGAGCAGAGTGAGCAAGGAAGAGGGTGAAGCACGACTGGGTTTAATCTTGGAAAAAAGAGTTGGCCTGTGAGTTTTCCACATATGTCATTCCTTTCCCAGACATGTATACTTCTTGCCTGCCAGAGATGTATGTTTGGTACAGGAACATATTTAAAGGTCTAAAATTAGTGAAACTAACATTTCAGCACAGAGTAATCATTTACTTCCACTGTTTTTGATCCATTCAGAAACAACATGTAAGCATTTTCTGTTCTCTCCTTCAAAATGATGGATATACAAGGGGGCATGACCCCCTCATGGACCCCTCCCCCCAACGATATATTTAATTTTGTATGAAACAACCTTATCACCTTCAAAGTACACTTAATACATTTGTCAAATCTGCAATTCAATTCTTGGAAACATTTTTCAGACTCATCTGGTTGAATGGCTAATAACACCTTCCTTGTTTTTTATCTTCACTCTTTTGTGTCATCAAATTGATGTCCTTTCATGTTCTTCTGCAGTCACAGAAACCAAAAGAAGTTTCACAGAGTGAGGTCAGGTTAGTAAGGTGCATGGGACAAATGAGGCATGCTGTTTTTTTCCCCAAAACTTGTGCACTGGGATGGCTGCATGAGCAGCTGCATAGCGCTGGTGGCAAAACCAGTCCCCCTGCCACAAATCAGGCCTTTTTAAATCTCACACTGTTTCATTATCTTTTTTCTTCAATGTTTTATTTTTTTTTATAAATCATTTTATTGGAGGATCATACAACTCCCAACATGATCAATACATATGTCAATTGTATGTATAGTACATTTGCACACCTGTTGCCATGATCACCCCTGAAACATCCTCCTTCTATTTAGGCCCCCAGTACCAGCTCCCCATATTTCCCTTCCCTCCCCCCTCTCCCCCACTAACCCTTAATAATTTACAAACTGTTATTACTTTTTCATATCGTACTCTGTCCAATGTTTACACTATCTTTTCAAAACCTCTAAACAGAAAGCTTGATTAACATTCTGACCTGGTGGAATGAACTCCAAATGTGTTGAGATTTTCATCCTTTGGGAAGTTGACGGATGTACAGAATGAGGTTTAACATCAATCTATTTTTCATCCTTTTTGAAATGAAATAACCACTCATATATTTGAATTATTCCCATAGCAGTGTCCTTGTATGCTGTGTTCAATACCACAAGTTTCTGTGGCATTTTCCCCAAGCAGGAAACAAAATTTCATAGCCACATGGGATCCAGCCATCACAAAAAAATGAGATTAGAGTGAAACTGTCTTTGCAAAAAAAAAAAAAATTCACCGTGCCCAAGATGATCTTCCCAAGTGATGCCACAGGGTGCACTAACTCAGTGAGAGTTGCTTGATGTTTCCTTACTGGGAAAATGGCTTACTTCAAAAGCTCCACCTAGTGCAGTTCTAGAGTTTTTTCCTTTGGGTGTGGGGGGCACCCTTCATATACAAATGAACATTGTTTCTACTATAGGCACCATGCTAAGGCTTCATATAACAATCTTATGTGAAAGATTCTGTCTTATAGGATGAACTGAGAGTTGTAGAACTGAGTTGAATGTCAGAATCCTAAGTAAATGAAGTCTAACTTTTAAAGAGTTAGTCTTGGAAACCAACAGAGCAGTTCTATCAGTGTCCTATAAGGCTGCTATGAGTCAGAATAGACTCAGTGGCAGTGAGTTTGTTTGTGCACTACAGATTTATGTTGAAATCCATGAGAAGCCACAGGATAAAAAAGGAGTAGTATGTAATGATAAAATCCAAGGGGACAAGTCAGAGGAAAGACGGAGAAGGAAGAATTGAAGGTGAAATGAACTGTGATAAAACTCTCCTTTTCTCTAGTCATCTTCTACTAATTCTTTGCATATAGACTCTACATACTCTCCAGTCGCCCCTTCCTATATCTCTCTCAGGAGATCAGGAGAGCTTTGAATACCCTATTGAGTCCAGGTCTTCTCTAACCGGTGGTTACCCTAATTTTGATAGCAACTGGTAGTGCTGTAGTATGCAATGTAATGGAAACTCCTAAAGTAGTTGATGAATGAAAAAAAGCTTAAGCCAACACATATTTCTTTATGTGTTTTTCTTTTTGTTATTGTTTTTTAAGCATGAGAAACAAATTGAGAATTATCAGTTATCAGGAAAATCTTTGAACAGGTTATATGTACTGCACATAGTAGAGTAAGCAGATGTGTGTTCCTGGCCTTGTCAAAAATGGTCAGTCTAAAGCATAGGTTCAAGTGGCTTAAATTGAGAATTTAAAGTTCTAGACAAAGGGCTAGAATGTTTTTGTTGGGTGCTATAGAGATGGTTCTGACCCATAGGGACTCTATACACAACAGAATGAAATGCTACCCAGTCCTGTGCCATTCTCAAAGTTCTTCCTATGCCTGAGTCCATTGAGGCAGCCATTCTGTCAGTCCATCTCATCTAAGGTCTTCCTCTTTTTCACTGCTTCTCCACTTGGCCAAGCATTGTGCCAGTGTTAGTCTGGGTAGACTAGAGAAACAAATTCATTGACACTCATGTGTATAAGAAAGATCTTTATATACAAGAGCAATTGAATATTGAGAAGACATCCCAGCTTAGTCCACATCAAGTCCATAAGTCCGATATTAGATCAGAGTCTAATACTAATATATAAATTCACCTTCAGACTCATGAAAGACATGTAATAATGCCGAATGCAGGAAGATCACAGGCCAGTGGGTGGAAATTCTTGTGAACACATCTCAACACTGGCATGAGTCTACACTGGCTCCTTCGGCTCCAGGGTATGTATGGGTTGCATCCATGAAGCTGCATCAGGCCTGTCATTGTTAATGTCTTGAAGGGAGTGAGCATGTGTCCCACCTCCAGTGAGCTGTTTATCCCCTTAACACCTCCAAATGAGGTCATCAAGCTGTGACCTAATTGACAAGATAAACTCCACCCCTTCACTTGTAATATTCTCAACTTGACAATAGATTATGTAATTACCACAATGTCTTTCTTTAGGGAATGACAGACATTATGTCTAAAAGAATGCAAGATGTAGTCTAGCCACCCATGGAGCACTCTGGCCTTACTTGATCCAATACAGATTGACTTGTTTATTTAGCACTTCATGGTACTTTCATATTCTTATCTAGCACCACCATTCAGATGCATCAATTCTTCTTATTCAGTGTCCAACATGCACATGCATATGATGCATTGGAGAATACTATGGTTTGTGTCAGGTCCACTTTATTCCTCAAAGTGACATCCTTGCTCTTTAATACTTCAAGAGGTCTTGTGTAGCAGTTTTATCTAATGCAATACTTCATATAAGCTCTTGACTGCTGCTTCCACGAGCTTTGATTGTAGATGAAATAAGACAAAAATCCTTGACAATTTAAATCTTTTCTCTATTTATCATGATGTTACCTACTGATTCATTTGTGAGGATTTTGGTCTTCCTGATATTGAGTTGTAATCCATACCGAATGCTACAACCCTTGAGCTTCCTCAAGTGCTTCAATTCCTCTTAACTTTCAGCAAACAAAGCTGTGCCATCTGCATACCACAGGTTGTTAATAACTCTTCCTCCAATCTTAATGCTACACTCTTCTTTATATAACCCAATTTCTTGGGTGATTTGCTTAGAACATAGATTGAATAAGTGTGATGTGATGATATAACTCCCATACACACCTTTGCTGATTTTTAACCATTCAGTATTTCCTTGTTTTATTTGTACAATTGCCTCTGGATCCACATACAAGTCTCTTATGAGCACAAAGAATTGTTCTGGAATGCCTACTCTTCTCAAGGTTATAGACAGTTTATTATGTTCCACAGAGTTGAATGCCTTTGCATAGTCAATGAAACACAAGAAAACATCTAGTAAATGCTAGATGTAAGCACAGGTAAACATCTAGGTAATGCTATAATCTCACAGAATATTAAATTAAAAATGATAAAATCAGGCTCAAAGTAAATAAATTTTTATTTTTAAGAGTGCAGTTATCATTGTGATTGCAGTTAGTTTTTAATATGTGATATTTTGTCCCAATCAATCACTTAATTAAAAAACATCCTGAAGTTGAGCAGAATAATCAAATGGCAAGATTTATTGTTTACCTGGGGTCACTGATTACACCCACAGGAAGATCAATTTATTTTCTTCAAGGAGAAAACCAGTAATTACAATTACAAAGTTTCATGTTGTTGCAGACCATTTTAAAATATGAGCATGCAAATTAAGTTTGCTTACTAAAGGAAATAGGTTAAACATCCAGTTGCTAACCACAAGTTTGGAGCCTCAAATTCATGTCATGCCCCTCTGAAGACAGACCTGGTGATCCACTTCCAAACATCTATCACTTACATCACTATGTAGCTGAACTGTGCTACATAGGGTCGCTATGAGCCAGAAAGAGCTCCACAAAGGATGTGCGGTGGGTAAATTCATACACCATTTTCAACCTTCGCCAAGCATCTATCTCTTTGGCTATACCTGATTAAAAAGAGGGTGGGGTTTAAAAACAGACTTCTCTTTCATAAAAAGTAGGACCTTTTCACACATGCAAATATATTCTACCTTTAAATAAAATATATTGTTTATTCAGGGAATGTGAAACAAGCTGACATTAAGGTATCAGGGATTATGGGGACAGCAGCATTAATGGCTAGGGAATTAGAAAGACAAATCTCATCATAGGATTCTGGCTACTGGGGGCAAGGGAAAGTTCATCAGAGGATGACCGTAGGATTCTCAAATTAGCAGAATTACAGATCTGAGCAAGGACAGGTCTTTGAAGCTGGAGTTAAAAAAGAAGGCATTCATCAAAACCAAGTCCATGGGGAATTTTCTCTTGGGAAATGGTATAAATATATTACGCTGAGTCAAGCCTCAACTTGTACATATACACAATATACATACATGTCTTTTGAAGAGGAAAGGAAGGTCATTTTGTTAGGGATTGAGGAAGAAAGGATTCTCAATCTGTGGGTCATGACCCCCCTGGGGGTCAAACAAGGCTTTCACAGTGGTAGCCTAAAACCATTAGAAAAAACATACTTCCAATGGTTTTGGGAACCAATACACTGCTCTTCTGTCCGTCTCCAGGTGGGTCCACCCACATGCAGATACACCCACATATGAATACCTGGCATGAAGGTTTTTACCAATGCTACACCATGCTTCATGACAAAATTCCATTTATTTGTAATTAGAAATAAATATTTCACAATCTATAATTGCATAATTTTTATGATTACTTACTATGCTTTAATTACATCTAATTTGTAGCAATGAAAACAGATCCTGCATATTAGATATTTATATTACAATTCATAACAATAGCACAATAACAGTTATGAAGTATCAACAAAAATAATTTTATAGGGGCTGAGCCCCAGTGATTGAGTGCAGGACTGTGGCTCATGGGCTTGGCGGTTCAAATCCAGCAGTGGCTCTCCAGGAGCAAGGCTGGGTAGCTCCCAGGACCACCAGAGGGCAGTGATGCCTCCCCAAACAAAACAAAACAAAATAACAAAAAAATTTATAGATGGGGGTCACCACAACAAGAGGAACTATATTAAAGGGTCACTATATTAGGAAGGTTGAGTTGAGAACTTTTGGATGAAGGGGATGAGATTGTCTCCCCCATTGAGGGTAAAAGAAATATTTTAGATCGCCTCAGAGTATATATATGTGTGTGTATATATATTACATATATGTACATATGCATCATATATACACATTTATAATGTTGGTTTTTGTGTGTACATATATAATAGGACCATGTAGTACTAGATTTTCTGTGTTGGATTAACAAAATAGGGGGAAAGCTCCATAAAATTTATTAAGAAGTTATGCTTGTTCTCCTTTCTCTAGGTAGTACATAGAGCTATCTAATTGGAAGATTGGAGTTCAAATCTAACCAGAGTCACTTTGTTAGAAAGACTTGGCAATTTACTACTGGAGAATACACTATGGAGCACTATTCTGCTCTGTGGGGTGTACTTTACACTGGGGTCCCTATACATCAGAGTCAATTCCAGGGCAACTGATTTTTACTTATATGTACTCAAATTTTAACAGCATAGGGATATCTCTATTTCTTTTTAAGTGACATGAAAATCAGATGCAGAATACTGAGTTCTGAAAAAAAAATTGGCTGCCTCACTTTATTAGATTTTCATAATGCAAATTAAAGAGAGATGAGGAAACAAGAAGTTATTATTTTTTGTATGTTCCCTTCCCCGTCACCCAAGCTAAGGGTGCCCTTGTGGTGTAGTGGGTTATGTGTTGAGCTGCCAAACTCAAGGTCAAAAGTTCAAAACCACCTATCCCTTCTGGGAGAAAGAAGAGACTAGCCCCTACTTTAAGGATTTACAGGCTTGAAACAATGGCAAAAATGATGCCCTTCGGGTTTGGTGCGTCATGATAGTGGGGGTGAAGGAAGCAACACAGCTCACATGGGAGAAACACACCAACTTGTGTGATAATGAGGTGTCGATGGAATCAGGTAAAAGGCATCTAAGACCCAAAGTAAAACCATACTCAAGGTGAATGAGGGGATGGAGAGGAGTCTCAATGCTTATCTGTAGACAATTGGACATCCCATCACAGAGAGGTCACAGGGAAGAGATGAGCCAGTCAGGGTGCAGTATAGCGCCAATGAAACACATGCTTTCCTCTAGTTCTTTGGTGCTTCCTTCACCCCCACTAACATGACCTCAATTCTACTCTAAAAATAAAATTAGATGTAAGATATGCAAAAAATAATCTATAACTTAAAAGGGTTCATGAGGGAGGTTGGGTGGCAGAGGGAGGGGGAAAATGGGGAGAAGATATCAGGGGCTCAAGTGGGAAGATGACTTTGAAAATGATGGCAAATGAGCTTGACACTCTGGAATAATGTATAGATTGAGATAAGAGATGTAAGAACCCCAAATAAAAATATTAAAAGTAGTAATAAAAATAAATACACACACACAAAGTCATCCCTACCTAAAGCACAATTCCCAGAGCTATCATAGATCAAGAAGATCTCAACATCTGCCCAGTCTCATTGCGTTATGCTCTATCTCTTACAACTGCAACAGAAATCGTTTTTGCCATTGTTTCTGGGTTCCAATTGCTATATTCACACCATGTATATGGCTTAATTTGAGCAGGGCCTATAATTTTCTCTTTTCTATGTAATTTAGTGCTATTGTTAAAAATTCCAAAACAAATGATACTAAGTACAAAAGTAACAGTGGTTTTATTTGGTCATTTCATTAGAGATGCTTCTTTTGCGTGTATGTATTTATTTTTTATTACTACTTGTAATATTTTTATTGGGGGAGAGGACCTCCTGGCCCACCAAGCCCCGAGGATGATGTTCCTTCTTGATAATGCATAGGGAGAACCGTAGGGTTAGCCCAGTCATGGGACATGGTGTCCCTAACTGAACCATGGTGCTGCAGGAGATAGCACTGGAGTCACAGAGTGGGAACAGTGCATGGTCTGGCCTCATCATGCTGGGGTGAGGCACTGAGGGCATGCAGCAGAACAACAAGGGGAGGAGAGTGATGAAAGCCCTGGGGAATATCAAAACTAGACTTTGCAGACAGAGTGTGGCACCCCGTAAGATTCAACTGGAAAACACTCGCAAGAGGTCAACTCACAGACTTTGAACTACTTATAGGATTTTCCATTTTTGTCAGTGGCTTTTGTTTTGTTATTTTGTGTTTGCTTTTTGCTGTTGTTATTGTTTTCACTTCCTTTGTTTTATTTGGCTTTGCCTGGTTTTTGCACTTATTAATGTATCTGCATGTCTATCTAGATTGGTGGGATAAACAATTTGAAGATGAAAGGAAATAGAGGAAAGAATCAGGAGGCAAAAGATATTTATAGAGGCCTAAATACTGGCAAGTACCTATGTAAATATATATGTGTAATGAGAGGGAAGTAGAACCATGTTCTCATATGTTAAGAATTAAGGGTGCCTTTTTATTCTCCAACTTGCTCTGTGGATGGTCTGTATTTTAACTAGGCCCGAATCATTCTTTCCACTGAAGATTGTATGCAGTAGGGTTGTCTTGGCTAAAGATAATTAGAAAGGTAATTAGGAAATGTTTACCTTGGTAACTGGTTCCTTGACAACAGTGAAGATAAAGTCCTAAGTAAATGCCAACACTGCCATGAATCAGACTCAACTCAACACCAACTAATTCTGAAATTAATAAAAAAATAATAACAGTAAAACAGCAACTAAACTCCCCATCGTAGAGTCGATCCTGTCTGATACCAAATGTCAGCAAGCATGGTAAGCAACCTCCGTTCCCAGTTCAACAAAATAGAAGACACATCAAGAGGGACATATGTCAGAAACTGCAGAAAGACACTTTCTCCTGTTCCTTCTCTGCATCATGAACAGAAATGGAATCAACTCAAAACCCCCAACTCACCGACATGAAGTCAATATTGACTCACAGTGAGCCTATAAGCAAAGCAGAACTGCCCCATCTGGGTTTCCTACTAACGTAGTGAAGGTAACTAAGAACCTTAGCATGCTAAAACATGTGGCCAGAACTATACTTTTCTCCCTTCCTGTGTAATTGGATAAATCTATATCACATGTAGTGTATCAGCATGATCATCACTATCATGGTCATGGTCATGCCACCAAGCATAAAAATAAATGTGCTGTAAAGGCCCACAGTGCTAATAGTTGTCTGGACCCCCACATAGCCTTGGGTGACTCAGATATTTTTCTCCTACTCTCACATGCCTAATATTGATTCTTTCAGGTCTGGCCAATATGACAAGAACCATTGCACAGCTAGTCTAGTCAGATGACCATGCTATTGGTCAGAAAAATGAGTACAGGAATTTAGATGGACTCTTCCGGCAGTCCTGGTATCCTCACAGGGGGGCGGCATAGCTGTTGGCGCACTTGTAATGTAACCCAAGAGCTATTTTCATGCAAGGTGCTGTAGAAGAGGTGGCATCAGGGAGCTACTGGACCTGCCTGTTGTTACTAATACTCTATGTGGCTTTGGCCACATAACTTAAATGTGCTGGGCCTTAGTTCCTCACGGTTTTCATTTAGACCAGCGCTTCTCAACCTGTGGGTCACAACCCCTGTGGGATCGAATGACCCTTTCATTGGGGTCTCCCAATTCATAGCAGTTGAAAAATGACAGTTATGAAGTAACAATGAAAATAATTTTATGGTTGTGTGTCACCACAATATGAGGAAATGTATGAAGGTGTTGCAGCATTAGAAAGGTTGAGAACCACTGATTTAGAGCATAACTATAAGGCGAGGATCCCTGATAGCCAAATTATCTGCTATGATAAAGCAGTGGCTGATTACTGCATTCTGGCATACAACACACACGCTCCCTTTTTAAGTCCTGAGGGTTTTGCCCTTCTCCCAGAGCAATGTCAGGACAATTTTGAGTCTCGTTCCCCAGGAGACCAGAGCATTGCCTCCTGCAGCAACTCCCTTGGTAGCCGGTGCTTGCAAGCTTCATTCCTGTCCTTTTCTCTATGAAGCTTGAGTGTGTTTTAAATTCTATCACTTCTCTTTCTCCAACCTAATGTGAGCACCAATATGTGCAAAAGAAAGCAAAAAGGTGGGTGCTAGTTGCAGGCAAATAACAGGAAATTATATTCTCTGAGAAAGGGAACTTTTGGCTTTTAAGAAAAAGCAAAATGTTGCTGAATGCCTTTGATCTGGCCTAACATAAAAACAAATAGAACAACTAAAACCTACCAACCAAACAAAAACCAACCAAAGGCAAGCTTGTAATTCCTTGGATTGGCTTCAAAGGCAATATTGTTTATGAAAAGCAAACAAAAAACGCCTACTTACTTTTTCTGATTTGCTCACATTTGAAAAGAAGCCCAGTTGATGTGGTGGCTAGGTGCTGTGCTGTGGTCCCAAAGGTTGGCGGTTTGAAACCACCAGCTGCTCCTCTGGAGGAGGACCAGGGTTTTTATTCCTGTGAAGAGTTAGTCTCAGAAACCCACTGGGGCAGTTATTCTGTGTCTGATAGAGTTGACACAAACCAGCATCAACTCATTGGCAGTTAGTTTTGCATGTTTGTTTTTATTAATATCTCTTAAATTCTTAAAAATGGCAATTGTGTATAAGAATAGTTGTATAATTCAAAAAAAATTATTCAGTGTCATGAAAGTATTCATGTAGAAACTATTGAGTTAGTGTATGAGTTGCTGAGAATATTATCAGAAATGACAATAAAACATTTTAGATTAAATTTAAATGAAACTCTCAGGACTGTGGTTTCTCATTTGCACTATTCTGGGTACATGGATCCTCATGTATTGAGGCTGTTCATTTTCAGCATCATCCACAGGCTCTTTTCCTAAGGCTTTCACTTATCCAGTGGGATCACCAGAGATTTGTTGCATTTAAAGTCATCATGATATATGATAGTGGTCAGCAAATCATTTTCTGAATCATTATAAAGCCCTTGTTTCCCTACAACATGGAGGTTTGCACCTTCATTTCCCACTTTATCCTGCTGCTTCACTTTTATGGAGAACGTGTGCTCCATCAGGTCTGCTCTGCTCTGTCGGGCCTCATTACTATCTTTTTGATTCAGACTAGGGTTTCACATCCAAAAGCTCCTCTAGCATTAGCCTCTAGCATTAGTTCTCTTACCCCAGAAAGCTGTCTAAGATTGATTCTAATTTGATTCAATGTCAGAGATAGGTGCAAATGATATTTACTTTGAACCGCCCCTCGTTTCCTAAACCTTGGCTTGGGCAGTGGTCTAGCCCTTAATTAGCTACATGGGGGAGTCACATTTATGTCTGAGTTTAAGGTCTGAGGATGCAGCAGAACGTGTCCTTGGTGTGACTTAATGAGACTGGAATGTGACCATAGGAAAATCAGATCCTCAGAAGTTGACACACCTTCTTCCTAATTTGGGGCAACAGTGTAATCAGGAATGAAAGCAAGCATCCAGATGTCTTTACTAGTTCTTCAAAGAACTTGAAATAGTTCTTCTAGGACTCGGACACACACAGGAACCTGACAGATCAGATCCTCAGAGGAGGCTGGACTGGAAGAAAAGATAATAGGCAATATGAACACATTATGAGTGAAGCATAAAGTTGGAAAGCCATTAACCTTGAACAGAAGATCATGGGTGCAAATGAAACTCGAGGTGTACTTGGGTTGTCTATAAACCACCATCTTTATTTCTCCTCCCTTAGAGTGAGTGCCTGTGTGCATCAGAAGCATGGGGCTAAGAAGGAATAGTTTCAGAAGTAACAAGAGCTGGGGGTGGGGGGAGGGGCAAGAAAACACCTAATATAATGGAATGAAAGGAGAGAGACCAGGTTAAGGATGAGGCTACATTAAAACATGCCAGGTCTATTTTCAGACCTCTTTTCCTAGCATATCTGCTCTTCAGGTGAGTTTCTACTGCCCTGGCCATTTGCATAGCATCTATACCTGGTGAGTCTCATGTCTTCTCCCCTCTGCTGTAGGTTTATATATTGAAATAGTGACTTGACATCTGTTTTGATATTTAATAAAGATAAAACCACCAGCAACAACAAAGACCCCAAGTCTGCTGCCATTGCTTCAGATAGAGCAGAACAACCTCACAGGGCTGCATAGAAGAGGCCCATAGGAATTTCTTGTGCAAAGTTGGTTCAAACGACCAACTTTTAGGTTATTTGCTGTTAGTTGTCATCAAGTTGGTTTCAAATTCCTCCATAGGGATTTCAAGGCTTCTAGGAGACAGCCTGAAGCAAAGTGCCCTCGGGTGGATTCCAATAATCAGGTTTTCAGCTAGCAGTCATATAGAAATGGTTTACATTACCCAGGAACCTTGATAAACTAACAAATAAATGAAAAACTCACTGCCATGAAATCTATGCCAACTCATAGTGACCCTACGAGACAGGGTAAAATTGCCCCTGTGTGTTTCCTATGCTGTACTGCTTCACAGGTGTGGGAAGCTCCACCTTTCTTCCTCAGAGAGACTGGAGGCTTGGATCTGTTGTCTTTGTGGTCAGCAGTCCAATATGTAACTGCCTCCCCCCTCTGGCTACTAGCCTTCCTCTAAGGATCTATGATTCCAATTCCATAGATACATGGAATTACGTATACCAAATGAATTCCCTCAGAGTCGATTTTGATGACCCCACAGAAGAGAATAGAACTTCTCCATTGGGTTTCTGAGGCTTACAATCTGAGAGCAGATAATTTCACCTTTATCCCTCAGCACAGTTGTTGGAGGTTTCAAACCATTGGACTTTGGGTCAACAACCCAATACTTAAGCCATCACAACATAAGATCTCCCTGAAAATCGAATAGGCCATTAAAATCAAACATTTCTAAACCCATTTTTTCAAAAACACTTCTTATTTTGAATTGGATAAATGTTTACAGAGCATTTTTACATTCAATAATCAATGCACATTTTTGTTTTAAACATTCAATTGCCATCCCCTCAACACCGCATCACTTCTACATCTCCCCCTCGGTTTCTGCTTTCCATTCCCCTACTTGCACAACTCTCTGAACTTGTTCCTTGGGTAAGTGCTGCCTTTTTGATCTTAGATGGTTGATTATCCTAACACAGATGTGAGCTCCATTTGAGTCCCATCAGTCTTTATTTGATCAGTAAACTTTGTCTCTTTCATGATTTTGAGTTCTGTTCCACATTTTTCTCCCACTTTACCCAGGACCTTCAAACACGATCCTTTTCAGATTAGTTGGTAGTAGCAGCTACTCACCATCTAATTCTTCTGGTCTCACTCAGCATTGCGGACACTGATGTTTGCATGGTCCACTAGTCCATAGGCTAATTGTTTAGAGAGGTCTTTCAATTTTCATCACTTTTCTTCCCTCCAGATACAGGAGACCAACGTTTACATCGTGGATAGCTTTAGAGACTCTAATCACCCCCCACAAATTAGGATGCAGAACACTGTCTTCGTGAAATGTGGGATGCCGGTTGGCACAGTACCCCCAAGATTGTGATCCTAAGTCCCTAGGTCCCAAACTAATTCCCTCAAGGTGCTTGGCTAGATCTAAGAAGTTTTCTAAACATTTTCCCCTGTGTATTCTGCTAAATTTGCTGCAAAGGTAAATAGATAGATTTGCTGCAAAGGTAAATATACACATACACAAATAATCACTGTAATAAATATATGTGCATCTATTTATTTGTAGGTATTCTCCCAGTCTCCCAACCACACCTGTGCAAACTACATCTATCCAAGCACCTTCTCATGGATCAGCTATTGGATGATTGTGTCTATAAAAGATTTGCCTTTGTTGACTTTAATTCTTACAAATCTTCCTGTCCAAATCCCTGTTTTGCTTCTCCAGCTTCTTGTTTTTCTTAATGCTGAGGAATTGACCTAAGAGCACCCTGTATCCCCTCTTTTCCCTCACACTTATAGCATCTCTATAGTTGATCAAGATGAAGGATTGCAGCTCAATGTCAAGAAAACAAAAAAAGTCTTCACTGTGGACCAACAGGTAACATTATGAAAAAAGAGGAAGGATTAAAGTTGTCAAGAATTTCATCTCGCTTGTGGCATCTACAATTAATGTGCATGGAAATAGTAGTTCGGAAATTAGATGACACATCACTTGGGGAAACCCAATACACAAGACCTCTTTAAAGTATTGAAAAGCAAAGATGTTACTTTGAGGAGTAATGTGCCCATGATCCACCTCATGGTATTTTCAGTTATCTCCTATGCATGTGGAAATTGAGCTCTGAATACTGAAAGCTGCAGAAGAATTGATGTCTTTGAATTGTGGTGCTGGACCATTGAACATACCATGGACTCCCACAAGAACAAACAAATCTGTCTTGGAAGATGTTCAACCAGAATATTCCTTAGTGACAAGGATGGCGAGACTTCATCTCACATACTTTGGATATCCTGTCAGCAGAGACTGGTTTGTGGGAAAGGGCATAATGCTTAATAAAGTAGAGGGACAGTGAAAAGAAGAACAAGATGGATTGACACAGTAATTACAATGAGCTCAAACATCAGAACAATTGTGAGGATGTAGAAGGACCACCTGGAGGTTGGATCTGTATAGGTTCTGTATAGGTTCACTGTAAGTCAGAATTGATTCGATGCCACCTTACAACAACAGAAACACAGTTTATCAAGCAAACTGAAACAATCTGCGGAGTAAATTGAGTGCTACTAGTAATTTGGTTTATCCAACAGATATAAGCTAAGATATTCCTTACATTCCATGCTGAATCCACTTCAGTGTTAGACTTAATCTTGTGTGTCCACAAAGAACATTTCTTGCAATGAGGCTACCAATTTAAAGACTCCACAGCAGATCTTTCTCCACAGGAAACTACATTGACATGATCCCCTCTGGGCTCATTCAGTGTAACATGACAGAGGCAATGACCCGATAAGATGCCGCTGGCTTTCCTTTCTTGTGATCTCCACTGGTTAATTCGAGCACCGTGTCTCTTCCACACACTCTATTAGCTGGATTCTGTACCAATGTTAAGTCCACAGTTTTGATATTGCAATTCAGGCTGCAAGACTATCTCCAACCTGAGAGTCACTCATCCTGAACTGCCAATAAAGCCTTAAAAAGAATAGTGTATTGATATAATTTGCACAGCTGTTAACTTTTGCTTTCTGAATGGAGGGGAACACTTCTAATCAAAAGAGAAGTATATTCCTAAGGGGAAATCTACACTATTGTTCTTTCCATCAGATGTATCGTGTTCATTTTGATCAGCAGTTTTCTCTCTTACTGTAATTCTCTTACACTGAGTGACTCTGGACATACTGTAATGTAAAGGAAGTTAATAAAAATGAAGGCAGATTTTTAAGCCCCTTGAACCACTTCCATACTGTCAACTTCCAATTTTTCACATATATTATAGAATATGCATTATCTAGACAGTCATAGAAGACATATCCACCTCCATAAAGTGAAATGGTGATGGAAATAATTGTTTAACTCAAGCTTCAAATTTTATCTTTGCCTCAATTGCCTGATGACAGTTTGAAATGTCCATATGCTCAAAATTCAAGGAATATCATTTCAATTTATCATTTTCTAATTAGCAGGGTGGATAACTTCATAAGACCTGAATCTAACATATATAATATTTCAAATGAAACCTCACTGAACTGAACATATTAGCTTTATATACCTTTCACTGCCTGTGTCTAAAGGGTAATAGCTCTTCATTTAAATTTGAGACTATTCAGTGAAAGTGGCAAAATTGGATTTTCTAAGGAGTTTTCAAGAAGTCTATATGATAGCAATAATGGATATTATTCATGGAGAGGTTGATAAGTAATTAGCATGTTTCTTTCATGGCTATTGGGTTGTTTCCAACTCATAGTGACCCTAAGAACATGTAGCACTCACCTATGAGTTTCCATAAGTGTCAGTCTTAACAGCAATAGATTAGCAGTAGATTAGCAGTAGATTAGTTGATTAGCAGGCCATCATATAACCTACTACACTAGTAACCTATGATTAGAAGCTTTAAAAATAATATACATGGACTAATTCCATCTTCTACAAAATTACACAAGCACGATTTACATTCCCATTTAGATTAGGCATTTCTAAAGCATGAATAAGTTAAGTAACTTGCTTCCTTTTGGTAAGTGGTGGAACGGGACTACTTGATAGTTACTAAAAATCATGTTTTCGAAGATTTATTTAATGGCAGGGGAAAGGTTTCATCATTTAATAAAAATACAACATAAAACTACATGTTCATACATTTGTGTCTCGCATATCTACACATTGAAATTAATGGGTAAAGCAAATGAAATGTGCTTAATTACTAGCACCTTAGTGATTTGCCTTCTCTTTTTAGTAATTTTGTATGGCTTTCAGAATTTCTTACAATGAACATGTATCACTTAAAGAATCTGAAAGAAAGTAATGCAAATGGTTTAAAACACTGTTTCAGAAGCTATAGGAAATATACCTAGACCAATTACCATAAAATGAGGGCGGAAAGTGAAAGAGCTATCTTCTTTAAAACAAGATGACTAAGTTATTGCTGGTTCTTAGAAAAATTCCAAGAATACTTTAAGAATCAGGTAATGCCAAAAGGAAAACAAAACCACTGCTAAGGAGCAGATTCCAAGTTATAGTGACACTGTGGCATGGAGTAGAACTACCCCTTTTGGGTTTCTGAGACAATAACAGATAGCCTCATCTTATACCTTCAGAGCAGACTGGTGGGTTGGTAGCTCACTACACTACCAGGTAACTCCAGTAATGTCTTATAGAGCTTTCTGTGATGACAGAAATGCTGTTTGTGCACTGCCAATATGACATCCATAAGTCTTTTGATAAATAGTCGGTTAAACTGAAGAATAGACTTTTAAATTTTATTTAATCATAATTAATTTAAACATGTACTTATGTCTATTAATGACCATATGTTGGACATTGCGGTTTTAAACTACTGACAATAAAGTTCCCAAATTTTTCATATATAGTCAGTTTGCATATTGCTTAAATATTATATAAAGGTGAATTGTAGACAAATCTTGTATAGGAAGTAAAAGATGAAAATAAAGTGATAATGAAATGTTAACCAAGGCAATCCAGGACCCAAGAAAGTCTAATAGCTGTTCAGACTAGCTTGAGATAATGACTTCAATTTATAGACTTCAATAATACCTGAGAGGCCCTGATGAAAACGTGTAATGTGTTTGCCTGTTAACTAGGTGAGAGGTTTGAATCTACACAGAAGCATTTTGGAAGAAGGGCCTGGTGATATATTTAGAAAATGCAGTCCCTGAATTCTCAGAACAGTTTCTCTTTGATACAATAAGTCAACATGACTTGAGAGCAACTGGATGACAACTGGTGTTTCAACTGGTTTGGTTTACTCATAGATCAGAAGAGAAAACTCAGACCGTGGTGTTCAAAGAGCATAAAACAATTAAACATCCATTCCTATTTAAAAAAAGCTCTCAAATAAAAGAGGCCTAAATCAACTTTTTATTATTATAAAATTTATCTCAGTTTAGAAGATCTCATGAGTAAAATGTAGAAAATGACCCCACAATCACATTAAGTTTTGGTTTCTCACATTAACATCAGAGTGAAGAGAAGTGTGCTCAGTATAATTACTAATACATCAACATTACTATGGAGCCACAAGCTAACGGGGACTCCTGTGCTGCTCCCTTGTAAGGTCAGGGGTTAGAATACACCAGCTGCTCTGTGGGAGTAAGATGTGGCAGTTTGCTTCTGTAATGATCACATGTTTGGAAACCCTAGGACATTGTACTCTTCTGTCTGAGAAGGTTGCTTGAGTGAAAATTGACTAGATGGCAGTGTCTGTTTTGGGGCTAAGCTAATGAAACTAGATGATAACATAACAAGTAAATAAGAGGTGTGAAAATGTGAATAATGCCACTAACTGTGTGCATAGCTGATGCAATCTTGATAAACTAATATCCACAGGCAATCATTAACATTATAGTATGGTGGTAAAATGAGCACTACTTATTATTATTATAGGAGCTTGGGTGGGGAGGGTTGAAGCTAGCATTGAGTTGCTAACTTCGAGATCAGCAGTTCAAGCCAGCAGTTACTCTGAGAGACAAAGGTGAGGTTTCTATTCCCATAGAGATCTACAGTCTTGCAAAGCTACACTGTCTACAGGGTTGCCAGGAGTTGAAAGCAGCTCAAAAGCAGTGAATTTGGTTTTAGTGTCTTATTATTACAGCCTTGATATTCATGTATCAAGAGTTTTAAATATAAAAATTATTTATATAGTAACTCAGTGATTATAGGTAGGAATAAACATAAAATAATTATAGTACTTTAAAATTGTTTTAAAGTGCTATTAAACTCCAACACACTGCCATCAAGTAGATTGAGACTCTGTAGGTCTGAGGAAAGACTCCTTAAGTTTTCCAAAACTGTACATTTTTATGAAAGAAGACAGCTTTTATTTTTCTTCCTCAGAGTAACTATAAGTTTGAACTTCTGACCTTGTGCTTAGCAAGTTAACCTTTAGCCCACAGCTTCACCCAGCTTCTTTACAAATGCTGCTAGAGTAGAAAAAGAGAGAGGAAAAAAAGAACAGAAAAAGAGAAGAACTGAACAAAAGGAAAGAACAAGTACTGTATGTGGGCAGGATGACTTACATTATAAAGTTACAAATTCCTTGTAAAATGTTTGATATTTGAATATTTTAAAATAAAATTATGAATTAAAAACCAGTGATCTAAAATCATATAAAGATAAATATGGTACAAATTGAAGAAAATTCTGATAAAGTAGAGCAATAAAAGATTAGCATGAACACATATGAAGTGTGTTATAATATTAGAGAGTCAATAGAATGTTATAGTATAAATCAACTGATTAATGGTAGAGTTTTGAGGTCATAAAAAGAGAACCAATACATATGGAAATTTAAGGTATGCTAATAGAAGCATTACACATGAAAGAAGAAGTTGACCTATTTAATAAATACCAGATATGACAATGATTAGGTTAGCTGTGGCAGTCATGTGCTTATGTTAATTTTAAAATTGAAATGTAGGGGTGGAGTCTGACCTGCTAATCTGGAGATAGCCATTGAGTAGCCAATGAGGCCTCGGTGTGGGCATGGCTTTCACCTGAGACTCCCGGGAAATCTCGCAGTATTTCCCTCGTGAAGATGAGAAGCTATCTTCCCCAATGGTTGGGAGTTCGTCTCAGAGATGATTAATCATGGATAAGACAAGATGCAGCCTCTGCGAAGCTGGAGGAGCCAGCGGAGAGACCACTCGGCTTTGCCCTGATGCAGACAGACTTCTGAAGCTGGAGTGGCATGCGGTTGATGGACCTGAGCCCTGGAAGCGAGGAGCCATGGGGAGACCCCTGCCAGTGCTGGGATTCTGCAACCACTGACCTGTGACTTACTGGGTTGGAAGCAGCCTTTATAGCCTGACTTCGGGCATATGGGTTAATATTGGACTGATGACTTTGCACTGGACTGGATTGGGATGCCTTGTTAGTGTCACATTCCTTTTGTATATGAACCCTTTCCTTATACCTATATGCGTGTCTCTGAAATTTGTTCCTCTAGTCTACCCAGACTAACACATTAGCTGTAGAAAAATAGCGACTTATACTTGGTTTTCTACACTGAAATAAATGCTTACTAGATTAACAAATTGATCATAAGAGTGGGGAGAAAAGTATTAGATGAAAATATGAGACTATTTTCCTATATTCTTTAACTGTAGACAATCTTATTATATAAAACTTGAACATTATATAAAATCTGAATAAATTCAGTTTTTAAAATTCTGCATGGCAGAGGGCAGGTAAAAATCAAAGAGCTATGTGAAAAATAAAAGGACAGTTATATGACAAAAAGTGAGCTCTCCATGCTCTTTGAAGATCTTGATCAAGCAGAGGACGAGAAAGAAGGAGCGAGCCCTTCAAAGAGCTGGAATGACACAATGGCCGCAACAATGGGCTCCAGGCTGTGAATTGTGAGGATGGTGCAGGACCTGGCAGTGCTTCATTCCTGTGCACATGGGCGGTATGAATCAGATAGACTGCACAATACCTACTAACTTAAAGAACTTATGCACATCAATAACAAAATGACTCATCACATAACTGAAGAGTGGCCAAATAATACATGGATAATCAAATACTCCAAAGATAAAATGTTCACATTTTGTATTTAAAGTGAAAAGATGTGCTGCTTGTAATAAGAAAAATGTGACACTATTTTTAGTGTATACAATGACAAACATCAAAGAGCTGTAACATATCCGTTTGTTTCAGAAATATGAAAACAACAATTTTCATATAGCACTGGTTAAAATAGAAATGAGCTCGATTTTTTTTTAGCACACAATTTGGCAGTGATTATAATGTTTTAAAATCCCATACTCATGTCCCAGAAATTAGATGTCCAGATTTACTTTAGAGATAATACTATTTGCTTTCCACGCCCCCAGCCCTACTCCCACTTCACCCTCTACTCCTCAAATAACCCACTCATAGTACGGCTAGTTATGCTTATGAAAATAAGGCTGAGCTAGAGAGTGGTAGCAACTGTACTGTAACATAAAAAAACTTTATAACTCACATGTGAGCATGAAAATATGGTATTCACAAGTGAGCTAAAAGCTATGTGTACATTTTTTTTGAATAAGAGAAACACAATCACCAAGTGTAGGCTATGTCACGCAAAACAGGCATGGCATACCCAGATGACAATCAATGCTATGCAGACTTCAAAAATGAGAAGGCAGCTTGCTTTGCATGTGGATGCAAGGCAATCACTGTGATGATTTTTAAGATCAACATAGAAAGCTATAGAGTTAAGTGTGTTACCACTTGCTTTGCAAAGCTATATAAGGTCACTGAAGTTTTGCTAGACATTTTCTGTGATTTTCCATGTTTGTACAATAATCTGTATTACTTTTGCAATCATTTAAACTTTTTTAAAAATGTGAGTTACTCACCTGGTTCCTGTCCCTGGCATTTGCATATCGAAACCTCTGGATATAATAAAAGACCAGCCATGCGAGGGAAATGATCATCAGGACAATGAAGGAGATGGAGACAAACACAACCGAGGTGCGGCTCACATATTTCTGCAAGTTCCGAGTCCCGATGGTGATGTACATTGTCACCGTGATGTTTCTTTCCAGCAGGCTTACTATCTCCTTCCCTTTTGGCTCAGGGATCATTATGGCCACAATGTCTTCTACACCTGGAGAGGGGGCAAGAAAGTCAAGGTCACCTCAAATGTCTGAACAAAATAACATGTAATTCTGTGATAGGCTAAGAAGCCTTAGTCGTAGGACCACAGAGTCCAATTTAGCTCTGTCTTGGGCAATCTGGGATGTTCTTGAGTGGTACAAGGGGCTAATGTACTCCACTGTTAATGTTGGGGGTTCAAATCACCTAATAGGAAAAGCCTGGGGATCTACTTCTGACTAAGCAGCCATTGAGAACTGTATGGAGTGGAGTTCTACTCTAGCACATTTTGGGGGTCACTATAGTCAGAGCTGGTTCCACAGCAACTACTTCCTATCCCCCACCCCACCCCCATCCCCACTACTCTAGATATCTAGGGATGCTCCTACGGTTTTGCCTATGAGAAAGGAGCCCAGATTTAATTCATGTTTCCAGCAATAGCGCTGTCACAATCATGACCTGCCAACCTCTTCTCCCTCCAAGTCTCTAACCAAGTCTCTGACCCCACGGTTCAGAATCTGTACAGGAGAACCCTTCCAAAGTTGCCCTGTGTGCAGTTATATGCTGCATTCCATGCACTCCCCACCACCCCAGGGAAGGGCAATCTCTTTCTCTCCATGGAAAAGGGTGAGATGCCAGTTTTCCCTCCACCAGCCTGAGAGCATTCTCCCTCTTCCCCACACAGACACTAAGTATACTCAATTACACATCTCTATTTATCATTTCCAAGGCAATTTTCTCCTACAGTGAGTATCAAGCAACCAGACAAGATCTATTTTTTTAAAAGCTCTAATATGAGATGCCAACATAAAAGAATGGCTGCAGACATATTTTCCATTCATTTGGTCAAATTCAATGGATACATGTGTATCCCACTATCAAGCAAAGGTCAGCCTGCACTCTTAAAAACAATGATACCATAACCCTGTTACTAATAGGATAGTTGGAAGTAAACATGGATCCAAGTTATCAGAGGTTTCAAATCTCCCTGTAAAGGGTGAGCGGCAAAATCTGGGTATGGAGCTTTGAGACTGAGCTTTAATGCCAGAGGAGACACACACACACACACACACACACACACACACACACACATCGACTCTACACAGGGTCTCAAGGTAAGAGAAGTAACACTCAGTCCCAAATGAACCAATACATGTCACAGTGGTTGAAACACATAACAGAGTATCAATTAAAAACTGGGGGCTGCCACTGGAATTGGCTTTCTTGCATGTCTATAAAGCTCTTCAAGGAGGAAGATTGAAGATAATTAGTTCACAGAAGCCCCACTTCCCAAGAAAATGCCCCATTACTTGGGGCAACTGCAAGTTCAAGGGGACACCTCTGTAATTTGGATGTTGTAGCTTAAAGCCAACATTAAACACTGGTCTAGCCATTTAGAGTTGGCCTCGCTTGAATCCAGCAGGCTCAAAGGAACTACCAGATTACATTGGCTCACATGGTCACAGGTCTTTTAGAAGTTGCTTAGCAATATCTCTTGACCGCAATCTTGATTTAGGTTTCAATTCTAAATTCCTTGGTGGTGTTTCACTTAGACATGGGAAAAATCATGAACCAAGGTGTCTATGTATGCTACATCAATTCTATACTAAAAAAACGCCTATAACTCTGTATTACCCCAATTGTACAAAAACCTTAAAGCCACATCATATTTTTGTCTAAACTGCTATTTCTGGGAATTATTGACAATGATGACTTGCATTATAATTTTGCAGAATTCACTGTGCACTCTAATGAACCTTCATTTTCATGTTTACTATGGCTAGTGGCTGCATATGGGCTGAGGTTTTTGTGTTGGTTTGGGCTGCTGGCATGCTGTGTCAATACAGAAACATGATCCTCTGCATACTGGATTAGTCTGGCCTGGTGGGGCTCATCTCTGTGCTGTAGTTGTTTTATAGATATTTAAATGTAATAAAAGCACCATAATTTTAATTTTATTTGCTCTTGTGTTTATATTCTTTAGTTCTAACTAGTCAAGGCTCTGGAGTTAGATTTTTTGTATGTGTGTGAGGAAGAGACCTTGGAGCTACTCATGAGTTTGTAAGCTAAAAACTATTATGAAAGTTTTATCATTTCTAGGAGCCAATTTTCTTATATATTTCTTTATGAAAACTTTAAAAATTATTCTTAGAAGTTTCAGTTCCATCCAAGATTATAAATATTGGAAGTTGCTCTAGGAGTTTTATGATTTCATCGTTTACATTTAATTCTTGAACAGTCTGAATGTGTTTTTATGAAAACAATACTGAATTGTTAAATGAGTATTGTGATCTCATGGTATAAAAGACAGAGACAAAGATTAGGATCCAAGTTATTATTTCCTAAAATTCCTAGGTATATCTGGGCCTATCTTTTGATTCACCCCACTCCCATCCCCACCCCCCGGAGGTTAATTAGCCTATCCTTTCCTATGTCTGCACATACCTCCTCTATGTGATTTTTAACATATTTCCTATATGGTAGCTTAAATTTCTCTTCATGATATTCTTCTCCTACCTGAAAAAATTCCCACTATCAATTTACACTTAAAGAGAACATAAGAATTATGAAATAAACACCTTGCTTGAAATCCCAGCTCAACATTTTAAAAACAGATAACTGCATTTTTGATATCCACAAAGCTTGAAAATACTCATCATCCATTTCCAGGGGCCTGAGAAATCATTTTATTTTTGGTAGCATAAAGTGTGATTAACTCTGCTAAAGCACTGATTTTAAAATCAAATGCTTACTTCCAAAAATCTCAACTTGCTGCCAGTAAGTCAGTGCTGACTCAGACTGAGCCCGTGTGTTTCCATGGCTGCCATGGCATATGGTAGTCGAAAGTCCTTTTTTCCCATGCAGAGCTACTGGTCGTTTCCCAAAACCACCCCACTCAGAACCACTGCACCGCCAGAGCATATACGAAGAATTGTCATCCCGCCACTGTTGTGCCTCCATGGGAGAAGAGATCAACTTGCAAAGTCAAATAGTGCAAATGGTGGCAGTTCGATACACCTGGGTTTTACGTTTCTTTTCTTTTCATTATTCCTGCTGACTTTCTAGGATTGATGATGATAAAAATAGCTGGGATTCCGGGATATTTCCCCCTGTACTTTAGAAAATAATACCCAACTCCAAATTCATTGCCTTGGATGTGATTCAGACTCTTAGCAGACCTACACCACAGAGTTGGCCTGCTCCCTGGGTAAGGTTTCCAGGGCTGTAAATCTGGATGGGGGAGACAGTGTCTTCCTTTTCTCAAGAAAGCACCTGATGAGTTTGAATTGCCAAGGTTTAGCCCACTATTAACCAAGTCAAATTCACCACCCTGGAGTCAACTCTGAATCACAGCAACCCTATGGGATAGAGTAGTACTCTCTGGGGTTTTGAGACTTTAAATATTTACTGACATAGGCAGCCTCGTCTTTCTCCTATGGAGTGACTTGTGGGTTAGAACCTCTGACCTTGTTCAGTATATAGCCCGCTACACCACTTAACTCCAGTAGAGAGAGTCATTAAGAATTTAGGTACTTATAATACCTAAAGACATTACAACATGAAATGAATTTGAATGAATGACCTGATTACTGTACAAAATCCATGCAATAGCTACTCGGGACCTAATTGAGAGAATGAGAATGGTGCACTAATGAAAACAAGTAGCCAGCATTCCCGTAGGGGAAATTTTGAGTTATTTATAGTCTTGAATGAGAAAGAAGTAGTTGATAGGTAGCACCTTTGAGTGGGTAAAATGGGGAGGGGGAAGGTGTAGGGGGACAGGGAACCACAAACGACTCTATTTGAGTAATTCTATATTTACTGCAACAACCTAATCCTTCTAATACTGAGTACTTTTCTGCAAAATTATATCAGCCTACCAGTCATTTTTCCACCAAAGATACTTTGTCATTCTGAGTGCTGGGTAATCACAATTATGTAATTACTGTGTATTCTGGAAGAGCCCTTCAGCCGTGTGAGAGAATGTGTCACCAGGACACACAGGACTTGGCGGCCAGACAAAACAGCAGGCACGCCTGTATTTTTAGCACTTCCTTCTCGCATGTTCGTGCTCAATTGCCATGAGTCTAATTTGGATGCAGTTAAGAAAGGAAGCACAACAAATGTTCAGAAATCCAACGAATGTTTAATAACCAGGGAATCCTTTACTTGTAAATCCCAAACAAGGTTAGTCAAGCATGACATGAATGGAACACCTCTGAGGCTATCAGAGGGCCAGACGTTTGACAGTCTACAGCCTCATGCCTCTCTGGGCAATCCAGAGGGTCAGAGCAATCCCCCCTGGGTTCATGTGATGGAAAATCCTTTTCAAATCCCTGACATCTCTCTCTCTCCCTTAAGCTTTATTTTAGCCAGACTGACAGCAATGTAGGATTCAGACCATAATTTTAAAAGCTGGCAGTGTTCCGTTTGCAAATATTTTCTACTTCAAACATTTAGTATCTGATTTTTAGAATATAGTGTTTTAGATTAAAGTGTCCCCATCCCCCAAAGGATGTGCTATTAATTCTAACCTCTATCTCTGTGGTTTTAATCCCATTTGGGTGTAAGTTTTCTGGTATATGAATGAGGCAAGATTTAGAAAGTCAATCATTGACAATCAATACTCTTTTGTAGTTAGTACAGTATGATCAAGAAACAAAGCTCTTCACATTGATTCTGAATCACTTGATGTATGGTTTTGCCAAAGATTTAATTGCATATAAAAATCATGTCAGCAAGTTATTGAGTCCATATACACAATTGATTAAGCTTATGAATTGTATTCATGTCTTCCATACCTCTGCTAATTGAGGTCTACTTAATTTGAGGGCTGAAATGTGTGCCTTAGAATGTCTAACCCCAATTATTGATCCATCTGTTTATCTCTGACATTCTGTCACCTGCTAGTCAATATATCTTAAGTTTATATAGTTAAACGCAAGGAGCCCTGGTGGTGCAGTGTTTAGACACTTGCCTGTCCCCCCAAAGATTGGCCATTAGAATTCACCGGTGTCCCTCTGGGAGAAAAGACCTGACATTCTGCTCCTGTAAAGATGAAGGGAATGTTCTACTCTGTCGAATAGGGTTACTGTGAGTTGAAATTGACAGAATGACACAAAACCATCAGAAGACACTTTACTGCTTATATTATATTATGATTATATTAGCTATGATTATTGGTGAGAGGTCTATGTCACCATGATTTTGTTCTTGGAAGTACCCTGTTCTCCCTCTTGGTAAATCTTTGGAGTTGTCTTTTAGGATATTCTCTTGGATATTCTTAAATGTCCTTATATTTACCTATGGTCTCAGATTGAATGGAACTACTTAGACTAGTGACTCTTCATTGAGGTAGGTCTTCTGAAATACTACCAGATCCTTCTTCTGTGACTCTTGGAAATTAAGTGTATGGTCAACAAATTCCCATGAACCTTGGTTTCTCCTTAGACTTCTCCCCCCACCTGATTGCTTAGATTGATCAAGCTTTCCCACGAGGGCCCTGATTCACTTACAGAGTCATCAAAGAAAGATTGTTTTCTTCTTTTAAAACCACAATCTGCAAATCTCAGGGTTAGGAGGGTATGGGGCGGGGAGGAAGGTTTTGAGACTAGGCTAATGGAATGGAATAATTAGAATTGAAATAATGAGAATGTTGACAAAATATGAGGTATATGACCAATACTACTAAACAATAGAGCTGAAATTGTTAAAAAGGAACCTGTTTTTGTACGTGTTCATTTATACCAAAAACAATTATGTAAAGAAAATATAAGACAGATGGTTAGAAAAATAATCTTCAAAGTAAATATGAACATAGCTGAATCAGTAATTCATAGTTCAATCAATATTAATTTCTCAGGTAGAGGGAGAAATTTGCACACTTGCTAGTCTGAAATAGAGACTTAATGAAAGAAAACATGGATTTATGTTTTGTTTTACTTTGAACTGGGGGAAATAATACCAGTAATTCTCCTTTTAGGCTGTTTTGAATAATGTATGGCAAGAACACCCAGAATTACTTTAAAATCACATTATCTTAGATTTGGTGTACTTAAAGATACTTACAATCCTACTTACGGTATACCAATGTAATAAAAGAATAAACATGAAACTTTTTAAAAATCTTTTCATTTATTTGTTTGGTAGAAGTGACCTGGAATTCCCAATTCACTGTATAATTATTTAATGTCATGATTCATCTCATGTTTTTTTTTAAGCATAGTTTGTGGTAGTCTTTGAAAATAAGAAGTGAGAATTCCCTTTCTTAAAAGGCCAGACTGGAAAATCCCTTTCTTAAGACCAAATGAGCTTATTACAGGGGTTTCTAAAAGAAGGGATTTCCCCACATAGCTTGCCCTATGGCAAAATCACATGGCCTATGCATTCTATAAACAATACTAAATTCAGTTACAACACCAACTATTAATATCATATTGTGAATAGGTAGCCAATATATGAGCAAAATCAAAACAAATCTACCATGCTATAATTGTGCCTAAGGACAGAACTTGATGACATACCTTGGAAGAGAGTAAGCAGGCTTCTCAAAAATTAGAGCTCAAGCCCCCCAAAAGTGGGATCCCCTACTTGTCCTTTGGCCTGACACATAAATTCTAGCAACAGTTGGTAAGAATATTGAAAGGAGTAGGACAAACAAACAAAACGATCTTGGGAGAAAAGAGCCTGAATGTTCTTTAGAAGCCAGGACAGAGTGACTTCAACTTGCACCCTGCAGACATGCTTTCAGGACAGACCAGTCCCTGGAGAAAGGAGGGCATCATACTTGGCAAAGTAGAGGGGGAGTAAAAAGAGAAAGGGCCTTCCTTAAATCAGAACATAAATTTCTATCATTCCTAATACTGTAAAGTCATAGAATACATAGCAACTACAGTCAGTGACATATCCTCTCCCTTTTCTGATAATAGTCTAGTCCATATTATCTTGCCTTTGAACTGCCAGTCCCTAGCCTTCTTTGCCAAATGGCATTCTACCAGTGTGTGGTCTGGGATAGAGAAGAAATGAACATTATCAGGAAAAATCAAAGCAAGACCAAATAAGTTGCTGTTGAGTTGACTGAGTAAAGGCAGAATAGAGTTGTAGGCCAAATAGTTTCAAGACTGTGACCACTTAGAAACAGACCACCAGACCTTTTGTTTTAGTGCCAGTGTGTGTGTGTGTTCAAACAGCAAACCTTCCAGTTAATTGAGCATTTAGTTCATTGTGTCCCCCACATAGCACCACTTGAAAACAGTTCTGAAGCAATGACTGAAAGATGCTGAAGTAGAAATATGCCCATTTCTTCCTCCTTGTGCTGGTAATTTCCACACTATTTATCATAGCACCCTGGTGCAATTAAGCGTTAGTCACTCAGAATGGTAAACTTACTGACAAGACACCCTGCAGTGTCTCCTCCCCCTCTCTGTCTAACATCTCCATTTCTGAATTAGTGTTTCTTGGAATTACCTTTATTTTTTACAGTTTTCTAAATTCTAGTTATAATGGCCAGGGCCTCCCTGAATTTAGCTGCTTCACAAATATTTCTCTAATTTTTAATGAGTTTGTCCTTAGAAATTATTGAAAGTAAAACACTAAGCTTTGTTCCTCCCCTATGTTTATGCACTTCAAAAAATATAACAATTGAGTTTTAGTATCTCTCATTTCATATATTCTCTTATCCAAGTCCACTGCTTCTCTGTCAGTTTTCTGATACTGTGTCTCCTTGGGTATTGTTTAATCACTGGCATTCAAATACCAGTACAGGAAGAAAGGCCTGGCAACCTCTTTCAAAAACTAAGCCAATGGATAACAATACAATGCTGCAAGACAAGTTCCTTCTTCAGAAGTTACCCCAAATAAGTCCATAAAGTCCACATAGTCCATGCTGGTGAGAATGACTCTGATTCTGGCACCAGTTCATTCTGTTAGACATAAACAAGATCTCTGTGAGTCAGAGAGGACTTGGCAGCATCTAACAGTAACAGCAGCATGTCCAACTTGCCCTAAGAGAGCCGTAGTCTCATGCGAAGGCTGAAGACCTTTCTCGCCGAAGAGTCAAGCATCTTTCTCTCACCTCTGCACTGCGAGAAGAGGAATAGCCTTTGGACATTGAGCAGACAGCACTTATTCCAATTATCGAATCTATCACTTTCTACAGTCATTCTAAGTGGTCATGTTGAGCACTTGGACTGTGATTCATATGATTGTTGGATTCAATGTTTGATTTAGGTTAGTTTAAATTTAGAATCCTTATTTGGTTCAGTTACTGGGAAACTTTTAATATGTTTGAATCAGCTTCTGTGTGAGAACCAAATTTTGGTACTTGCAAGTCTTCTGAGATATGAAGACAAATTAACTTTTTTTTCTCATGAAAATGTAATGTCTAAATTGGGAATTACTACATAGAAAATAAGGAGTGTTAATAACAGAGCTGGCAGTTCATACCACCAGCAACTCTGTTGGAGAGCATTGAGACCATTTGCTTCCTTAAGGATTTATCATCTTGGAGACCCCATGGAGAAGTCTTGTTCAATCTATTAGGGTCACTAACAGTCATGATGGACCCAATGGCAATGGGTTTAAAGGATAGCATGAAAGACCGGAATCTGGAGACCTAGCATAAAAAAAGGAATGTGAAATATCTCTCTCATAATTTTTCATATTGATCACATGTTGAAAAAACAATATTTAACCCTATTGGGTTAGAATGTTCTTATATTTAATATCATTCATACTCTTTTTAAAAAACAAAACAAAATAGATGTTTTCCAGAAATTAAAAATCAAGCATGTATTGCACGCATTCTTTCTGTGGGACAGCACTTTATCCAATTAACAGTGTTTATTGCTAGTGGGAAAAGCCATTGCTGTTTAAAAAGATTAAAGTAGCACTTTATTTTCAAAAGATGTTGACACCTATTATGGGTTAAATTGTACCCACCCAAAAGATAAGTCCTAATCTCTTGTAGATGTGAATTTGACTTTCTTGGGGACCTGGATCTTTACAGATGTAATCAAGTGAAAGTGAGGGCATTATGGTGGAATCAGAGGCATTGGGAGGACACTACCTGCAGAAGAAGTGCAGCTTGCAGTGTTGTGTCAACAACCAAAGAGTATGGAGGATGCTGGTACCCCAGATGCTAGGAGGGAGATATGGAACACTTTTCCTTAGAGCTTCCTGAGAGACCAAGCCTTTGCTATCCCCTTGATTTCTGAATTCTACCTGCTTCTGGAAATGTGAAAGAATAAATTTTTGTTGCTATTTTTTTTAAGCCACTGAGTTTGTGGTAATTTATTACAAGGGATTTAGGAAATGGATACTGTGCCAATCACTAATCTGTGTAAATTTCAGCTCTGGAAGTGTATAGGTGGAATCAAGCCTGTCAATCTGGAGATAGCCAATGAGGCTTCTGTGTGGGCATGGCTTTCTTCTGAGAATTCTGGGAAGTCTCGCAGCATTTCTCAATTGGAGGTGAGAGACTTGACTCAGTTTCTTGGAAACATTTGATGGACAAGACAAGATGGCAGCATAGCCTCTGAGTCCTAGAAACTGAAGGAGCCAGATGAGAAGCCACACGGGCTTACCCTGATGGAATCAGACCTCTGAAGCTGGAAAAATCACAGAGAGAACCCTGAGATGCCAGCACTGAGATGCTTCTACTGCCAATGCTTACTGCTGATGGACACTGAGCCTTGGAAACGAGGAGCCCCAGGGAGACCCCTGCCAGCTCAGGGATACTTCTACTGCCACTAGATACACAAAACTCTGCACCCACTGGTCTGTGATTGTCCTGGTGCCTTTGCACGTGCTTCGTGAGTTGGAAGGAAACTTTATAGACTGATATCGAACATATGGGCTAATATCAGACTTATGACATTGGACTGGACTGGGTAGGGATGCTTTCTCAATGTTCCATTACTCCTACATATAAACCTCTCCCTTATATCCATATGTGTATTTATCAATTTGTTTTCTCTAATCTACCCAGACTAACACAAATACAACCCTTTAAAGCAGTGGTTCTCAACCTGTTGGTGGCAACTCTTTGTGGGTTGAATGGCCCTTTCACAGGGGTCACTTGATTCATAACAGTAGCAAAATGACAGTTATGAAGTAGCAACAAAAATAATTTTATTATAATGGGGGTCACCACAACATGAGGAACAGTATTAAAGGATCAGGGCATTAAGAAGGTGGAGAACCATTGCTTTAAAGAAGCTTTTTAATGATAAAAAAAGCAAAACATGAAAAACAAAAAGGAAGAAAGAGAAACTATACACACTCACATCCATCAAGTTGATTCTGACTCACAGCAAGTCTAGGAGGCAGAGTAGAACAGTCTTGGGATTGTGAGCTTTTAAATCTTTAGAGAAGCAGAAAGCCCCATTTTTCTCTTGAAGAATGGTTGGCATATTTGAACTGCTGATCTTCCACTTAGAGGCTCAATGCTTAATCTGCTACTCCATGAAAGGCAAATCAAAAGCCACACCTCCTGCCATTCAGTCAATTCTAACTCATAGCGACCTAATATAGGGTTTCTGACGCTGTACATTTTGCGACCAGCCTCATCTTTCTGCTGAGGAGCTGCTGGTGGGTTTGAACTGCCACCACACTAAAAAATCCAAGCTCACCTCCCTCAAGTCAATTCTGATTCATAATGACCCTGTAGGGCAGAGTCGAGTTGTCTCTGTGGGTTTCTGAGAGTTTTAAACCTTTACGGGTACAGACACTCCCATATTTCTCAAATGGCGTGACTGGGGGTTTCAAACTACTGACCTTTTGGATCAGGAGCTCAAAAAGCAGCACAATACTCACCAAGGCTTTAGAGTTCCTTAAATAAAGCATAAAGGCATATAGAAGTGTCTCATGAAATGTAGCTGTTCTCTTGTTTGGATAGATTATTACTATTAAAGTAATGACAGAAAGTGATTCAAATGACAACATTACCCTCTTTCAAAGACTGCAAAGCTTGCTCTGCCTGAACAGTGATGCAAATATGCTGCAATTGCCAATTTTCTAGTACCTGACTGCAGTCACAGAATTAGGCAATTAGGGTCTCAAAATCATTTACTTTGACTTACAGAAAGGAAAATGAGGTCTATTTATGGTAGGTGATTTGTTGAAGGCTACAAAGAGGGGTAGAACTGATTATTCTGCTGTCTCTCAAAGAGAAAAATATCAATTCTCAAATATAGTTTACTTGAGAATTTATAGTTCACATTAGGAATTATTTTTTAAAAAACCTTCTCATTATTGCTAAGTTTATATATTTCAACAAATGATTCTCAAATGTAACCACGATCATCTGTTCCAGACTGACTAGTTGTTGTCACGTGGTATAGCAGTTATGCATTGGACTACTGTCTTTCTAAACCATCAACAGGTCTTCAGGAGAAAGGTTGGGCACACTACTCTCATAAAGAGTTAAAATCTTGGAAACACATGGGGGCAGTTCTACCCTGTCCTACAGAATCACTAGGAGTTGGGATTGAATGAAAGCAATGAGTCTGGTTTGGGTTTAGTAAGTTGACTTGGACACATGGTAAACCCATGTGTGTTAGAGAACCGTGCTCTATGTGGTTTTCAGTGGCTGGATTTTCAGAAGCAATGCCATGCCTTTCTTCTGAGGTGCCTCTGTGTGTACTTAAACCTTTAACCCTTTGATGAGCAAGTGAATACATCAACCATTTGTACCACCCAGGAACACCAAGTGAGTTCTTCATCAATCAATCACTTCACTCTCTAGGGCAGGGTAAACTGCTCCTATGAGTTTCCGAAATTTTAACTCTTTTGGAGAGTAGAAAGTCTTGTCTTTCATCATTGGAGCAACTGGTGGTTTTGAACTATAGACTTTATAGTTAGCCAAACTTATAGTTAACTAAACTAAACCAAACATGCCTCCATCGAATTGATGCCAACTTATTGATGCCTTTTAAGGCAGCATAGCACTTCCCTTATGAATTTCTGACATGTAACTATTTATGGGCATGAATAGCCCTATCAGTCCCCTTATATTTACTTCTATATTCCTAAGTAATATACTTATGCAAATATTTTTTGGTCTAGTGATTTTAGACATTTTTCAGTTGAATCCTATAATGGTAGTTCAACACTTAGCTAACACAGCCTATTTTCCCTCTTGCTCACTCAGTGAAAAAAATAATCCTTACTCAATGAACGTGCTGTTCATGTTAGAGTCAGAAAGTATACTACACCCATGCATTATTTATTCACTTTTTCCTTAAGCTAAAAACTGCAGAAAAAATTTTTTGCCTCATTTTCTGTACCTTTCTTGTTATTCCCCTCAAATGTTATCTTAATCCTGCTATATTTGTTGTATTTTCAAACCCTGTGTTTATTTACCAAAATGTTCCTTAAATTATACATAAATGTAACAAATAAATTCTATGTGTATTTTTTACTAGAGCACTGTTCTCCTGCTCCAGTGTGGATTCATTTATCTCTAAACAGCAATCATGTTGGATTAGACATCATCCAACTTTGGTGTGACCCCATGTTAACTTGATTGATAAATCTTCAAATATCCTATTACTAAACTGAGTGAACTACACAAGTATTAACTTCATTATTGTAGTTCAAGAAACTAATGTTTTAATTTTTTCAGCTTGAGAAATGTGGGCATGTTCTTCCTTTTCGGTTTTCTAACTCCAGTACCTTACACAGTTCATTTCTTTCTTAACTTGTGTGTTTCTTGAGCCCCCTGTTGAGTTCTTCTGTTCAGCTTTTTTGTTTCATGTGTTCCGTTTGCTTTAATTACATAATCTCTGGCCAAGAGCAAGCTTCCAAATGGATGTCAGAAGAGAGACCTCTGTGCCAAGACATCATGGCCCAACTGGAGTCTAAAAGCAGGACTATTATTATTGTGGTGGTAGTGATGGTATCTTGGCTTTTGCTTTTCGGATCTGCTCCTCCAAATATAGTGTCAATTTCAGGCTGACCACTGAAGAGGAACCAGATGTGGACAGAGCTATGAAAAGCTGTTGGAGAACCACAGTGTCTTCTTTCTGGAAAGTGATCATGCAGTGATCATCCACAAAGTTTAACCTTCTTATATTGCAAAAAAAAAAAAAACCCAACAACAAAAAACTGAGGCCTATATGCTTACTCCAGTAGTTGGAGGCAGCCAGTAGCTAGGCTTTAAAAATACTTCAAAATATGAAAATAACTGGTTACTAAGAGATACCCTGTGTTCCTACAGATGATGTCATTTTGTGAAATCTACACTTCTTGGAAGAAGTAAAATAATTTACATATCTATGTCAATATTTCTAATGGTGAACATTTATCCTGGAACCACCTCCACCACTAAATAGCTGCATTGGAGCACCAATCACAATCTTACTACCTTGTTTTATACTGTATGAAACACAGATCTAAGAAATTAATTATTTTTAGTTTGGCTTTGGAAATGCTTGAAATACTTTTCTTGGAGCAAGTTATCAGTAAATGCTGACAGGTTGCCATAAATAGATAATAGCAACAGTGGTAAAGGCAAGAACTCATAAAAAAGAGATAACTAGTAAGATCTTTCTTTCTAGTTCTAGCCTCTTTATGAATTTTCTAAATTATAGGCAGGATATTCTAGGCAGCTCTACTAAAGTACTGCAATTTTTTAATCTATATTCATTGGTTTACACATGCCCACAGTCTGCATTGGAAACACCTATAGCCAAAGGCCTCTTGTGACCCCCAGCATAGTCTCCCCATATGCTGCCTTCACAACCAAGGCAGAATGTTCAGTATCTCGTGTTAATCATTTCCTTTTGTGTATCCTAAAATCACCACTGGTATTTTCTTTCATAACAAACTATGAGGTGACATAAAATAACTTTCTTGAGTGCTTCAGTAACTTTCATTTGGAAATCATTTGCAAATATTAATTTCTTGAGTCTCAGAGTCTTCTTAACAAAACCACACAATTCTGAAAGTCTTAGACTTGGCCCTTAACTAAGATTTCAACTGAGGTAAAGGACAGTTTTGTATTTGGGTTGCTGAGCAACCAACACAGCTTCTTCCCAAATCTGAAGCAAATAAACATTTATTTTAACTGAAATTCAAGAATAATAGTTTATATGGAATCAAAACAACCTACAGTTAAATTTAGATAGAAAAACTGGGCTGATTTTCCTGAATGGAATGGTAGAATAATTCTCCATATTGTCATAAAATCTTGTGGAAAGATTTCAATCACCTTAACACTCTTAGTGTTGTGTGTGCTGCCAAAGCAAGCATATGTAAACACATTAATCTTCTGACAATGCAAGTCTCAATGGAGTCATTTAAAAAGTAATGTTCTTGAAATCATGCCCAATTGTCTTCTGGACAACATGCTGCGGTTAGGTGCCAACCAGTCAGTTCTTTCACACCCACATGACCATATGTACAAAAGAATGAAATGTATTCTGCCCCTGTGCCAACCTCACATTTGTTCCGATGCTTAAGTCCACTGTTGCCGCCAGCGTGTCAATTCACCTCGTCAAGGGTCTTCCTCTCTTTTTTCGGTACCTCCACTTTACTCACACGGTGCCTTTCTCCAGGGACTAGACACCATAAAATGTAGCAAACTGTCTCTCTTTTAGGAGCGATAGGGTTTATTGATAATATTTGAAAAATTCTTTAAGTTTTCTAATTCTGTGACACAAAAAGATGAGCACTCATTGCTCCAATTTAAGTTCACTTTACTTAAAATGTCAGGATGTTTGGTCGTGTTGCTTTACGTACCTTTTCCTCGATCTTAAAATCTCTGAGTACACAGCATTTTCAGACCAACTTGTCAGGGAGAATTCGATCCTGAGTTAACCGGGACTTCGAAGGAATAATGGAAGAGCAAAGAGAAGGTAGAGTAGAGCTCACACGGGCATGCTGGGAAATCTAGTGGAGACTGTGGTATAGTCTATCTGTGTCTGCGTTGCCGTTAGCAGGAGAGAAGTTGAGGTCTGGACCAATGCAGGGTCAAAATGAGCTTTCATTGCAACTCAGATCGCTGCTCCTGTGGACATGACAACTGTAACTGATGGCTGTAACTGACAGGACTAGGCTCTCCAACCCTGATGCTTTGTGGGAAAGAGACTCTCAGGGGTACCAGGTGAGCTAGATTGTGGTAATATTTGCAACACCAGAAGATGGAAACAAGCAAATGTGTGGTAGTCCAGGTAGACTAGAGAAACAAGCCCAGAGACACTACATGTATAAGAGAGAAATTTATATCAAAGAGCAGTTGTACATTAAGAAAACACCCCAGCCCATTCCAGATCAATTTCATAAGTTTGACATTATATATGAGACCAAATGTGAAATTCCTCTTCTGACTCACACAAAACGTACAATGACACTGAGTGCAGGAAGATCGCAGATCAGTGGGTGGCAAGTCTTGTGGATCCAGTGGTAGTGGCAGCATCTTAGTGTTGATGTGGGTCTCCACATCGCTCCTCCAGCTACAAGGCTTTCACTACCATCAGGTGGACTAAGCAGAGAGAGTCCAAGCAGAGTGTGTCTGCCATCCAGTGGGCTATTTATGGCCTTTGCACTCCCAAATGAGATCATTGAGGTGCGACCTGATTGACAGGCTATACCCCAACCCTTTATAATAGTCTCAAGTTGACACCAGATTATATAACTACCACAGATTTGCAATAGATGAATAAATTTTTAAAAACACATCTGTGGGAGTGATAACTAAGAAAGGGAATTCGTCTGCGTGGATAGGGTATCTACTTTTTAAAAAGTAAATTTACTGGGGGCTCTTACAGCTCTTATTACAGTCCATACATGCATCCATTGTGTCAAGCCATCATTTTCAAAACATTTTCTATTGAGCCTTTGGTATCAGTTCATTTTTTCTTCTCCCCCACCTTTCCTCCCTCATGAATCTCTGCTAATTTATATAACTTTGTTCATGTCTTAATACCGACTGCTATCTCCATTCACCCACTTTACTGTTGTCTGTCCTCCTGGGAGAGGGTTATATGTAGGTCATTGTGATCAGTTCTCCCCCTCTTTCCCCCACCTGCCCCCTTTCCTTCTAGTTTCACAATTCCTCTTATTGGTCCTGAGGGGTTTATCTGCTCTGGATTCCCTGTGTTGTGAGCTCTTATCTGTCCCTATGTACAAGCTCTGGTCTAGCCAGATTTGTAAGATGGAATTGAGGGGATGGAATTTGTAAGATGGAAGAAAGCATTAAAGAACTAGAGGAAAGTTTCATCAGTCCTATACAGCACCAAGACTGGGCCTGTCTCTTCCTTGTGACCTTTCTGTCAAGGGATGTTCAATTGTCTGCAGATGAGCTTTGGGTCTCCACTCTGGCTTTTTCTTCATTTACTTTGACATGATTTTTTGTTATGGGACTTTGATGCCTGATACCTGATCTTATCAACTCCTAATGATCACACAGGCTGGTGTGCTTCTTCTATGTGTGTTTTCTTGCTTCTCAGCTATATGGCCACTTATCTTCAAGCCTTTAAGACCACAGCTATTATATCTTTTGGCAGTCGACACCATCAGTTTCCTTTGCCACATTTGCTTATGTACTCATTTTGTCTTCAGTAATCATGTTAGGAGGTGAGCATCACAAAGTACCAGATTATTAGAAGAGTGTTCTTGCACTAAGGCCCAACATCTATGTGCTACCTTACAACTTAACATATAAATATAAGTATGTAGATCTATTTCCCTATCATAATACATAAATATATTTACATTTGTACCTGCCTATATTTAGACCTCTATAAATGTCCTTCTTGCTTGGGGTTCAGTTAAGAATCAAGGGATCTAAGACTACAAGACTATAAGAAGAGGTCAACTCTGATATAACAATGATGACAGGGTCATCTCCTCTTCTGAAAGAGGTGTCAAAGGACATCCCTGGGAGCAGAGTAGCAGGTGATCCAGAAGAGTGGCATCAACCTTTGACCCCATGAACCATGGGTGGCAGAGAGGAGTGTGGAGGATGCTCTTGGGTATGATGAACCTACCTTGGTGTGTCAGAAAGAGTATTGGTGGATATACTAATTTTCTCCTGCTGCTGTGACAACCATTAAAGCAATGGCTAAAGCAACAGGCATGTGTGATCATACATTCTTAGAGATAAAGAAGTCTTAAATCAGTCTCATTGGATGAAAATCGAAGTACTGCAGGGCTGTGCTCTTTCTGCAGTTTCCTTGCCTTTTTGTGTTTCTTCAGGTTATCCACATTCCTTGGTTTGTTTTTTTCATCACTCAGACCTCTGCTTCCTTTGCTACATCACTCTCATTCACTCTCTTAAGCCCCTCCATTCTTACAAGGATTCTTGGAATTATGTGAGATAATCTAGAATAACTTCCACATCTCAAGGTACTTCACTTAATTACAACTTCTAAATCCCTGTTGCCATGTAAGGTAACATTCATAGATTCCAGGTATTAATATGTGGATATGTGTGGGAGTGGGTAGATTATTATGCATGGCGGAGTGGAGGTAGTCTTAAAATGTACTTTAGAAGCTGGTCTCTGTGGGGTTTGTGATCAGAGCTAGATGCCCCCTCACCATAGAAAGGATCCCCTGATTTTTCTAGCTACTTTTATGATATGGAGAATTGAGATTATATAAGTGTTCCCTTAAGTCTTCATGCTGCTGAAATAGAATGACTTGATGGTCATGAGCTAATTTCTGTACACATTAAAGCTATTATTTCTCACAGTTGAGAAAGATTGCTATCCTTCACCCCAACTAGATTTAATTCTAAAGAGAAAAATACCATGCATAGTCAGGAATCAGGAGAGAGAGAGAGAGAGAGAGGGAGAGAGAGACACTGACTGACTGACTTCTAGGGCAGAAACATTCACTTAAAATACTAGCCAGGAAGAGTGACAGACCTAGGCCATCTTGGCATTAAAAAAAATTTGCATGTGTGGGTGTTGTTGGCATAACAGTGATAATTTGCCTTGTTGAGCCCAAAATAGCTGCTACTGGCATTTAAGAATGTAAGAGCCTTCTAAATAATTACCCACTCCATCTCAGCTCCGTGCAGGCCTGCTACTCTGAAGAAACAAAAACAATAACCAGCAGATTACCCATGTTTGGAGTGGAATCCGAAGTCCTGCGCACGCCAAAGCAGCCCACTCAAATCCTGAACGATTTGAAGGAGGGCAGTGTTGAGAGTTGCAGTCAGATGCACAGTTCCCCACACAAAGAGCTGTGGGTATGATGAAGGAGAAAGCCTAGTGGGTTTAAAGAAGGACCTATTCTAGGGCTCAGCTGACTGGAAGCAGAATAAAACTGATCAAGAGGTTTATTTATAATAAAATGACTCTAATACACACACACACACACACACACACACACACTCCACCACTCTACTGCCTATTTAGCCCAAATAAACGCAAGCCAGAGGCTAATATTGAATAGTAACCTTATTGTAGTGGCTAGCCACTCAACAGAAACCACATTAAAAAGGCATCAAGCCTAAAAGAGAAAATTTAGACTATGGACAAAAGAAATGGAGGTTATATGCATTCCCAGAAGACTAGTTGTGTTGAAGCGTGTAATGATTCATTTGCTAGGCCCATTAGAGAGCAGGGTGGATTTTCCATTCACAGCTGTCACCCGTCTGTTTTTCACCCAGGCCATCCTGATAGATTTACGCTCAATTATTCTAACACTCTGTGTGATAAGGTCCGCCCTCCTAGATGTTAGGGGGTGACCTGGCAGTGGGGTAAAGCAACTGGATTTGGTGTGTTAAAGCTGGGTTTCTGGATTTCACCATGTTATAGCGGTGAGAGCTGGGTTTTTAACCCTTTGGGCCTCACCTTCCTCATTTCCATGATGCGTAGAAATTAATAATGATGATGATGACCAGCTCTGACAAGTTCATCATGCTGCGATGAGGGGATAAGAAATGATTGTAGTACTTCTTGCTTACAACTTTATCATGGTTATGCTTTAGGTCGCTAACTTCCAAGTCAGCAGTTTGAAACTACCAGCCTCTCTTCAGGAGAAAGATGAGGGTTTCTATTCCTAGGAGAGTTAGGGTTTCAGAAATGCACGGGGGCAGTTCTCTTCCTAGGGGGTTGCTATATTGACTTGAGTGTAGGAAGTGAAGTTATCAGACTAAAGCAAAGTTGTTTGATGGGCCTCGTTGAGCTGCTAACCAGGACTAGTGCTCCGTGGGAGAAAGATGAGTCTGTCTGCTTTTGCGAAGATTTACAGTTCCACTCTGGCCTGCTGGGTTTCCAGAAGTCAATGGATTTTACAGCCATGGGGATTGAGAAACAAAGGACCTTTGAGTTCAGAGTTTATGATCTAGTTAGGGAGAAGACATATGCAGAAGCAATATATAAGAATAAAGTCATTTAGCAAAGTTTCACAGTTTCTATAAAGTATGACACATAGGAAAGTATTTATTAGACAGCTATATATGTATTGACCTTGGAGAAGTGTCAAGACTTATTGTCAACTGAAAAGAAAATAAGCTAAGGTCTAGAGTAGTGCATACAGTATGCTACCAGCTATTTTAAAGGGAAAAGAAAACATACAAATTGCTGGTGACCACATTAGCTATCTGTATAAAAATAAAGAAATCACTAGTGATCAATTCAGATAGATGATAGAGAGAGAGAAACATCCTTTTTAGGTACAACTTTGAAAATTCTGTGCCATACTCACACAGTATGTACTCAAATATTCAGGACTCTAAATCATGTTGTGTGCTCTGACTTCAATTTATGAGACACCAATAAACAAAATTCCCTAAATAATTTCTAATAGCATTTGGTTTCACATGTATAGCCATGCAGAATAAAGCTGCCCTGCATAAATCTCATTCTGGTTCCTTGTGGAGTGCATGGAGCGGTTGAGTTACCATGGTGGACTCCTGTGGCAGAGAGAGGGATTTCTCAGTAAGCATGGTATGTCTAGGCTTGCATTCACAGAGATGTGCATGGGCTTCACAGGGCTTTCTCGCTCAAAAAGGTGAGCAATTTTCACATAGGATTCATTATATTTTTATGTTCCAGGTGACATTGTGCACTGCAGCTTGATGGGAATGTACCTTTTCATGGATGAAGCTGATTCAGTCAGAGGTAGACCGTGCAAAGTGATAGTTGGTGGTTGTTAGTGCTAGGAAACGTGTGCCTAAGTGATGCAAATGATTAATTAACTCAACTGCTATCTGAAATGTTGGCGATTTTAAGCCACCAAGAGGGATCTTAGAAGAAAGGTCCTTGTAATCTCTTTCTAAAGGTTTCAGCCAGTGAACCGCAACTCCCCCTCACCCCCCAGCACACACACCAAAACCTGGTCCCAGCACAGTTCTATTCTTACACACATGGAACTATCATGACACAGAATAGATTCAATGACAACTAGCAACTGATTGCTTGTGGGTTGAGGTAAAACTGAAAGATTCCTGTGTGGAATTCAGGGTCCCTAAGCCATCATCCTTCTCTGTGTGATCCTGAACTCTCAGCCTCTGTAGGATTTGTCTCAATAATCTATACGTAACTTCCAGTTTGTGTGTTCCAGGTTCTGACCCACACAGAGAAAAGCACATCACTGTCAAAGGTCAAATTCACTTTTAAAAATAGTACAGCTTCCTATTTGTGGAAGATAAATAGCAACCTGTAATCTAGCAGTTCCCACTAAGGGAGGCTAGACCACCATTAAATCCCCAAGCCTCAGTGGGTGGTGGCTGCAGACACATGGTATAACCTTCCTCACCCTTGGCTTTTGAGTTTGACTGCTATTCTCAAGGTGGGGAAGGTGAAAGGCAAAGTACGTCTGCTCAGAGAATTGACTTTCAGGCACACTGACACTCTTAACTAAGATGGTGACGGGTACCTGATGAAACTGTGGCAAATCCTCTTGCTATCAAAGGAAGAAAAAGCATGGAAAGCCAACAGCTAACAAAGGGATCGCTCAGGCATCATCCATACCAAAGAAGAAAGTGGTTCAGCTGATGGGTGATCCAACGATAGGAAGAACATTTTTACTGTTGACATTTGATATCAAATCCAACGGAAAAAGCATTAGCTAGATGCTCTGCTAAAATACTGATGATTTCCTGGTGCCCGGGCATGTTTGAACTTTGACAATCAGGTTGGGTGACACATTGGACTGCTGTCTGCAAGGTCCATGGGCTGGGCCTCACGGCCAATCCAAAAGAGCATGCTGTCCCCTGGAGCAGTCTTATTTTGCCCTATGAGATTCTTGTAAGTCAGAATTGATTGATGGCAGTTGTTTTTAGTTGGTAATGTTTAAACTCTTATTATCCAGCAGCACCTAGGGGCAGAGAACCTTATAGTTTGGACTCAGTATAGTTACTTCAAATGCAGCCAGATTAAGGCAATAAAGAGGTATTGTTTGGTACAACCCTGAGATCATATGGTGCCAAGAGATAATTTGGTACACTATTGTAGGTGATTCTTTCCAGAATTTGTTTTGAATTTAGGAGAGAACACATTCAATCCGATTCATCGCTGTGCACATTGACAAAAGAGCTTTTGGAGATGGGGAGCTGCAGTGGACATGAAAATTGACTTTAGAAGGCACAACAAATCTTTACACAGGGAAATATTACCTCTGTCACTCCAAGTAGATTGTTCTCACTGAATGGTAAAATTGTACTCACCTGAGTTGTTCAAATGGAGCTGTGCGTGGTGAAATACAGGGTTATAAGCTGGGCTGCTAGGTGAAAGGTGAGTAGTTCTAAACCTCTAGCCACTCGAGTCGCTCTACTGCTGAAAAGAGTGAGTCTCAGAAACTCCCTGAGGCAGTTCTACCTGGCCCTCTACGCTTGTTATGTGTAGGCAAAGATGTGTTGACAGTGAGTTTCAAGTATACTGAATTTTTTATTTTTAAAGTATATTCAAATTTGAGCAACACTTAAATGCCATATAGATGATAAACTTTGGGGTCTAATGACTAATTTAAAATAATAAAAGTAAGTGAAATGCAATGCAGACATAAATCAAAGAATGCTAGAAGTATAACAATTTAAGGATAAATATAATTACTTATGTTGATTTTTTAAATTTGACTTTTTTTTTCTTGAAACATACATAGGTCCAGTGTAAGCTAACAGAATTTTTTTTAGTTGTGATATTGTTTGAAGTGATCTTGTTTTGTCACAAGAGTCCAAGTCCATTTCAGTTTCCCTTCCCTCCTTTTTCCTTTCAGCCACTCAGACACTAAAGAAATTTTAAAAATTTTGCATCCTTTCCTAACTTCCAATGAATTGCTCCCTAAAATGTTATAATTCGTGATACACTTTTATATTTTGGAAACTTTGTAAATGTTAACTTCTTGAGATGTTATCCACGTTGGGAACACAGCTTTTCAAATTGACAGAATCACAAATAACACTGTATATAAGAATGATAATTAAAAAATCATTTTCAAGGGGTTAAATGGACCCTAAAATAACTACCAAACAGAGTCATTCAATGCACATTTCTCTATGGCTCTTTCAAACTGGACCAAAGAGGCATCGATGCATTGTCATTATGGTGCTGGTGGAAGATACCATGGAGTGTCGAAAAACAAACAAATCTGTCTCAGAAAAAGCACATCAGAATGCTCCTTAGAAGGAAGGTCAGTGAGACTCTGTTCCAAGTCCTTCGGACATGTAGTCAGAAGAGATCGATTCCTGGAGAAGGATATCCTGCTTGTCATTTAGAGGGTCAATATCAAAGAGGAAGGCCCTTGGCAAGGATAGAAGGACACACTGGCAGCCGTGTTGAGCTTAACAACAGATCGATTGTGAGGATGGCCCCGGACTGGGTGGTGTTTCACTCTGTTGCACATGGATCTGCTACGAGACAGGCTGATCTGAGGGCAGCTAACAGCAAGAACACTTTGGCAATGTAATTAGAAATACCTCAGACTGTATTGAATACTGTGCTATTCCATGAATTCATTTTTCTCTCGATAGTATTTCATTATGAAACATTTTTTGCCACTTTTTTACCAGTTTCTATCTTCTCATCTCTCTCTCTCTCTCTCTCTCTCTCTCTCTCTTTATCACTTTCTGTCTTCCATCTCTCTAATTCTCGCCCATTCTTGTAACATGCCCTCTTTACTTGTCCTAAGGGGTGTTTGCTGCTTTCAGTGGTAAAAGAAAAGGGGGGAAACAGGCTACTTGACCTGCAAGGATTAGGAGTAAAACCAAATGTTATAAAAAACAAAAGCAAAAAACAAGAAAGTTATAAAAATGTTTTGATTTACTTTTGTAATCTTTTGTCAATTCTTTTTCTGCCCTTTACAAAACATGATTTTCTACCTCCATTTTAAAGTAATATCCAAAATAAGTATGAGGTTTTATTAGGTATAAGAAATATGAATATGTTTGTCAGACAGATAAACAGAAAGTTAGGAATTATAAGGATTTTCTTTTTGGGAAAAGTTTTTTGAATAATACTTTTATAAAACACTTTTTTTGGGAACACCTTTCAAAATCCTAAAAGCAATATCAATAATTTTTATATATCTGGATAACCAAACAAAAACTAAACTCACTGTCATTTGAGTCAATTCTGATCTGTGGCATCCTTATAGCACAGGGTAAAACTGCCCCTGTGGGTATCTAAGACTGTCACACTTCATGGTAGTAAAAAGACTTATCTTTCTACAAAGAAGCAGCTGGTAGTTTCCAACTGCTGACCCTGAAGAACATAGCCTAATTTGTAACCACTGCCCCCACCGAGTCTCCTATATATATGGATACTACCAAATAATTTCTGAAACCTCCCAGGGAGAATTTTAAGTATTTTACAGTAAATCACATATACTTTATTTACCTTAAGTAACTCACTTTTATCTTTGCCTTAAAGAATAAAGGAGCCCTCGTATCATGGGTCATACAGTTCAAAACCAGCAGCCACTCTGTGGGAGAAAGATGAAGTTTTGTTCTCTCTAAAAGACTATAGCTGCAGAAAACCAGAGGCAGGTCTACTCTGTCATATAGGACTCAATGGCAATGAGTTTGGTTTGGGTTTACCAAATCATAACATTTGTGAAATAATAGGTTTGATATAACTGGCATGTATGTGTTATATATAAAATGTGCATGTCTATGTGTGTATTTATATGACTAAGAGTCATACTTACATACACATAAAACACATATCAGTGGCAATAATTTAAAGTATGAGTCCCCACTTTGGATAGAGAAACAATTTAACCCATTTTTTTGTGGGCATCACTGCCCTCTGGTGGTCGTGGGTGCTATCCAGTGCTGCTCCTGAGAGCCAACGCTGGATTTGAACCGCCAAGCCTGTGGGACGCAGTCCTGCACTCAACCACTTATGCCACCAGGGCTCAGCTTAACCCATTATTTTACCTTGAAGATAGCCAATACTTTCATGATATTATTACTCCATCAAAGCAGCATTAGTTGAAGTTACACTTTTTGAATATTAGAAATGCTTTTTATTTTTTAAAGGGATTTCCTTGAGTCTTTATATTGTCAAAGTTGCATGCCACACAAACTTCACTGTTGTGCTGGATTAAGCTGACACCAGGGCAGGCCATTTGACTCCTATCTTAGCTCTATCAACAGTCTCTCATTCTAAGAACAGACTTATGATGTCAGCCCTTAATCCACTTCCCTCCCCACCTCCTTCCTCTCCTCACTCTCTTCAGCTTTACCACACAGAACGATTAAGAGCTTAGGTCAAAATGCTGTGGTTATATAAACACTCACTATGTTCGTTTTATGTAAATGGCTCTCCTGGGAATTACTCAATATGTCCCTCAGCCCAGAGAATGTATCTCTTCTCTGGGTATGCACGGAAAATAATATATTTGGCCTAATACCACTGGCAAATTGCTAATGGTTTGAGCAGGGTTACTGCTTACACTGAATGACATGATTCCAACAGGCCTCCAGCTTACAAAAGATAACAGATGTCATGAAGAGGCGATGCACTGGGGAAGGAAGACTGGAAAAAGAGATCTGACTCCTTATTCAAATTCTAGCTCTGCTGTCCCGGGCAACTCACCTTCTGAACCCCTCAAGTCATCATTTTCTCTTTGACGAAATTAGCGTAAATTAACTTAAAGGTCTCTCTCAGTCTGCAATGCGTAAGCCCCTCAAGAAGTGCTCTCTAAAAATCAAAAGAGAAAGGGCGCCATAGGCACTTTGCTGTAGGTTCTTAGTCACTACAGCACTGCCTGGCACCTGTAGGCGCTCAAAAGATGTTTGCTGAAAGAATGATCTAAGTAAGGATTACCAGGCAAGTTGACTACTACCCTTCTAAAAGAATTCTAATTAATTTAGAGTATTCAAGTGATGTAAGTAAAAAGGCATTTCAACCTAGGGCATAGGGAAACTAGGGTCTTGGAAAGAAGGAAAGCCATCTAGATTCTCTGTGGGAATTCACAGTCTCCATAGCTGAAGTTCTTTTTTTACAGTTTGGTGCTCTCTTTTCATTCCAGTCTTCTCATAGGTCCTGTCCTCACTTTTCTTTCTGACCATTCTCTCTCCACTGCTTGTAACTCAGTTCGTTGTGTTGTGGTGGCTTCCTTATTGCCATGAAGCTGGAATCTATGCCAATAGGTCTTCCAAACACCAATAAGGCCCCACAAGATCATTTCAGCGGAGCTTCCAGACAAAGACAGACTGAAGTGAAGAAATGGGCTGTCTATTTCTGAGGGATTTGTTGCTGAAAATCTTATGAATGGAAACAGAACATGTCAGATATAGTGTCAGAAAAGCCTCAACATACAACTGGAAGAGATTATTTTAAAGTAGAATTATTCCTAAAAGCATGGATAGAGACAAACTTTTGGGATCTTGATTTGTTGGTGGAACATGACTGAAAACGAGAAGACACAGCTGCAAACATCAGAGTGTGCAAGGCATACAATTAAAGTCTAGGTAAATTGGAGGTAAAAACTGAAATGGAATACATAAAGATTGGTATTCTAGCCAAAAATAAACTGAAATGGACTAGGATTGGCCATTTGGAATCCGATATAGTGCCAATCATATAGTTTCTTAGACTGGGAATGACAATCATGTGACTTGTTATGCTGAAAAGAGGAATAGCTCTACATTCTTTGTACAAAAGAGAATTTCAATACCTGTATTGAAGTACAATGTTGTCTGTAATAGGATAATATCAATACGCCTACATGAAAGTCAAGTGGAGACCTAGTGGTATAGGTTATATATTGCAAGAAATGCACTATATCTACTACACATGGTGGGAAGTTCAAAAACCACCAGCAGCTCCAAGGGAGAAACACTGGATTTTGATTCCCATAAAAACAGTTCAGCTTCAGAAATCCAGAGGAGGTTCACTATGCATCAGCATGGATTTGATGGCAGTGAATTTTGGTTTACAAAGAAGTCCAGTTAATACAAATATAGTTCAATATAACATACTCAGCAGTCAAGTTAGGGATGAAAAAATTAAGGAATTCTATCAATTGCTTGAGTCTAAAATAGATTCAAGATGAATTAATAAATTATTAGAAATTTGAAGACAAAAGTTGGAAATGAAGAGAAAAGCAAAGTATTTGAAAATATGACCCTTATGGTCTAAACAAAGCTGGAGATTGCATGATAGAAATTTGCAAAAACATTGACTCCATTTGAAATACTCCATTTCAACACCATAAATGAAGACTGTTCAGCTGAACCTAGCCAGATGGAATACACAAGAATCAAATGACTACATCTGTGGGAAGAAACAATGGAGAAGCTCAACACCATTAACCAAAGCAAGACCAGGGGCCGGTGGCAGATTAGTTCAGGCAAAATCTGAGGAAAATTAAAACAAATAGATGAGAGACAAATTATGACCTCTGTTTCCAGAACATTTCAGGAACAGATTTGCCACGGAATAATGATGACAGAGCTCACCAACTGTGGAATGAAATCAAGAACATCAGATATGAAAATAAAAATATTAAAAGGGTCATTAAAGGATAGGAAATAAAATAGACACCAAAGTGGATATCAGAAGGAACTTTGAAACTTACTCTTGAACATAGAGTAGCTATGATGAAGTAAAAGAATTGAATGGAAAATTTCAAAGGACAGCTTAAGAAGACAGATTATTATAATGAAATGTGTGGAAACCTGGAGTTCGAAAGGTAGAGAAAGAAAACACTCGGATTACCTCTGAAGGAACTGAAGTGTAAGATATGACAAAACAATAATAAATTCCAAATTATCAAGGGTTCAGGAAGGAGGAGGCAGTGTGGAGAGAGAGGGAAAGTGAGGAACTGATACAAAGGGCTTAAGTAGAAAGCAAAGGTATTGAGAATAAAGAGGGCAACAAATGTATAAATGTGCTTGACACACAATGGATGGATATATGGATTGTGATAAGAGTTGTATGAGTCCACAATAAAATTATTTTAAAAAAGAAGAAAATAAGAACTGAAGGAAAAACTCAAGCCTAAGTTTCAATACAGAAGGATTCTATGGGTAAAATATTAATGATGTAGGAAATATCAATATAGAAGCTGCACTATATTGGTCAGCATACAACCATTTTGAAAGGGAACATATGATTAACAACCAATGGTAGCAAAGGAAAAAGTACAAGCTGCAAAGAAGGCAAAAAAAACCCCAACAAAACCCAAGGCTCTAGCTATTGACAAAATACCAAATGAAATGTTTCATCAAGCTATTTAAGCACTGGAAGCACCCACTTGCCTACGTCAAGATATTTGGAAAACAGCTGACCAACTGGCTGAAAGACATCTATATTTGTACACATTCCAAGAAAGATGGCCTTACAGGAAATGAAAATTATTGAACAATATAAGTAATATAGTATTCAAGTAAAATTTTGCTGCAGAGTATTCAATATTGGATACAGTAATATGTTGATAAGGAACTGCCAGAAATTCTAGCTGGATTCAGAAGACAGCATGAGGGGTACCATTGCTCTTTTCAGGTGAATTTCTGCTGAAAGCAGAAAATATGAGAAAGACACTTACTAAACAAAGGCTCTAGACCAGGAGTACTCAAACTTTTATACAATGGGTCAGTTCACAGTCTCTCAGACAGTTGGAGGGCCGGACTATATTTAAAAAAAAACAAAACAAACTATAAACAAATTCACTTCAAACTAAACAGGACAGCAGCAGTGGCAAAAACACCTGTGGGTCAGATAAATGTTTTGTCAGTCCGGGTAGACTAGAGAAAGAAATTCATAGACACCCATATGGATATAAGGGAAAGGTTTATATACAATAGGAATGGAACATTAAGAAAACATCCCAACCCAGGCCAGCCCAAGGTCATAAGTCTGATATTAGCCCATATGTCTGATAGCACTCTATAAAGTCTCCTTCCAACTCATGAAGTCACAGGCCAGTGGGTACAGAGCTGTGTATCCAGCTGGGGTAGAGGCATCCCGGAACTGGCAGGGGTCTCCCCATGGCTCCTCTTTTCCAGGGCTCAGAGTTCATCAGCAGTGTCCATTGGTGGTGGGAGCATCTCAGCGCTGACAGGGGTCTCTCTGTGGCTTCTCCGGCCCCAGAGGTCTGGTTCCATCAGGGCAAGTTCATGTAGCCTCCATGCTGGCTCCTCTATTCTCCAGGAATCAGGATCAATCAGCATGGTGTCATGTCGTCTTGCCAGTACACTGACCCCAAGAGACTGAGAGTCAAGTTTCTCTTCTCCAATTGGGAAATACCACAAGATTTCCCAGAAATCTCAAGAGAAAGTCATGACCACACAGAGGCCTCATTGGCTACTCATTGGCTATCTCTGGATTGGCAAGCTAGACTCCTAGACACCCAATCATGAAATTGACACAAGTACATGACTGCCACAAATGTTGTTGGCAGGCCTCATGTAACCCATGGGTTGTAGTTTGAGGACCTCTACTCTAGACTGTCTGGATCATAAACTATGGATAGTATTGTGGAGAATGGAGATTCCAGAACACTTCATTGTGCTCACATTGACAAAGAAATTGTCAATGGAATACAACAGGGAATACTGTGTGGTTCAAAATTACGAAAGATATGCATCAGGGTTACATCCTTTCACTGTTTTTATTTAATCCATGTGCTGAGAAAATAATCCAAAAGAATTAGACTATATGAAGAAGAATGCAGTATCAGTATAAGAGGAAGGCTTATTAACACACAGATGATATGCAGATGCTACAACTCTGCTTGGTGAAAGTGAAGAGGACTTGAAGTATTTGCTGATGAAGATCAAGGACTGTAATTCAGTTTTCACTGAATTATAACTCAATGCAAATAAATCCATAATCTTCACAACTTGACCAACAGAAAACATCACGATAAGAAGAGAGCAGATTGAAGCGGTCGAGGATTTTATCTTGCTTGCATCCACAGATATCTTTATGGAAGCAGCAGTCAAGAAATCACATGGCATCTTGTTCTGGGTAAATCTCCTGGACAAGGTCTGTTTGAAGTGTTGAAGTGTACTTTGAGGACTAAGGTGTGCTAGACGTTAGCCATGGTATCTTTAATAGTCTCACATACATGTGAAAATTGTACAATGAATAAGGAACTATGGCGATGGAAAAGAATATTGAAAGTACCATGGAAAACCAGAAGAACAAACAAATCTCTCATGGAAGATGTTTAGCCAGAATGCTCTTTGGAAGTGAGGATGATAGCAAGACTTTATCTCTTGTACTTTTGACTGGTCTCTGCAGAAGGACATCAAACATGGTGAAGGGATAGATTGACAGTGGTTCCAACAATTGGCTCACCTATAACAATAATTGTGAGGATGTTGCAGAACTGGGCAGTGTTTCATTCTCTTGGAGATTACATTGCTATGAGGGAGTTAGAACCAGCTAAGCGACTAACAACAGCTCCATTGCTCTGATTCCCAAAAGCAATGCCATTGTTTTTGAGTCAATTCCAAATCACAGAAACACTGTAGAGCGGTGGCTCTCAACTTTTCCAATGCTCTGACCATTTAATACAGTTCCTCATTCGTGATGACCCCAAGCATAAAAGTATTTTCATTGCTACTTCATAACTGTCATTTTGCTGCTCTATAAATTGGGTGACCCTGGGAAAGAGTCATTGAACCCCCGAAGGGGTCATGACCCACAGTTTGAGAACAGCTGCTGTAGGGCATTGTAGAGCTGTCACCTAGAATCTGCAAGGTTATTAGTTTGTATGAAGCAGATTGTGACATTTTCTTCTTTGCTAGTGGTTTCCATCTGCAGACAATCAAGCACTTTGACCTAGTAGAATATCATAGTTGCTTAGATATCATGCCAGTTTGTAAATAGGAAAAGTCAGCTAGTATCAAGAGAGGAGGAATGTTTTTCCAGTTGTGCTCGAAGTGGGGTATCTGAAATTCTCAATTAGAATTCTAATTTCCATTTCTTAAAAATGCATCATTAAATTTGCTAGAGTTGTTCTATACAATGTTAAGTTTACTCTTTCGACATTATTCAACATTTATTGGGTATGTGCTATGGCCATTCTAGTCTCTGAAGATGCTGTCTGTTGAGCTATGGATTGATGCTGACTCATAGCAACCTTACAGGACAAGTCAGAACCGCCCCCGGAGGTGTCTGAGATTATGGTGTTTTACAGGATCATAAAGCCCATGTACCACCACTACACTACTGGACCGAAACAATGGATGCTGTTCCCGCTTTCTTAGGGTTTATACTTTAGAGAAGTCTCTCAGTGGTGCAAATGATGAACTTTTTGGCTGATAACAAAAGACTGAAGCTTTGAGTCCACCCAGAGGTGCCCAGAAGAAATATCTCTCTCTATTATATATATATATATATATATATATATATATATATATATATATATATAAAATCTCGAGAGAGAGAGAGAATCCTATGGAACTAAATTTTACTCCAACATATCGGATTGCTATATTTTAGAATTCCCTCAGATTTTGCAATCTAGGTGGAATGTGATTGAGAGTTTATAGTCATGGATTATAAGAAGAATAAATCTTCATGAGTAAATGTGCAATTAAAAACTAAGATAACTTACAAAAAAGAATTAAATGAAAATTTATGAGCATGTTCTATGTAGGAGACAGATTCAGGGCCATGAGCCAGGAATGGTTTGCAGGAGGAATTAACACTAAAATTGAGGTCTGAAGAATGTGTAGGAAATTTCTCAGCAAGATGAGATGGGGACAGAAGGAAAATGAGAAGGTAGGAAATCACCACCTCATGACTTTTAAGGTGAAGGGCATAATATTCTATATTATCTAAATCAGATTGGCTAATAATTTTATCTGATAACATTCTCAAAAGGCAGTTTTGAGAACATCCTCACCAGTGAAGGGGCTATAGAAGTATGAGGACAGCAATCAGAGCATGACCATTATGTCAGCAATTCTGCATCATGCAATAGTCTTTTTTTGTAATTCCAAAATTTCCCTTGTTGTATTATTTTGTTAGAAGTTATCTTTGAGTCATTTGGACTTCAAAGTTATTGCCTCTTCTAACAATGTCATCACATCCCATACCATGGCAAGAAAGGTTCCAGCCACTCCTGTTCCTAGGCAGGGAATTCCTGGCTATTTCCATGCTCTGGAAAGACAGATCCAATTACTTTACATGCACCAGAAACCCTACTAGCATTTATAGCTACACCACAATGCTGGGGGAAAAGCAGTCAACCAGTCTACACACATAAGAAACACATACACACACACAGCAGAACAAAACCAGCTCCAATAGAATATTCTGAAGAAAAGGCTTAGGAATGACAAGAAATAGAATTTAAAAGGATGAATTAAAGTAGTTTCAATGGCTAGAGGTGTCTAAGAAACAATGGAAAGACTAGAAAACCTAGAAATCCTACACCAAATGGAATTTCAAAGGATAATTAATAATGGAGTAAAAAATAGTAAAAGATCAGAGTAATATAATTAAATAAACGGAAAGTCAAATTAGTGAGCTTGAAGACAATTCCTTCATCTATAACTAACCAGCTAAAAAACAATCAACAAAAAGAGCAAAGGCATCTGGAGAAGATTTAAGAATTATGTGGGACATTATCAAGATGAACAACTTATGCCTCATTGGGAATCGAAGGTCAGAAAACAAAAAGAAAAAATCTCGAGATAAAATAGTACAATAAATCAAGGAAGAAAACTTCCCTAACACCATAAAAGAGGAGAAAATAACTATTTAAGAAGACAGAACCCCAAACGGGATAGATTCCAAAAGGAAAACATTGTAACATTTTGCAGTCAATCTATCCAATATCAAGAACAAGAGAGAAACTGAGAGCAGCTAAGGTGGGTGGAGGTAGAGGGAATGCATCTACAAAGAAAAACTGATAGGATTAAGCTCGGAACTTCTAAGCAGTACTCACATAGGAAAGAAGGCAATATGGTAACATATATAAAACCCTGAAACAAAAAAACTGCCAACCAAGAATCTCATAACCAGCAACACTATTCCTCAAGTGTGAGGATAGATAAGAATATTCGCAGACAAGGAATTTGTAAAAATAAATTTTTTAAATGGCCACCATCACATAAATAAGTAAATAAATACAAGAAGGAACACGTTAGACAAAGGATCAATAATACCACAAGGAAAGTATGAGAGCAACACAAAATTAAACACCATCCAGAAGTCAACACACTGAAAATACTACTCAGAAGAGCAGAAAGATATAAGTTGGTCTGTAAATATGTACAACTCTTGTGAAAAGTGTCTGACACTATCTCAAACAACTGGGAATAGAAATTCCATATGATCCAACAATCCTTCTGTTGGTATACATCCTAAGGGAGTAAAAGCCATAACCGAGACATATGCATACCCATGTTCATGGCAACAGTGTTCACAATAGCAAAAGTTGGAAACAGCTCAAATACCCATCAGTGAGACAATGGATAGAGACACTTTGGCACATACGCACAATGAAATAATATGCATCACTGAGAAGCAATAATGAAACTATGAAGGACATAGGGGCAAGGATGAATCTCAGATCATGAAGCTAGTCAATTATAAAAGGACAATCTTTGAATGACGTTACTACTATAAGGATTAAAAGCAAGACAAAGATTTTCATACCAAAAGGAAGACTGGAGGTGCCTAAGGTATGCCAGGCATGTATATTAAATGGAATCATTGGGGCAGAACAGAGGTAAAAAACCTATGATTCTCAAGCCATATGGGATTATTTTGGTACATACAGGTGGCTCTGAAGCAAAACAGATAGTTTTTAGAGGATGTTATTCAGATAAAGGTTATTTCATTTCATTACTGATGTATATTTATGGCTCTAAATTAGTTTTTAAAGTGTTGTTAGAGACAGGATTGGCTCTTCTGTCTCCAACATTTGTTGATTTCTGGACTGGAAGATTGACAGGTATTGTTTAGGTGGAAAGGACAGATATCCATAAAGGGAGAATTGAAAATTGGGAGGCAAGGGGTGGATAAAACAGGGTAGAGCATGTGACTGATTGATAATTTGAACTTTTTTTTTACATATAATTGGTATTTATTCAATACTTCAATCCATTCATGGTCTGAAATGTAAACCCTCCATCTAATTAATAGAAAAAAATCATTAAAAGTAATAAAATACAAAAGCCGTGCGACCGCTGCTGCACTTTCTAGCTGTTCCTTCTCCCGCACGGAGAGACTGGTCTGATCCATGACATGCAGGTCCCAAACCCTCCCAGATTCCCGCAGCTATGATAGAGCGAAGTGGCAGCTCCAGGCAAGTTCATGAGTTAGGCTTGTTGTGTTTCCCCCATGGCTCAGGCATGGCGCAGGTCGGAGGGGAGATGGTGGAAGGTGAGTGCCGAGTTGCTGCCTCTGAATGGGACCTCAGCAATAGCGGCGCTGGACACTGCCAACCAGGTAAGCATGACCGCTTGGGTGCTGGAGGTAACCCCGGTGCTGGACGCAACCCCAGCACTGGTGCTGGGTGTACCAGCATGGGCAGGGTGAGGAAGGGCATGATCAGACTCAGGGACTGGGGGGAGGGGGAGACAACAAATGGTCCTCAATCGGTGTGGGAGGGCTGGTAGGGCCAAAGTAAGAGAAATGTAACAAAGAGGAAGTTCTGAATCTCAATGAAGGCTGAGCATGACAGTGGGACAGGAGGAAGGCAGAAGGAAATAGAGGAAGGAATGAGAAGGCAAAGAGCACTTGTAGAGGCCTAAACACTGGTATGAATATATGTAAAGATAATTATCTATGAAAAGGTGGGAATAAATTCAGGTACATATAGGTTTATTACTAAGGTAGCAGCTGGACCTTGGGCCCCCACCCAGGCACTCCTTCAATGCAAGAACACTTTGTTCTATGAATTCCATGATGCTCACTGGCCCAATATGATCACTGAAGTCAAATAAATGCATAAGCAAATGTGGTGAAGAAAACTGATGGCACCCAGATAGTCTGGGGTCTCAAAGCCTGAAGATTAACAAATGGCCAACTAGCTGAGAAGTATCCAAGCCCACACAAAAGAAGCACATCAGCCAGTGTGGCCAAGAAGTGTCAAAAGGCTCAGGTCTCAGGCATCAAACAGGAAAAAAAACAAATCATGGTGTACGCAACTTCCTGAGATGATCACTGAGGACAGGTTGGGGACATGAACAAGAGTGGTGAAGATAGCTGATGGTACTCGGCTATCAAAAGATATAATGTCTGAGATCTTAAAGGCTTGAGGATGACCATACAGAGCAACAAAGCCCACCATAGAGGAAGCACACCAACCTGTCCAACCAGGAGGTGCGGAAAGAACCAGGCATCAGGCATCAAAGAACAAAAAACATATCATTATGTGCCCACCCTATCAACATGATTGCTGAGGACAAAAGGGTGCAGAGGCAGATAAAGCGGAGGAAACTGATGGTGACCAGCCACCAAACGATAAAGTAGCTGGCATCTTAAAGGCTGAAAGATGAACAAGTGGCCATGTGGCACAGAAGCAGCAAAGTTCACACAGAAGAAGCACACCAACCTGTGTGATCACAAGAGGTTGAAATGATCAGATATCAAACTTCAAAGAATAAGAATCCCATCAATAAGAATGAGGAGGAGATCAGGGTGTGGGCCCAACTCCCACTTGTGGGCAATTAGACACCCTCAGGGAGTCACAGGGAGGAGATGGATCAGTCAAGGTGCAGTGAGGTACTGATGAAGCATACAACTTTTCTCTAGTTCCTGAAGACTTCCTCCCCCCCAGCTATCATGGTCCCAACTCTACCTTACAAATCCACCTAGACTCGAGGAGGTACACTGTAGAGAGGGGAACTGGAAATACAGGGAACCCAGGGCGGATGAACCCCTCAGGTCCAGTGGTGAGAATGGAGTTACCGGATAGGTGGAGAGAAGGTAGGGTGGAGAGAGGAAGCCAACTGCAGGGATCTACAGATTGCCTCTTATCTGGAGGACGGACATTGGGAGGAGTAGCCAAGGGGAGATGTCAGGTAATGTAAGATATGACAAAACAATAATAATTTATAAAGTAATGAGGACTTGAGGGGGAGGAGGGAACAAGGATGGAGGGGTAAGGATGAGAAGCTGATATCAAGGGCCCGAGTGGAAAAGCAGATATTTGGAGAATGTTAACAAAAGCAAGCATGTGAAGGTGCTTGGCACAGTATATGTAACTATGTATTGTGAATAGGGATGTATGCGCCCCCAATAAATGATTTTAAAAAGTAATAAAATGCTAAGAAGTTATTGATTTTTGAGTATGAATATTAATCTTGGATGCACAGTAAATGGTCTTCAATCTGGTATGAAGAGCCTCCAATCTCTACTCTGAATGAATAACTGACTATAACAGATTATCTCCATAAAATAAAAAATTGTGTGAAGAGTTTTTGTACTAGTTGAATGTGCAAAGATCTGTGGAAAGAAAGAGGATAGCATGTGTTGGAAAGAAGTCAGCTGATTAGGAAGTAAATTCTATAGGGCTTGGAGATAGTTTGGACCTGAGGGAAAGGGATCAAAAGGAGTTTAGTGTCAGGAAAGACTACATGATTTTCTTACTGATCCATTGGTGTGGTGGAGATTATATGTCATGATTCCCAGAATTGTGTGGCTGAACCCCATTTTGTGATCTGATGTAATTATCCTATAATTTTTAATATTATGCAATGATTTTCTCTTTATGTGTTGTAAGTCCTGGATTACCAGTAGACATACCAGTGAACTACCAGTGAACATATTGTGCAGATGGAAGTATGTAGCAATTTTGGAAGTGGAGATAAACATTTAGAAACCATATATTTAGAAGTGTGTGCAGTTAATACTTGAAACATATCTGTCAATGAAGTTGAATAAGCAAATGGTACAAAGTAAAAGGAGAAGAGGTCTATTGGTATTGTTGGGTGAGTGAGTATCTGATTGCCACAAAGATTGCACCACAAAGTTAGTAGCCTAAACCCATGAGGCACAGGAACCCTATATAAGGACACTACAAGTGAGAATTGACATGCTGGCAGTTGGGTGGCTTTTGTTTGTTTGTTAAATTGTCTCGCCATCCATGTGAAGTCTGTATTTGTTGGTTTTATCAGCAAGTGCTTCAAGTCCTCTTGGCTTTCAACTCGCAAGGCTGTGACACTGCAAGATGAAGATTACTAGTATGTTTTCCTCCAAATTTCATGCTTTGTTCTTCTTCATATAGTCAAGTTTCTTGAATTATTTCCTTCAGATACAGACTTAAAAAGTATGATGTGAGCATACAACCCTGGCACACACTTTTTAAAAAGTTTATATATATGTATATCTATATATATATACAGTTTATATCATGTAATATTACTTTATTCTGTTCGAACAATTGCCTCTGGGTGTATATATAGGTTCTATCTGAGCACAATGAGATATTATGGAATTTCTGTTCCTCAAAAAGTTTTCCATTGTTATTATGTACATGATTGAATGCCTTTGCATAGTCAATGAGACACAAATAACATCTTTCAGGTATTCTACGCTTTTCACCAAAATCTGGCATCAACAATAATATCCCTCATGCCCCATCCTCTTCTGACTCTGGCTTGAATTTCTCATGGATCTCAGTTGATGTATTGCTGAGTCCCTGCCCCCCTCTTTTGAATTATGAGAGCTTAAGCATTAGGCAAAATACTAATTCTATTGGTAAATTTTCCTAAATTGAAGACAAAGCCTTTTAGAAAACTGGGTGAATGCTAACCAACTCACCTTAGATTTTAATTTTGGAACATAATCAATCTGTAATTTGACTACATTAAGTTCCATAATAGACGAATATGTTTTACTCTAGTCATACTTTAATGTCATGAGTGAACAAAATTATTTTTAATAGCACCTTACTCTGGAGATTTATTAAAAGTTGATTTCTGTTTTTAAGAACAGAAATTAAGAGTAGAAAGGGAATAAAAGATATATACATGTCTCCAGTTTTAAGCCTTTTCTTTTGTCTTGAGCTGATGAGTTTTGCTATCAATTCTATAGTCTTCTATATAGCAATTAAACCCCACCAGCTCTGTAACATCAGTCAGAATTGATTTGCAATACTTTTGCAAGCCATGTGTGGCAGTGAGGATTATGTAACTAAAATCACAGAAAAATGTCAAGTTAACTTATACTTTATCCTGTTAGTAATACAGGACTGAACTGGACATGGATGATTAGAGAATAGATTCTTGTTTGCATTCTTAGACATTTAGAAATTTATGGTTGTGGTTTTATCCAAACTACTTCAAGAGAGAACATGTTTCTGTGATTTAACATGAGCTCTGGACACCAGCTGTGAAGCTCATTCATATCTAAAAATCAACTTAAATAGCACAATATTCCTAAACATTAAGGTTTTGTGGGATTAATCAGCTTTGTTTTCCCACATTTTCTAAAGTCTTATATTTAAGTTGTGCAATTATACTAGGGGAACAAAACAGACTTAGATTTTGTTTCTTTTAACACAAATTGTATACTTGTACAGTAGAGAATTTGGAACGCTTATCAGTTGCTGGTGGGACTTAAAATAATGCAGCCACTGCGGGAAATAGTTTGATGACTGCCTCATAAACTTAAATGTAGAATTGACTGACATAGAGATTTCATTTTTAGGTATATTCCCTGCATATACCTAAATACCCCAATGTGCCCCAATTGAAAGCAGAGACTCAGCATGTGGGGATATACTGACATTCCCTTTAACATTACTCACTGTAGTTTAAAAATAGAAACAATTTGTGTCCACCAACAGATGAAGTGATACACAAAATGTGGTACATATATTATTTAGACCAAAAGACAAATGAACCTCACAAACATAGATGGATGTACTTTGAAAACAATCTGAAAGAGATAAATCAGTCCCAGGACAAGTAGAGTATTATTTCACTTTCATAGAATATACGTAGGCAAATGCATCCAGATCAAAGTTTTTAAAGTGGTTATTAGAGGCAGGTTACATGTGGGAAGAGTTATTGCTTAAGGAGTTTCTGTCATGGCTGATGAGAAAATTTGAAAACAGATAGTGGTGAGGGCTTAATAACATGGTGGATGTAATTCATGTCATGGAATCCTACATATTCAAATGGTAGAAGTGGGAAATATCTTCTTATGGGTATTTCACTACAACTAAAAAAATTACACATACTTGAGTTTATGCTGTCTTGATAATAGCTTTGGTTTAAAATACAGATCTTTCTATTTGTATGTTTATATAAATATAACCTAAAAAACAAACCCACTGCCATTGAGCCAATTCCTACTGCTAAGGAAACATTAAATCTTAATGAGAAAAAATTAGTTCAGCTTATTTAACTAGGTCCCAAACAGCTTTTCAAAGATTCCCCACCTTTACTTACTTAAAAATTTATTTTGTCTTTGTTTTCAGTGCTATTAATTTCCAGAGCTTAAAGGAACTTAGTGGCATAGTTCTTTCAAATTGGGTTGCTAACTGCAAGGTCAGCAGTTAGAAACCACCAGCCGACTGCTCTGTGGGAGAAAGACAGAGCTTTCCACACCCTAAGAATTACAGTCTTAGAAGCTCACAAGGGCACTGTAAGTGCCCTGACCTAGAAGGTAACTATGAGCTGCCATCAACTCAATGGTGATGAGTTTGGCTGTTTTTTAGAAAGGAATTGGGGCACTGCAGTGAATTGAAATGATTGGTATGGCTCTTCTATCCATAGTTTTTGTGATCATTGGGTAGAATCATGTAAAAATGGTTGAGTGAAACTCTTAACTAGGGATTGGTCAGTTTTGCCAATCTGTTGGGTAAAAGTCGAACCATTTCAGAAGCAGGAATGCAACAGATGTGATAATCATCAAGACAGAAGAATCATTGGGCACTTTCAAAATCCCTGCTGGAAGTGGTGTGGGCAACAGAGACCAAACCTTGAGACCAAATACAAGAGCTGGGCTGAGACCATCAGGCAGAGCATCTGGTTTCCCAGCCCATGGAACAAGTAATGCTGAGTGTTTGCAGAGTAGGGTGGTTAGTGGATATTTATTAGCACTAAAGCCGACTTGCATAGCCAGAAGAGATCAGATGGGATCCCTCTGCCCTTTCCTCAAGTGCTGACAAACGCCAACTTCTTCTATTAATAGTCTATCTTTTGGATAGTACACTGATTCACACCCACACACGCAAAATATAGAAGTTGGAAGATTACCTGGTCTCATCCTGTGTCAATATAGCAAGGAAGTTTTCACAGGTTAAACATATCTCATGCAGGGAGAATGGTGTAGTGAGTTCAGAGCATTTTACAAGGAATCTATAAAATTACTTCTGGAAAGTGAAAGGCATGGGCAGAGATGCACAGGAGAGCCAAACTCCTGCCTTGCTTCTGCTCTGAGTATAAGTTTGGCTAAATTAGTAGATGTCTGTAAAATTCACCTTCTTCATTCCTAGCATGAGCTGAATGGACTGCATAAAAAATCTCCAAAATGTCTTCCAGATCTATCATTGTATAATTTTATTGTAGTTGTATTTTGACATCCTCACTGGTCTTATTTTTCTTAAGCACTTGCAAGGCAAATTTGCTGCCATATATTCTTCATTTACTATTAATATCACCAGTTATTTAAAAAAAACTAAATGTAATAGAATTTTTAAACCATTTTATTGAAACAAAGGTTAAAACCTTTTATTTGACCAAAAGCAGATTAAAAACCTGGATATGGTTCCCAATCCTTGGTATGAGTAATGGAATTAATGAAAATGAGTTGTGATTCATTGCAATCTGTCAAGTTCACACTACTCCCCCTTTTCATTGAGTGCAAGTTCAATGCACTTTTGAATAGAACTTCAAAGATAACTATGTTTGTGCATTTATGATTTCTTCTAGGGCTAAGGAAACATAATGCAATATAAAATTCAAGTGGAACTGGGAAGGTGTATTCTCCATTAGGCAGCCCAAAGGTTGACAGTATTTTTATAGCACAGCTAGTTTTCAAACTATGGTATGTTCAGCCATTTCACTGCATGCAAAAATTGCTAATGAATAAGAAAGACCTAAGAAGAATTGATGCATTGGAATCGTGGTGCTGAAGAAGAATATTAAGCACATCATGAATTTACAGAAGATTGGCCATATCTTTCTTGGAAGAAGTACATTCAAAATGCTCTTTGGAAGTAATGATGTTAACATACTTTAGACATGTTATCAGGAGGGACAGGTCCTTTGGAAGGACAAGGTATTTGGTAAAGTTGAGGGTCTGTAAAAAAGAGGATGATCGTCAACGATAAGGATTGATACTGTGGCTGCAACAGTGGACTCAAACACAGAAACTACTGTGAGGACGGTGCCAAATTGTACAACATTCCCTTGTGTTCCACATAGCTGGACTTAATGGCACTTAACTCCAAGCCTCCAAGCTGATTCGAGTTTGACTAATATCAAACCCTATCTTACTTCCAAGAGAGTCATTTACAAAGTGTGAATTCCTTTAATTATTAAAGGGAAAATAGTATCCTTTTACCTATGTATCCCTATTTATTAATAAATAGTGTTGCTTGCATAGAATAGATGCTCAGAAATTGTTGAATAATTAAATGATTCATGAACGAATAAACCCTCCTTTTAGGTAGCACTATGTGAGGAATCATGAGGGAAACAAGTAAACCATATATCTGCCAATAAAGAGTTTAAGAATTACTTTATATTTGGGAAGGTTGGTAACAAGTTTTCATTTTTCAACATCATAGATCTATGTAAAATTTAGAATGACAGCATAGATCAATTGCAGTTCTTGTTCTATGACTTAGAAATCTGGGTATACATTGACTAAAACAATTAGCACTTTATTTTTTGTGTTAAGAATGGTGTGTGTGTGTGTGTGTGTGTTTGTGTGTGCATGCATGCCTGATTAACCTCAGAAGGATGCTTAATTACATCTTATTTGTAACTCATCATGAGCCGTCCCTGCAAGAAGGGTTCTCCAAATTTTTGTGAGCACAAGTTTCACTTGCCCAAAGGAAATGAGCAAAATTTGGGGGCAATGAAGTCTGTGAGAAGGGAAAGAGGAGATGATGCCTTACTCCTTCCTCTTAGCCATGGTAGCTGGAGTTGAAATGTACTGAAGGATCCTTCTCTCCCTTAGGAAGACTATGCTATTCTAAGAATAGGATACTCTGTACCTATTCTAAGAATAGGATACTTGGTTTTGAAATTTCAGATTTTTAGATTCAAATATAATCAATAATTTAATGATTCAATAAATATTGAATAATTTCAAGTGGATTTTTTACACTATTTTATTATTTTGTAGTCTCTTTCATATGGTGTCTAAGTCATTATCTTGCCTGTTTTAAACAGGGTTGACTGATTTTTGTCTCTTTCATATTGATTTGTGAGAAGCCCTGGTGGTGCAGTTGTTACACAGTGGGCTGCTAACTGCAAGGCCAGCTGATTAGACTGCAGCTGCACCTTAGAAGAAAGGCTAGACATTCTAGACTCCTGAGGATCACAGCCTCCATAACCCAGGGGGGAGTTCTACCTTGTCCAATATGGTCACTATGAGATGGGCTTGCCCCAATGGTAGTGAGTTTGGTTTGGTTTGGTATTGATTTGTAGGATTTTCATTTCTCTGTGTATGAGATTTTTTAATATATGAGTATTGTCAATATCTTTTCCTAATGTGTAGCTTGCTTTTTCATACGTCCCCACTCTCTTTTCATGCTTTCAATAGTGTTTTTCAGTGAACTCAAAGTTCATTGTGATGGATTCTGACACATTCTTAATTTAAGGATATCTAGTTCATCAATAGTTTTATGACTGTGTATTTTACTTTTTGTTTAGGAATTCTTTGCCTATTCCAAGATCATATGGGTATTACTCCATGCTTTCTCTAAATGTTTGATTATTTTAGCTATCACAGTCATTTTAAAGCAATTGAATCTGTATCTTCTGCTTGGGAGATGCAAATTCTACACTGAACCATTAATATCTGACTAATTCAAATTGATCTTCTTCCATGGTTTCCCCGCCACTTCAGATGAAGAGAGAGTAAATAATAATGCTAACCAATATCCAGTCTCTCTTGCGAAACACACCTATAATTAATTCAATTATTACATTTGATTTTAACTGTGGGGTTTGTGCTGTTGGGGGTCCTCCCTGCTCATCTGTGTATTATGGTTTGTCTCGAGTATTGCTTGATGCTCTGCATTTGTATGTGCAGTAAGCATTGGTTGCATTGCCAGTAACTGCATCATAGAAAGGAACCTTCTGGGTGCCTTTGAATAGTAATATTAATGGGTGGGTTTGCTATTCAAGAAGCTTATCATTTGGAAATTTATTTTTCTATTATTATTAGGTCATTTTATTGGGGACTTATACAACTCTTATCACAATCCACGTATACATCCATTGTGTCAAGCACTTTTGTATACTTGTTTCTCTCATCATTCTAAAACACTTGCTTTCTACTTGAGTCCCGAGTATCTGCTCCTCATTTTCCCCTCCCTCCCCACTTCCCCCTCCCTCATGAACCCTTGATAATTTATAGATTACTATTAATTTGTCATATCTTACACCCGATGTCTCCCTTCACGCACTTCTTCACTATCCTTCCCCCAGAGAGGAGGTTATATGTCCTGTTGCAATCTGTTCTCCCTTTCTATCCCACCTTCCCTCCACTCTCCAATTATCGCCCTTCTCACCACTAGTTCTGAGGGATTCTTCTGTCTTTGATTTCCTGTACTTTCAGTTCCTATCTGTACCTGTGTATATCCTCTAATCCAGGCAGATTTGTAAGGTAGAAATGGAATCATGATAGTGGCGGGGGTGGGGGGGGGAGGTAGGGGAGGGAGGAAGCATTTAAGAAATAGAGGAACATTATATGTTACATTGCTGCTACACTGCACCCTGACTGGCTTGTCCCCTCCCAAGGAGCCTTCTGTGAGGGAATGTCCAGTTGCCTACAGATGGGTTTAGGGTCTCCACTCCGCACACCCCCTCATTTATAATGATATGATTTTTTGTGGTTTGATACCTGATAACTGATCCCCTTAACACCTTGTGATCACCCAAGCTGCTGTGCTCCTTCCACGTGGATTTTGTTGCTTCTCAACTAGATGACCACTTATTTATCTTCAAGCCTGTAAGGCCCTCGGACTCGATATCCCTTGGTAGCCTGGCACCATCAGCTTTCTTCACCACATTTGCTAAAGCACCCACTTTGTCTACAGTCATCTTGTCGGGAAAAACTGATATGGTTCTTTCATGTGGGCTTTGTTGTTTCTCAGCTAGATGGCCACTTTTTTATGCTCAAGCCTTGAATATCCCAGATATTATATCTTTTGATAGATGAGCACCATCAGCTTTCTTTGCCATTTTTGATTATCCACCCACTTTGTCTTCGGCGATTGTGTTGGAATGGTGAACATCTCAGAATTATTAAAACAAAGTGTTCTTCTATTGGGAGAATACTTAAATAGGGGCCCACTGACCATGTTGGAAACTGCTCTTAACACAAATATTTGAACGCAATAGACAGTTGCTTGTGATCCAGTAGATAACCAAGGCAAGCAATTTTGCTAAGATTCGGGAAGGTGGTATGAATGTTTTGAAGTTTTGCTGGAAAATACTTGGACTGACTGGAACAAGTGTTTATATCACAATCTGTCTTTATTATGAAAATTTGGAGCTGATGAAGATTTTCCAAATATGATATTAAAAGTAATAACAGCCTTAGGGGATATTAAAGTATTTGGAATTTTAAAACAAGAGCATTGATTTTGATGCATTTGCATGAATCTGGGGGTGTGGAGAAATACAGGGTGAATTTACTCAGGCTGAATCTCAAGATCAATTTTTTCTAAACGTTTTTATTTATATCTTCTCTTCAATTATTGACTGGTGAGGTTCCAAACACCAGGCTGTGGGTGCTGCTGTCAGGTGCCATCCAGTCACGTCAGTCTGACTCATAGCAACCCCATGTGCCACAGAACAGAACTATGCTCACCTCTGCGCCACAGAAATCTCACAATTGTGCCTGTGCTTGAGCCCCACAATGCTGTCATTGTTTCAATTCATCTTGCGCAAGGTCCTCAACTATGTATGACTGCATCAAGGTATGTGAAAGTGTGCATTGTTTGAAAACGCAGGATCCCTGTGTCATTATATAACAACCAAATTCACCACTGCATCACACCACTTCCAAACACTGAAAAGTATCATGCAGTTGACACAGTCATCGCAGCCAGTATTACCTCTGCATGGCACATCAGTGTCTGTTTTATGTCATTAATATACAAAACACTTGGAGATTAGTTACAAGTAAAACTATTGTTGAAAATGCAAAATGTTGGCTAACAAACTGATTGATAACTGAGTAGCAGTTGTAGTTTGCATGGAATCCTATTCACAAATTTCTCTGAAACACTTTATGGAAAGATGGTACTTCTCTCAGGCCAGCTACTTTGTACACACAAGGGTAAGATTAGTACTTTAAACTTTAGTACTTTAAACATCAAACTACAGATAGGGGTTAGAATCAACTTGATGACAAGAGGTTCTTATTTTCACTAAGTCTGGTTTGGATTTAGAATCCACCGACTGTTTGGAGAATCACCTGGTAGATGGTGGAATCAGGTTCCAATTCTCCTTCCACCTCAGTTCTATCCTTTATCTCATGGGGTTATGTGAGCATATGTGGGTCCGGTCTTATGTCCGAATTTCAAGCTCACCTCCACAAAAAGCTGCCTTTTTCAAAATAGTGTGCTCCAGCTTCCAGAAGATGACTTGGGGAAGAAACTGCTCAGTCCCTTGAAGTGTGAATTCTAAAATCATGGGCATCAGCCTTCTCCTGCAGGGAAGGGGAGCATTGGCTTCTGAATGGGGCCCTTTCCTTACTTCTTGTGTGGGTTGTGGTTTGAAGAATGCTGAAACAGGTTTTCTAAATTTTGACACTATTCATTGGTCCTCAGAGTAGAGCTGTTGATATTTAAAGTTCTTTTAGCATAATGTATGTAACAATGGAAGATGTCAATTTCAGGGTATTTAATAATATTTACTTATATGATCCTGGGTTTTCCTAGACTCAATATTAAAATATTTTTAAATCATGCTATTACTCTCTCTCCAGCAGTAAAAAACATTAAGTTAGTAAAGAACATTAAACCTTTAATAATTTATGGCACTACTGAAAATATAGTTACCAGAAAATGAGAAATTTTACTTATACCTTTCTGTGCTCCAATTTTAGTAGTGACGTTCTTGGGACATTTCTCAGTAGACGTTCTTTAATATCACTGCATATGGGAAATTTATGAAGTTTCACCCATCATTCCCTTAACTGGCATTCAAGTTGAGTTGTCTATCCCATTTCATATTCAGATACCCAGTGATTTCTACATTTCCCTCAGAAATATAGTTGCTAGAATATCAGATTTATTTACTTAGAACAACAAAAGCCATAACCTACCATGTAAGACCTTCTACCTCACTCAAAAGTGGGTAGGTTGAAGCTGTAATTCCCAGTAGCAGTGAACATGAATTATTTAGAAGTAGCACCTTAATATATATAATTCTCTAAGTTTACATGAAATTAGGGTGGGCCTGAATTTAATGTGACTAGTGTCCTTATAAAAGAAGAGAAGAAAAGAAAAACAAACAGAGAGTGACAGACACAAAGAAGATCTCCTTGTGAAGGTAGAGCCATAGTTTGCAGTGATGCTGCCTCAAGCCAAGACGAGTCAGGGGCCTCGAGCTACTGAAAGTTGCCAAGAATTTTCTTGCCCTAGAACCTTCAGCGAGACCATGGCCCTGCAGACACCCTGAACTGGGACTTCAACCCTCTAAAACAGGGAGATGACACATTTTTCTTCTTTAAGCTGCCCTGTCGATGCAGAGCATAGGAAATCAAATCCCTGATTTGCATGCACAAAAACCACATTTGAGAGAAGGAATTTTGAGAGTATTTTTTAAGGGATACACATATGGAAAAGAACACTCCACATTCAACTGAGCTTCAAGACACTTGCTATTTTACTATTGGAGCTGCATTCCACTCAACCTCATTCTTTTCTGAGTACAGCTAGTCTTTTTAGAAATTACCGTTTGACTAATCACGCAATCATACCAAACTGATTATGAAAGAAAAAGTTTTTTTCAGGATGCGTAATTCAAATCATAATATGGCATCCTACGAAGAGCCAGGAGGGCTCCTGAAGCAGTTGTTGCTCCTAGAGACATTTGAGGAAGCTGGCTCTACACAGAGGAGACCCCTACAAAGAGGATATGTTGAGACACAGAAGGCAAGGCTTCTGGGTCCTGATCTGCTTGGTGTGTGGTAAGACATTGTCAAGTAGCTGCAACTCAACTGCCCTAAATGTAAGCATGCATTCCCTAAGTAGTGCAGGTAGTAGACCAGCTAGGACGCTACCTACAAGGTTGGGGATTCAAGTCTACCCAGAGAACTTTCCTTTGGAAGAAAAATCAGCCATTAAAAACTTCACAGAGGTAAGGGGCTGGCTCCAATTCCAACTATGTGGACAGCATTCCCCCTCCACGCAGAATTCACTTCAGAGGAAAGCACTGACAGCAACAGCTCAGGGAGAGGGACATGTCTGGTCAGAGCACAAAGGGGCAAATGAAGGGGGAGGAAGAGAAAGTGGAGCGCATCCTGGCCCACCAAACCCTGAGGATGACATTCCCACTGAGAGCAGCCAAACCAGAATGACGACGGTAACAAATGTACAAATGTGCTTGACACAATGGATGGATGTATGGATTGTGATGAGTTGTCTGAGCTCCCCAATAAAATGAATTTTTAAAAAAGAAAAGAAAACTTCAGGAAGCAGAGTTCTGCTCTGACACAGGGAGTCAGTATGAGCTCCAAAGCAATGCCACAGCCCTGGCAGTATAAGTGTCAGTCAGGGAAGGGCATAGAGGAGCTTCATCTCTCCTTCCCCTCTCATGCTTGTCTCGTCATAATACACTTGAGTGTGGGAGTGGGTATGCACCAACTCAGCAAAATGTAAAGATTCATATGAAAAGGGGAGAATATGTGAACACCTGGGGGGGAGTAAAAAAAACTTGCCATTAGGGCCCTAATTCATAGCTGGATGAGTTCCAATTCATGTCTATTAAAAATATGTCTTAACACGTCTCTTCAATCTGTGGATGGCTGAAGACAAATTCTGCCAGTAATACGCTCACCTCATCAAGATGCCTGCAGAAAAATTCCAATCATAACTGTGTCTTCTTAGGGGAGCTGCTGGGCCAAAGCAGAGATGAGCTTAGAAGGTTATAGCAAGAGTTTTATCACAAATTCAAATGGGCAATATTGATAGAGTTCCTGCAAAGGCACATGGCTACTTAGGAAAGAAATTTTAAGCAAAGTGAAAATGCAATGATGAGAAAAAGGTCAAGGAACATTGGGCGGAGGATTTGTTTTCCACCACAAATGGCAATGTACCTGCTCATTTTTCGAAGGTAACAACTGTTCCGCTATGAGAGTTCCACTGGGAAGTCTTTCCCCATCCACCCTCCAGCCTTGATCTTGTCCCTTCAAATTTAAGAGCACTGACAAGGAAGATGTCCATTGAGGATATCAAAATTGCTGTTTGGCATAGTATAAATACAAGAGCACACAATTTTGAGGGAGGCTTAGACAGACAGAAACATTACACTCAGAAGTGAATAATCCCAGATGGAGGATACGTCAAAGAACAATATTATTTAACAAAGATTTCTATGATCTTGTAGTAATACCTTTTGACTTACCATACTCTAGATCATATAAACAAATAATAGTTCCACATTCCTTTATATGTAAAAGATGCTCTACATTCTTCGCTACAGAAAACAACTCACAGCTGTGATCACAGAAACATGAGTGTTACATTTGATGGAAAAATGTACAGGGGCACATACATTTCTGTTTTCAATCATAAATACTAATTCACAGCAACTTCTGATGAAGCCTTGCCAAGCAGAGCAATACAAGTATAAGAAAAGAAATGTTTGAAAAGAAATGGAAGTATTTCTTTTAAGCATAGTTTAAGGGCCATGAAAATATCACAATGTCATGAGAGTTTCTTGATTTTCAAAGTGTTTTATTCAGTGTGAATAGTGGAGAGGTTGAGGTTGACCTGAGACATTATTACTGCTATGAATTCATGCAGCTGTTGATTCCAAAACTAGAGAACCCAGACAAGTACAATACATCTAGAAGCAAATAAGCAGGATAATAAAAAGTACTTCAATTCTTAAAATCTACACTGAAACACAGAATTGTTTTTTTCTTTTTTGTCTTTTTTCTTTTCTTTTTGGTTTTCCTCCAACAAAATGAAGAGTTTTGTGAAGCGGAAGGTTGTGCAGTTGTGAACACAAAGGGAAAACTCTTTATGTTTGAAAAATAGGAGAGGAATTCCAGAAGGAAAAGGTTTGAATGCTCAATAAAATAACTAGAGAAAATGTTTTGTAGGAACAAGTATGCTGAAGAAGATACTACTTTTAGTCTTTGAAATTCTGTACACTAATTATATTGTTTATAACTGCTCCCCTTCGTAATCCTTCCTATCTCTTTGAGCTTAGTTCTCTCTTCATCCAGCTGGGCCCTCCAAATCATTCCTGGGGCACACTTGGCCTTCCCCTCCACAGGGTGTCTTTTTAAAGGCTCCAGACCACACCCTAGAACCCCTCCCAGACAACAGACATGAGCAAGTTCTGAGGAACACAATTTCTCATTCACAGGGACATCCTACTCTCATGCTTCGCCTATTGGTCCCACTCAGCCTTCATCTTCTCTTCCTGAAATCCCAGCCTCAAAGGCCTTTTCTGTACCTGTAGAGTGACAGCCTCAGAAACCCGCAGGGGCAGTTCTACCCTGGACCACAGAATCATGAGGTGTCGGAACCCACTCAATGGCAGGGAGTTTTGTTCAGTGAGCTACTCCTTTAGCATCTGCTTGTTCTGCATCTCCTGTCTTCTTGGTAACACCTTTCACTTTTTAAATCATTGATAAACCTCCTATCTATTAATAACATTAAACCTGAGTAATGTCTAGGGTTTATAATTACTTCAAGTATACCATCTCACTTGATGCACATATTTTAATTTCCTAAGTGCTACCAGAAAACAGGTTCAAGAGGCTTGTCCAAAGCCATATAGCATGGAGATGAAGAGCACGGAGCTGACTCCAGGTTCCATGAAACATCTCTCTATAAGGTGCCAAGTCCTTACAGTCTATGTCTTGAATCATCTCTTTCCTCATTCCCACAGCCTCAAGTTCAGTTCAAAAGGCTTCTCATCATATGAATGGCCTCTCACAACACTCTCCTAATTTATTTCTCTCCTGGGCTACTAAAATTCTCTTCACTTCACCTCACTAACCACTTTGTACACCATCTCAAAATATCATGCTTCTGCTGATGCAACCCCCTTTTTTGTCTCTTTCTCTGTTGTGGTTCAGTAGGTTACCATACTTGATACAACCGTCTTATCCATAGTCTTTGTAATTCACCAAATAATGAGGAAAGCATGAAGATTGGTTGTCTTTTCTCTGAGTAAGAGAAGGTAGGGGGAGATGCTGATAGGATAATATGATTCAGTGTGAGTGGTTGTTAGTAAAATTAAATGTGATTAAAGAACTCAAAGGTGGGATTGGTGAAACACATCATCCTGGTGGTACAAAATAAGCTATCATAGAAGCAGGAAGAAGAAATCTTACAACCACTGAGAAAGAAGATACACAAGTTTGTATATCCAATGCATGTGCATGGAGCCACCTTAATCTATTGGTAGAAAGATGAAACACCAGAGAAGTGGCAACTGTAGGACCAAGAGCTAGAACATGAGAAAGAGCAGTGAGTTTCTCAGTTCACTGAGTAAGCACAGCTGAGTTCCTTCAGGCCGGAGACTCCTTTGTGGAGTGGGGTGCCTCCAGGCACTTAATTGGGAAACCTGGGCTTACTGACCCTTGGAGCAAGAGCAGAGCACCTTTGTGTGCCCTTTGGGAATTGATCTGCAGTATCAAAAGTTTTTTGAACATTATCTGAACATGGGCAGCTATCCCTGCCTCTAGACCTTATAACAACTAGCAATAAGAAATCTTCGGGTATTTTCTATACCATAAACTGCCAAAGTAACCAATTGGACCTCACATTGTCTTGCTTTTAAATCATCCATACCAGGGATCGGCACATTCTTGAGACTAAAGAGCCAATTCTGCCCCTCCTAAACTTTAAACTCACTAAACTTTAAACTCAACTTTAAAATCACTCAAGAGCCTTAAATATGTTTTTCCAAACAAATGAAATCACCATGATCTGAAATCATAACCTTCAAATGTTTTCAATGTTACTTCAGAGCTGTACATTCACATTGAAAAAGCGGCATATGACTCGTGAACCAAAGTTTGCAGACCACTGTTCTAAATCATCTGCCCTGCAGGCTCCTTCATATCTTCTTCATTAGGTGATTACAGCACATGGCTCTCAAATGCAAATAGCAGAGAAAGGACTTCTCCCAAAAAAGGTTGTTTGTGATCACTGCTTACAATAATAATAATAATAAATAAATAAATAAATAATAATTTATCCAGCTGGACTGGAGGAGGTACACCGGTACAGATAGGAACTGGAAATTCAGAGAACCCAGGACAGATGAGCCCCTCAGGACCAGTAGTGAGAGTGGAGCTACCAGATGGGTGGAGGGAAGGCGGGGTAGAGAGGGGGAGCCTGTCATAATGATCTACATATAAGCTCCTAGCTGGAGGACAGACATCGGAGGAGTGGGTGAGGGGAGAAATCGGGCAACATAAGATATGACAAAATAATGATAATTTATAAAGTAATGAGGGGTGGGAGGGCAAGGGAAACTGGGAGGGGAAGGGATGAGAAGCTGCTAACAAGGGCTCAAGTGGAAAAGCAGAGATTTGGAGAATAATGACAACCGCAGGCAGGCTAAGGGGTCTGGCACAATATATGTATGTAGATATTGTAATAAGTGATATACAAGCACCTAATACAATGATTAAAAAAGAAAAAACCAGTTAGGGAAAGTAAACAAAACAAAAAGAATCACAAATGACTTGCCTACCATTCTGTGTTGACAAACATAACTATTTTTTTAAAGAAAAAATCACCATCCAAATGACTGACACATGTTTTGATTCAAAGAAAGAAAAGGGCCCACCACCTGAGGGCAGTGATGCCCCCCAAAGGAAAAAAAAAAGAAAGGGGAGTGAGAAAATCACTTCAATATTACATAGGTGTTTTCCCCAGGAAGCACAAAAGAAGATCATTGAGGAATGGAGGAACAGAGTCTAAAGAGAAAAGAACCAGAATTGACAGAAAGAGAAAGCTTTTTCCAGAAGAAAGGGCTTTAAATTCAGACCTGTAGCATCCTAAACGCTAAGAAAATAAATTTCTGCTTGTTAAAGCTACCTATTTGTGATATTTCTGTTTACTAGATAACTAAGACAGCTTTACAACACTACTAGAAACCCCCCTCTCCATGACCCCCAATGTAATCTGAATTATTTTTCATAACTCTTCTGAAGACAACTTTACAGCAGAGACATACATCGGAAAATGTCCTTGGAGAATGTTAAAAAAATATATTGCAATGAATAAAATGAATTCAGAATTTCCTAAAATATAGTTTCTGGTTTGCTCTAAAATGTCAATATTTTAATCTAACTTACAAAATGAAACATATCTTGATCTCGAAATGTGAAGGAAGATCATTGATAAGAATTAAAAGATTCATGTGAAATGTAAACATCTAATTTTTAGGGAAATAATTTTAGGAATTTGTCACTAGACTTTCTAATTCTATATAGTTAGCTTGAAATCATTTTCTCTAGGTATGAAAAATTTAAGTATTACTGTCATGTCTTGAAAAAGTCTTTGACTAAAATACTATATTTAGTCCTTCTTAGGCTACAGAAACTCAACAATCTGGCCTTGTTCACCATAGTGAATATTTTACTGCAAAAGATCCCAGAACAAGATGCAGCATTTAAAGCTACTTCTACAGTGCGCTGTTTTCAGGTTTAAAAAAAAATGTGCTGAATTTTCTTTATGACTACCATCATCACTGTCACCTCCATTACCACACTCCCAGCATCTGTTTAAGTGCTAAACTCAACCGTATGGAAATGCATACAAAAACCTTTCTGAGCTTCCACCTCTTACAGAGCAAACTGTTCTTTCCTGAGCCTTTAATTCCAACTAATTCAGATAGCTACTGAATAACAGGTGCCTTAGGGTTAGAAGTTTGTGTCTTTGGCCCTTCCATGTACTGAAGCTGACAGAATAGAGCTTTAAATGCGTAAACAATACAGGTCAGGATTTTGAGGGTAGGCTTTAGATCCAGCTTGTCTGTCAAAATTCAGTGAGTAAACTTCTTGAGTCAGCCAAAAAGCACAATATAAACAATTGGTTTGTGTGTAATGTATGACCTGGTTGGCAATTTTATCACTTCCTTTATTTTCGCATCCACAAAAATTTCTTCTCAGTCCTTTGGCCACCAGAAATGTTTTCCTTTGGGAGAGTTGTTGTTATAATTTGATTTGATTTTGACAAGAGCAAGAAAAAGCCTTAATAGCTTTCATATATACATTTGGTAGATGTCTCCAACTTACCTGGGGTTGACTACTGTGTTGCCTAAAGCACACTTTTTGCATGGAGTTTCTGGTCAATGGGAGTATTGCAAGATATATATCTTTCTATCTTCATCAGTCTGTGTCACATCCTACCAAATAAGGTTTTCCTTGGGTAAGACACAGAGAATGGCAACTTCACATTATGAGGTTGCACCACCTCAAAAGGCAGTGCATGCCTAGGCTGTGCCTGAGCACCCATTTGAGGGTCAAATCCAGGATAGAATCCAGTTTATTTTCAGCTAGTCCACCTTGTATCCATGGAGCTAAGTGTGGTCTGGGAATTCCTCAGATTCCTCCAGGAGCACCTTTTGAGGTGGTCTATTTCTGGAAAACACGCTTCCTAGACTTGGCCTGCTTGCATTGCCTCCTCAGGCTTAATCAAGCAGGAGCTATGGTCTCTATGTGGATACTTCTGACCTGTCAGGCAAATGTGAACCAAGGTCAACCATTCAAGTCCTACGCAGCTTACACTGACAATTAGTTGGACTGAAAGCTTAAGTCTCATGTGATGATTTTATTCCTCCAGCAGCTCTTTGCAGTTTAAATTCCTTTCATCTGATTGTGTGAAGAGACTAGACCCTTCATGGTGGACATGAGCTGTAAGTAAACATGATTGTTTAGCTGCATCTGGACTCTGTTGGCTCTGTGCATCAATAAAACACAGCACTCTTTTCACTGCCACTGTATTCCCTCTGAGGAACATCTATGTTTCGGGGGCAGGAGGGGCCAGGCGAAAAGCAACCTCACCACTAAATCTGCCTGCACTTGCTCCAGCCTTTTGTTCCTTTGGTGAACAATGGAGGTGTTTGGACAAATCCTTGCCTGAAAACAGAAACACTAACATATGGATGGAATCAAAGGGACATCTGATAAAAGTTAAAGATAACTTGACTTCAACGACAGATATGTTTTCCATTTCCAAATGTTTTCTTCTTAAGGTCTGGATGCCTGTCTTCCCACCATCAGCCTCTGGGGAAACAGATGTGCCCCAGGGTGACAGGTAAAAGCCTGAAATGTCTAAGTGGGGACCAGATTAGCAGTAATCCCTGCCAAAACCCATCTGTCCTGGGTAGCTCAAGACTCTGAGCATAAGAAACTGTGAGCAAAACAAAGTTTAGTGGCAGGAGTAGGTTGCAGGGAAAATAGGAAAACTTAGCAGAGCTCCACGGCTTGCTAACTCCTTCTGCCACCTGTGAACATAGGGGAATTTGCATTGCATTCTCCTTCCCTCCCCTGCTTCATTCCTCATCCAAATAGAACCCTGGGAAAGCAGCTGCAGGGACTGTAGCAATTGGAGATCCAGAAAATATACTCAGACATGGGAGCCAATTTTAGGGAGGAAGAGGTGATGGGATGGAAAAGCTTCTCTGCACAGTAAACATGATCTCTGTGGACAGCCATCCAGCACACAGTTTGGCACCAAGCCTTATGATCACTTTGCAACTGGGTTTTCAGTCTGGTAGAATAACATCTTGCTGGAAGCCTCAGATCTTTTAGTTTAGTTCCTTGTTCATGATTTTACTTTTGTTCCCACTTCCAAATAGAACATATGGACTTTGTTAGAGGAGGTGCTGTGAAATTTATAGAGTGGGAAAGGCAAAATATGGTAAAGCATCCTTTAAAAATGTTACATTACTGGCTTACTGGCTTTGTACAGATAAGGGGGAGGTGACGCCATCAGAAGCTTTGTGTGTGGTTTGTTGGTCTAAGCTGGAGCTCGAGCTCCTTTCTTAACCCCCTAAATGAAACACCCTTCTGCACCCAAGCAGAATTTAAAATACAAATATGCAAGATAGTCATTCCTCAGGGAAGTTGCAAACTCCATTCCAAAAAAGCAACTGTCACAAGAAGGCAAGTTACCTGAGGTTGTTGTTTTTAATCTTGCTTGTTTTCCCCGTGAATATAAAATTTATGTTGACATGCTACTGTCATCTACTGAATATGTAGTAGTGTTCTGAAAATGTTTCAGATGTTGTGGAAATTACCAGCATGTGACACAGAGACATGAATTGAGCACATGCAGCTGGGATAACCACATGGATACACTTGTTCAGTGCAGGATCATCAGGAAACCTTCAACCTATAAAAGACTCGATATCTGTGAGGCTCCATAAATGGAAGTGCAATAAAATAAGGCATGCCCATAAATACTTTAGATGTATGTGCTTTCCTTATTCTAATTCCCTCTGTTTCACTCTGGAAACCCACAACTGAATGAAGGAAGGGTGGACTGGAAGAGTAGACTGGGTAAAATGTTAAGAAACAAACTAATATCAAGTTCAGAAAGGATTTTTTTTCTGCCTTTCTGGGGCTATTTTTCTTAAGTGCTTTTCACTTTTTAAAAGAGCCTTGGTGGGGCTAATAAGTCAAATGGCTAAACACAAGGTTGGTGGCTCAGATACACTGGGAACTTTGGAGGAGAAAGATGAGACTATTTGTCCCCCGAAAGATTTGTAGCCTTGGAAATCCTATCAAGTCACTATAGGAATTGACTCCCAGGCACTTGCTTTGACTGGTTCCGCTATGTATCATGTGCCCAAACTTGTCTATACCACCTAAAGGAGGGCAGAGTTTTCTGGCAGAGCATTAGTGAAGATAGGTGTGTTGTTCAACTCAAGGGATTGTCAAAAGCATTTAATAAACTCTTTCCCAAATTTCCTTCCATATAAATATTCTCTAAAGAATGACTTGCTCTTTTCTTTATTCTTCCTGGTAATCCACTAATAAACTCTGACTCGATAGTTTTGCATCTTCTTGATATTTCATACATGTAAGATCAATATTTGTCCTTTTTTGACTGATTTATTTCACTATTTCTAAATAATCCTTTGTCCAGTCTTGCTTGATCAATATGGCCATCAATTGCAGAGCAAATCTGATGGAAGTTTAAATATGACAGATGATAGAGTAGAGAATACTTTGCTGACACCCTGTTGACATAGTACTTTGCTTACGGCATACACACAGTGTTAAAACATACTTGAACCATACATTTGTCTTGGCGAGTTGATCGTATCACTTCTTGGAGGGCTAGAAAACCACTCCATTCAAATATTATTGATGTCATGTGAAAAAAGTCTGATGGGTTGACATTTGGCATTCATTAAGATGTCGTGACTGGGATTACTCAGTGCACTTGATGATTAATCTTTGATATGCATGGCTACAAATGGTCAATCACTTAGCCAGATGCTTCTTATGTGTCTTTCTGAAGGGCTGGAGCATGTCTCCTAAACCATTTGCTGAGAAAATAGTGCTTACTTTTGCCAACAGTTTAACAGTTTAAAAAATAGAAAACAATAAAAAGCCTGTTCCATCCTGAAAATTTTTGGAATTTTGCCATGATAATTACAGAGAGGTCTCTAAGGAAATTCCAGCTTTATGGCTCCTTAGAGAAATGCAGGAAGAATTTCACTGTCAGAAGGGAACACTAAAAAAAAGTAATAAAAGAAACTGGTGATGCAGCATCATGCTCTTTCATATCATTATTTAAAATGAAATATAGATTATGGCTTGGCAATTTATCACCAAGCAAGCACTGCTGAGAGTTCGTGATGGTGCTGGGATTGTGGTGCTTCTTAAATTGAAAACACTATTCAATTCCTAAAGGAACTCTAGATAGTTCAATCATCTAAGTTTTCCAGAAAGGAAAGTATCATAGTCAAACCCTAAAAGTAAGAGGTAGCTAGTTTTTTATTTGGCTTTCTCAGTTACCATAACATCAGCTTAAGAAGAACTCAGCAACTAAACCAGTTGCTGTGGAGTTGACTCTGATTCCAGGCTAACTCATGTGTGTACAAATAAAATTGTGTTGCATAAGATTTTCAATGTCTGAAGTTTTGGAAGAAGAGCTTCAGGTCTTTCTTCTAAAGTGGCTCTAAATGAATCTAAATTTCCAGCCTTTCAGTTAAATTATGTGTGCAGACACCTAATCTGGTGTCAATTTGAGGATTAAGAGTGTAGGGGTGGAGTCTAACCTGTCAATCTGGAAATAGCCAATGAGACCTCTGTGGGCGTGGCCTTCTGAGAATTCTGGGAAATGTGGTCATTCCTTCTTGGAGGCAGAGACACTGTCTCTCTTGCTTCACTTCCTTGGAGACTCTCTACTGAAAAGGCTTGCTGCCTGAGGGAATCAACTTACAAGACTGGCTCCCTGGGTGACTTCCCTGAGAAACCACATGAACCTACCCTGAAGCAGCAAGAAAATGACCTAGAGAAACCACATGGAGACTCCTACCAAAGCTGAGATGCTTTCAACGCTCCTGGATCTAAATATTTTCTACCCATTGACTTATGATGGCCCTGATTTTGGCATCATTGCTTGTGTTTTGTGAGTCTGAAGGACTTCGCAGATTGCTATCGGACATATGGGTTAATATCAGACTTATGGACTTGATCTAGACTGGGATGTTTCTCAATGCTCAATTGCTCTTGTTTATAAACCTCTTTTTTAAACTCATCAAAGTTTCTATGAATTTGTTTCTCTAGTCTACTCTGACTAACACAGTATGTTAAAACTACCACCCAGTGACCCCATTAAAAACTAGAAATCCAGGGGATTTACAGGTTATCAGGATAACATTCTACATGCTATCAGGAGGGACCAGACACTGGAGGAAAACATAGTGCTTTATTCAATCATCTTAGGAGATAACGCATTGATCAAAAAATGAAATGAAGAAGTTCAAGATGCATTGAAGAAAACGCTGAAAAATAAGGCTCCAGGAATTGACAGAAGAGTAATTGAGATGATTTAAAAACTGGAGATAATGATGATTGTGTTCACTGATCTATGCTAACAAATTTGGAATAGAGGTACTAGGCCAACGCTGTGAAATGGATGCATATTTGTGCTCATTCTTAAAAAGGGGAGGGGGAGCAACAGAATGCAAAGACTACGGGGACTAACAGACCTAAGGAAGGATACACACTCAGAGGTAGATTCTATAGTGGAAACTACTAGAGAAAACATACTTGTATACATTGAAAGATTTCATTAAGAAGGTAAAAAGAGAGACTACAGACTGGGAAGAGATAACTAGGGAGGATATTTTGCAGAAGTTAGCCAAGCACAAAAGATCAAGTACAACATGAGTCCATTGAGGTATGTTCAAACTGCAAAAATGTCTGACCCACACTCAAGGGAAAAGGCACACAACACACGATTCTGAAGCTGAGGATCATATACTCTGGCATGAGCCAGGCCAAACCCATATGTCATCAACAACAGATGCAGATAACTCCTGCTCTCATAAGCCTGTAAGGCCCACCGAAGGAAGCAGGAAGACAAACAGAGAGGGTACTGTTTATATCTCCACAGGAAAGGGAGAATGCGAGGAGACCTCTTTCAGGTGTGTCAATCCTTGAGGGTAATACTGCTGCTCAGAACAGCTCATACCTAGAAATGACTATAGGGCTAGGCTCTTCAGGAAAGGTGACATCCTTTCCCTGGATGACAGCACTGTAGAGGACAACTCTGATTATGTAACCAGCGACAGTATGTGGACAGTATGACCCACATACATGAGGGCAAGTCAAGAGGGGAAAGCAACAGACCAATGATGGGAGTAAAGTCCCCAAGTCTCCAAACTATCCAGATCATAGATCTCTAACTCAGGACGCAGGGCTTGACACTTCATATGAAATAATTGGGGATTACTCACAGGGAGCCAAACTGAATGTCTAAAGGCATAAAGGGTGCAAGGGGCATTAGACCGCCCCATAGGAATAGCATAGGAAGTTTAGGATGCTCATCTTCTGGACATGAATGCTGAAGATTAAAATAGTGTATGAGTTGCTAGGCATGTGAGACCTGGGATGTGCAGCTCTAGAAGAAAGGGGGACTGGACTAATGGTCTATAACAGGTCATTCTCTCTATTTAACAGACAGACATAAATCTCATCTATGTCAGGATCCCTGTTAGGCTTATGATTATCTGTATGTTTTTGGTTTTGGAGGTGGGTATCTATACAAGATAGCCAGGATAAGTAATCTTGTGGAGACAACAACTAGACCAATGGTTCCTAGGTTCATGGGAGGGGAGAGGGAGGGAAGCAGCAAGCCAACAATGATGAATTCCAGGAAATAATAGTGTTCTGATATTCATAGCAAAACAAGCGTATCTTTTCTGGTCATGTCTGATCAATTGAATAGTATCTGAGAGGAATTAGTGAGAGGTATTCATCCAATGGGTAAACATGATAGTGTGGCAGGAGGATAAAAAGAAAAAGAAGAAAGAAGAAAAAACATGTATATATGTAAATATATTTGTATATTTGTTTATAAATATATATGCAAATGCAACAAGGAAACAGATGGACTTTGGACCTCTACTTAAATCGTATCTCAGTATAAGAATGGCTTGTTTTAATAATGTGGCATTGTATGATACTCACTATCCTGACAGAATACCTGAAGACAAAATGGGCTGCATAAGCAAATGTGGTGAAGAAAGCTGATGCTGCCTGCTATTAAAAGATATAGCATCTGAGGTTCTAGAGGCTTGTAGTTTAACAGTGGCTATCTAGCAAGGATGCAACAAAGCATAACTGGAAGAAACACAGCAGGCTAGGTGTTTGTGAGATGTAGATGGGAAGAGGTATCAGAAGTTCAAAAACAAACAACCAAATCAAGGTGAAGAGTTGTAGGTATAATGAGACCCAAAACCCACCTGTAAGATAATAGGTCAGTCCCTCTCAGAAGGGCCACATAGAGGGGGATGATAAATTCAAGGTGCTGTACAGCACTGATGAACCACATAATTATCTTCTAATTCTTTATTATTTCCTCCCCTTACTATTATGATTTTTATTTGTTTTACCTCATTAATCATGTAAGATTTGTGTGAGTTCTTTTGTATATATAAGATTGTTTGGTACATGAAAGCCATGATATATAACCCTTCAGAAACAGTATCAGGAGTAATGGTTCTCCAAAGATACAGGAAGAAAGATGAGGTGGAGGGTAAGAGGGAATAGGAGCTGATAGCCTTGATGACTTTATAGTCCCACTCAATGAAATCAAAAAACAGAAGTTTATGTAAATGGATATACAAGATTGTGTGTGGTATGGTCAAAAATAGAGACAGTATTATAGGGGAAAATTAAATAAATACTGGTTCCTGGGGGGTAGGGTGGAGGATGGAGGGGATACAGTTCAAGAAGAAAGAAGAAAGAAAATATTTCTAAATGGGTTGCAGTAGCAAATGTACAATACTTCTTGATGTGATTAAGCTATGGAATGGTATGATAGCTTTGAGAACTTCCAATAAAATATTAAGAATTTTTTTTAAAAAAGAAGACTGTTCTACAATTATTTGTGATGACTGCACAACTTAGAAAACTATGGTTAAACCAGTGAAATGTATTATATGTGAATTATATGTCAATAAAGCAGTACACCCCTCAATTTTTAATTAAAAACTTGTATAGAAGAATGTTCTTTAGCACTTTATACACTATTGTTGCGAGGTGCCTTTGCATTTGTTGTGAAGCACAGTGATCCGATGTACAACCAAATAAAACACCACATGATTGTGAACCATCCTCACAATTGCTATGTGTGATCCCATTGATTCAGTCACTGTGTCCATCCACCTGTGTCATATACACTAGCTAGCAGACTTGTAGTAAGATAACGTTTTAAAGTTTACAAAAAGAGTTTCAAAACATTGCCTGTACTATTGATGTTAGTTTCATGGAAGTTCTTGGTGGTGGTGGTGGTGGTGGTATCAAGCGCTGTGAAGTACAGTGACTCTAGGTACAACACAACAAAACACTGTCCAGTCTGAACCATACTCACAATTGTTTTATATCTCAACTCATTATTGTAGCCATTGTATTAAGTCTTCCTCTGTTTTTATGCCCCATAAGACAGAACTGGACCTCATGATCAGGACTTATTTTGGTCTAAGAAAGTATGGTTATATCTCAGCAGACCAGCCAAGGATAACTCCTTCTCAAATTACAGTCTAATTGTTCAAGTCAGTTCTAGAATCCAGTCTAAGGTGTCGCAGTTGCACAAACTCTATAAGCAGCACCTACTGCTTTTTTTCCAAAGAATTCTTTAGGATATAATAAGAGTATCCTTTAATTTGACTATCTCTCTACAACATGCTGAAAAGTTGTAGCTCCAAATTGCTTTCATAGCCCCAATGTTGTTAAGTACGTTTCCTTCCAAAGCTGAGTGAAGGATGAAGAGATGTACCGGGAATGTCTACTGTGAAATAATGTGTCCACTTTTGGCTTGAAAGTGAAGCAAGCAGCATTTGCTCATGTGATATGGATTCCTCTTGGTGTGCACCGGAATGTAAAAGGCTTCAAGTCCTTTAAACTGCTGCTAATTAGGTCATCTTCATGGATTTCAAAGTCATGAGCACCTGAGCTCACATTAGAGAACATGCTAATAATGCTGTGGAAGGTTTAGTACATCAAGGAGAAAAGATCACACATGTGAAGTCAATTACGCAATTCATTTAAAAGGGGGTGGTGCGTGTGTTCACAACCCCCGAGTGGTTAACCAAATCTAACTTCTATTAAATGGCACCATTACTTCATGACAAAGCATTAATAATAAGAACAGCATAACAACACACCGTTCCTTTATTATTTATTATATTGAGTAATATATCCCTAGACTCGTTCAGCTATTGTGTGTCTAAGCATACATAATACTTATAACAGAGCAAGCACGATATTGGTGTTACTTAATTGAACATTGAAGCAATAAAAAGATAATGTTAAGATTAAAACAATAAAACACAAATGATATATGAGACTGTCATCATGATAGGATATGATAAGGAAGGGGTATCTGTTTCCTAATGCTGGAGCAGAAAATGACACATGGATGGTTTTAAAAAAATAGTTTCTTTTCTCATAGTTTATGAGGTAGCAGTCTGAATGAACAGCACTTGTGTCATTGCTGGGTGAGTGTTAGTTTGCTACTGAAAGGTGGAAAGTTCAAACATGAGGAAGAGGAGGCTCTCTGTTCCTGTTAAGATCACAGCTTAGGAAGCTCAATACTGGGTCACTATGAGTCAGAATTGACTAGAGGTGTAGTCAATCTTTCTCCTGTGTAGTGGCTGGTGAGCAGTGCAGTCCAATGCTTAACTCAGGATGCCAAAACACTGTGCTAAACACAGACCAGGATAGGAAGTAAAGGAAGTACAAGATGATTCAGTAGCCAAAAGAACTTCATCTTTGTTGTTATGTTGAATGGTGTCTTAAAAGAAGTAAGAACCCCCCCCCCAAAAAAAAAAGTAAGAACTATCTGGAAAAATATCCCATGCTCGTGGATTGGAAGACTCAGTATAGTAAAGATGACAGTTATACCCAAGGCACTATGTAAGTTTAATGCAATACCAATACAATTACCCTCATCCTTCTTCAAAGAAATGGGAAAAATGAATATCAACTTTATATGGAGAGGGAAGAAGTCCAGAATTAGGAGAGAACTCTTCAAGAAGAAAGACATCATGGGAGGGCTTGCTTTACCTGATTTTAATACATACTATACAGCCACAGTGGTCAAAACGGTATGGTATTGGCATAACAATAGAAATTCAGACCAATGGAAAAGAACTGAAAGCCCAGAAATAAAAACATCAGTCTATAGACAACCAATTTTTGATAAGGGTCCAAAAAATATCAAATGGGAAATAGATGCCCTTTTTAATAAGTGGTGTTGGAAAAAATGGATATCTATCTGTAGAAAAATGATGTAAAACCCTTACCTCACTCCATGCATTAGAATAAACTCAAGGTGGATCACAAACCTCAAAGTAAAGCCCCAAACTAATAGGGCCATCAATGAGGGAATTGGCCACCAACCTGAGAACACTGGCACAGGGATTACATAGGCTACCAGAAATAGGGAAGAACACAAACACAGAGGAGACACACATAGACAAGTGGGATATACTGAGGATAGAACACCTATGTACATCGAAAGATTTCACTGAGAGTAATAAGAGAGCAGACAGACTGGGAAAACATTTTTAGCAATGACAAATCGAATAAAGATCTTATAACCAAAATCTACAATACCCTGATAGCTTCCAAAGAGAGTAAAACTAATTGCCCACTGAGGAGGTGGGCAAAGGAACTAAATAGAAATTTCATAGAGGCAGAAATCAGAATGGCCAATAAATACAAGAGAAAATGTTCCCGATCATTAGCCATAAGAGAAATGCAAATCAAAACAACAATTAGGTGATAACCTAACACCCTCACAAATAGCCCAATTCAAAAAATTAGAAAGCAACAAGTGTTGGAGAGGCTGTGGGGAGATAGGGACCCTTATCCACTGCTGGTGGACCTGCTGGTATGTACAGCCACTATGGAGATCAATTTGGAGCTATCTAAAACAGATAGAAATTGAACTACCACATGACCCAACATAAGAATCCACCACCAGGCATATGTGCCCCAATGTTCTTTGCAGCACAGTTTACAATCGCAAGAAGTGGGAAGCAGTCCAAATTTTCATCAACTGATGAGTGGATTAAAAAGCTATGGTACATACATACAATGGAGTACTATGCATCACTTAAAATTAGTGATGAACATGTGAAGCACATCTCTGCATGGGAAGAACTGGAGGAAAGTATGCTAAAAGAAGTTAGCCAAGCGTAAAAGGGCATGTACAATATGAGACCACTTGAGGTAAGCTTAATAATAATTTTTTAAACATGCAAAAGTGGTATCAGGAAAAATCTATAGTATACAGAAAATTCTGGGAGAAGGCCCAGGTAGTACAGCTGGGACCATACCAAATCCAGGACTACATATAGTAGCCAACTAGGGTGGGACGCCGGGATGTGGGAGGTGAGATGATGTTAAGTAGACAGGGAATGGGGTACTAACCCACCGAAGGGGATTGTATTTTTTATATCTCCACAGGAAAACCGGAACCAAACTTAAATAAGATGTTCTGGAAGTAACTACAGGATGAAGCAATGAAGCCGAGAACCAGTGGAGAGGTCTGAGAGCACAACTCCAATTCCAACTACCAGAGCACCTGCCTCTCCCCCAGAGGTGTTTGCATTGGAGGTCAGCACCGAAGCTGAAGCTTGGGGAGAGAGATATAACTGACAAGAGTGAGCGAGAATAAATGAAGGGAGAGGAAGATAGAATGAAGTACATCTTGGCCCACCGAGCCTTCAGGACGATATTCCTACTCAGAACTGCCGATACAAAGAAAGGACCATATGGCCAGCCCCAATATGAAAGACAGCTACCCTCACTGACTCAAGACATTTTGGGGTCAGCAATAGAGAAACAGATGCAGGATTATATCCTATCTGACCCAACCACAGCAAAATACTAAGGGTGTGCAACAGAACATGGAGCTCCAGATCGAGCACCAAAGATATACTTTGTGACTCCATCCCACTCAACCAGGAGACACTCCTGGAAGTCAATGAACAGATTTTAAACTATTTGTGGGGAGAGGGCTGAGCCCCGGTGGCGTAGTGGTTGTGCGCAGGACTGCGGCCCACTGGGATGGAGGTTCAATTCCAGCTCCACAGAGCAAAGGCTGGGCCTCCTACTCCCACCACCTGTGGGCAGTGATGCCCCCCCCCCCAAAAAAAAACTATATATTTGTGGGTTTTTATATTATTATTATTGTATTTTTCCATGTACGTCTACATGTTGGATATTGGGTTTTTTGTTGATTTTTCATTGATTTCTTTTCTTTGTTTGCTTCATTAGGGGAATGCCCTTTTTTGGAGCATGATATTTTCTCTAAAGGCCTATCTGGATGGGGTGAACTGGATGGGTGGTCTAGGGGTGGGACGATGGGACTGATGGTACCAGGGTGGATGTAGGGGCGGGGGGCAGTTGGCTGATCCAAGGATGAGGTGAGCAACATGTGGTTCAGGATCAGTGGCGGGGTGGGTGTGGAAGGTCTGATAGGGATTGATTAAGACTAATGCAATAGAGAGACAATATTGAAACCCAAATGGAGGTTGAGTGTGATGGTGGGACAGGAGGAGGTATAGGGAAATAGAGAAAAGAACTGGGGAGTAAAGGGCATTTATAGAGGTTAAATATAGGCATATATATAGGTACATATATTCATATGATGAAGTGGAAGTAGATCAATATGCAAATACTTATAGAATACTTAGAATTAGGACAGCAGATGGGTGTTGGACCTCCATCAGTGCTTCCTTAGTGCAAGAATATTTTGTTCTATTAAATTGGCATTCCATGTTGTGCAGCTCCCTGACACGATCACAGAAAACAAATGTGTGCATAAGCAAATGTGGTGAAGAAAGCTGATGGTGCTGCGCTATCAAAATATGTAGCATCTGGAGTCTTAAAAAAGGCTTGAAAATAAACAAGTGGCCATCCATCTCAGAAGCAACAAAGCCCACATGGAAGAAGTACACAAGCTTATGGGACTAAGAGATAGCAAAGGGATAATTATCAGGTCTCAAGAACTAATAATCATAACATTATATGCTCACTTTCCTGATATGATCACTGATGACAAATATGTGCATAAGCAAATGTGGCGAAGAAAGCTGATTGCACCCGGCTATCAAAAGATGTGCGTCTGTGGTTTTAAAGAATTGAAGGTGAATATGTGGCCATCTAGTTAAGAAGCAAGCCCACATGGAAGAAGCACAATAGTTTGTATGAACACGAGGTGTCAAAGGGATCCAGTATCAAGCATGAAAGCTCTGAAAAAATAAATCATTATAAATGAGGGGGAGTTCAGATTGGGGACCCAAAACCCATCAATAAGTGAACAGACATCCTCTTACAGCGAGGCTGTAGTGAGGAATGAGCCAGTCTAGGTGCAGTGTAGTAGCAAAGAAATGTTCTCAAATGCCTCCTCTCACCGACTATCATTATCCAAATTCTGACAGACAGATTTGGCTAGACCAGGGGGTGAACATTGGAGTCAAAAACGTGGAAATTTAGGATAGATAATCCCTTGAGACTAGTGGGGAGTGGTGACACTGGGAGGGTGGAGGGATGGTGGAGTAGAAAGGGGGAAAAATTTTCTCGGATCTACATGTGACCTCCTCTCTGAGTGAAGTGACACATTGGGCAGTGTAAGATATGAAGAGGTAATAACAATTTGTAAATTATTGGAAGTTCACTGGGGAGGAGAAGGGGCAAAGGGGAAATATGGGGAGTTGGAATTAAAAAAATAAAGAACTAGAGGAAAGAGGGGAGGAGGAGCTTATGCTGGAGGGATTCAAGTAGATAATATAGATGAGTGTGGCAACATGTGTACAAATATGCTTATTACGAATGTGAGAATCCCCAATAAAATCTATATTAAAAAGAAGAATTATCAATAGATCTTGAAAGAATGAGGAACTGAGAAAAGGGAGGAGAGAGTGTCATAAAGTAGCTGTAACAAGACATTAGTGTGAAATAAGTTTGGAGAATGAAGCAGTGAGATATTACTTCATCTTGAAGTTTTGTGACTTGTAAGGGTGAAGTCCAACCTATCAATCAGTCTAATGATGATTTCTTGCAGGGGTGGTCATCCTATAAAAATATAGTAAGGCTCTTCTTCTCTCTTACCCTTGACCTTTTTCCTTGCTGAGGCTGTGTATCTGCAACCAACGGTTGTCATATGTGGGCTGCCTGCCCCTAAGAGCTCTCAGTGCCTTGTCAATGCATTCTACTGCCTTTAGATCCACTGGCTTCTCTACTCACTGGCCTGTGAGCTCCCTGAAAACTGTGTCACATTTCTATATCATTAATTTTGGATATGTAAGTCTGATGAGGGCTCTGACTAGTTTCAGACCCTTGGACTTGAGTTGAACTGGGCTGGGATGTCTTCTTGATATAAAATTACTTCTCCTTTTTAAAAATCATTTTCTTGGGGGCTCATGCAAATCCCATCACAATACATCCATCCATCCATTGTATGCAAAACACATTTGTACACTTGTTGTAATTATCATTCTCAAAACTTTTTCTTTCCACTTAAGCCCCTGGTATCAGCTCCTCATATTTCCCCTTCCTCCCCACTACCCCCTCCCCCATTTTATTTTTATAAAATAAAATTATTATTTTATAATTATAAAATAATTATAAATTATTTTGCCATATCCTACACTGTCTGATATCTCCCTTCACCCACTTCCTGGTTGCCCATACCCTATGGAGGAGGCCACATGTAAATCCTTATAATCGGTTTCCCCTTAGTTCTTGATATAAAGTTCTTTCTTATACATGTATGTCACTGGCTTAGTTTCTCTAGATCAGTGGTTCTCAACCTTCCTAATGCTGTGATCCTTTAATACTGTTCCTCATATTGTGGTGCCCCCCAACCATAAAATTATTTCCGTAGCTACTTCATAACTGTCATTTTGCTACTGCAATGAATCGGGTGACCCCTGTGAAGGGGCCATTCGACCCCCAAAGGGGTTGCAATCCACAGGTTGACAACTGCTGCTCTAATCACGAAGCTGGAGAGAGTGCAGGCTTGTCTGAGCTCTACCTTATGGCAATTGGGTTGAATTAGATTTTTCTTTTCTTCCGGATGGCCAGAGGTGGTCAGGTATGGCCACAGAGTATACTCAGTGGACTTCTGGAAAGGGCATAGGAAAGGGCAACAAAAGTGACCATTTTATTTCTTAGAAGCTTTCTTTGATTATTCCTTCCTGAAAAGAGCAAAGGAGTGTTAACAGATGTCCAGTGGAAACTTGGGGAAGGAAAGTGTTTCCTGGACTTCCCTGAGGCTAAAGTCATCCTGCTTCAACAAAAGGATGGATGGAAGGCCAGGTCTGCCAGAGTCTCCTTGGCCAGCTGTCCAAGGCCTTGTTATCTACTTCGGATGTGATTACTTTTGCATGTTTTCAAAAGAATTGTCTGTAGAATCTGACTGGATTTGGATTTGGTTGTTTTTTTCTACCCCCCGCAAGTGACATGTGTGATAGAAATGAATATTGAAAATTGTGATTAGAAAGAGCATGTAAGCTTTAGCCTTTATGATTACATTTATTACTACAAAGTGGCATTAGCAATTGACTGGAGGACATGACTTTTTGTTCCAGACCTACCTAGTGCCTAGAGTGCCAATGTATTTGCATTTGAAAAGGCATGCAACTAGGAGTCTTGGGAGACTGAAAAAGGTAAAAATGGTGACTTTGGCTCTTTGAATCTTGAGCAGTTTGCCGCTGAATGAATGCACCTAGCTGGAAAAGTCTGTGTCCGTGATATAGCTATCCTCTCTAGGACACAACATTACCAGGGGCCTGCAGGCAGCTTGGACTGCTTGCTAGGTGACCATCTGGATTTATTTGTTGAGTGGAAGTGGGAGCAGTGCAGCAGTAGGGGAAGATTGAGTCTGGTTACTGACATTTGTGAAACTGGCTCACAGAGATGAACAGAGAGACCAAGACAGGATGGCTGGTCTGAAGTTTAAAGAGTTGCTTGGAACTTTAATCCATAGCCTAATGTAGCTTGAGGAGGGTTGGGATTGTTGAGCTTGTATAAAGAAGCCAGTGGTCTGAAGCAGGGGGAGTCAGTCCTATGAGGAATGCATGGGTTGCTGGGACATCCATTGGCCTGGCTTTGGAATCACTAGGACTGAATTGACCTGGACATGACCAGATGAAGACGAAGATGTTTGATCCTGTGAGCTAGTGCACATTGTTTGCTTGACGGAAGACTCCCTCTCCATGTGGCGTTGCTTATGGTTGCAGAGACAAGGAATGAAGATTCTTCACATCAAAGAACATGCTTGTCTACTGAGTACCATTAGATAGAAATGGACAGTGTAGAAAGCAGATACTCAAAACAGGGGCAGAGAAAGGAATGAAGTGGCTGGCTGACAAATTCTCATAGGTGGTGTAAGATGATAGAATTAAAGGCTTCAGGGGTAGATGGTCACAAATCTGCAATTGTTGGCATGGAATAGCTTTATTTTATTCACTTATGAAATGAGGTTTAAATGGGGTTGATGCATTTTCAGTTCTATGTGTTTTAGTTGTATAGTGTTAGGTGCAAACATGATTTTATTGTTATCCTTGGAGATTATGTGTAGTTAAAAAGTTGTGTGCAGGGGTCTTTTCAAAAAGGCTGATTGGTGACAGATTTATAGCAACTTGAAGCTGTGTAAAGTATAGGGGTAGGGTTTAATGTACGCCTCTTTAGGAGTGTGGCTTTTTATATAAGACAGACAGTGAACCATTCTCATTTTTTGCCTCTTTGTCTTCCCTCTTGTTGAAAATGTGTGTTTGTCTCCAGGGGTGGTGTCATGTGGGCTACTGACTCAGGAGTCATGCCAGGAGCTGTCAGTGTCCTGCCCTGAACCTGGATACACATGACGCTCTACCCATCCGATTGGCTTGTGGTCTCCCTGCATCCCATTTCACTTTTCTGAGTCATGGTCTCCAGTCATATGAGTTGAAAAAGGGCTCTAGTCAGCATCAGAACCAAGGACCCAAGTTGGACTGGACAGGGACATCTTAATTAATATAAAACTGCTTCTTGATATAACGTTCCTTCTTACACTTACATGAGTGCCACACTGGTTTTGTTTTTTCTGGACAACCCAGCCTACCACCAAGAATATAAAGATATCTGTGGAGAAAGCTAAAGGAAGAAAGGAAAATATAATAACTCTTTTCATTCACACAGTAGTTTCACCCTGTCCTATAAGACCTCTATGAGTCACAAATTGACTGGATGGAAGTGAGTTTGGCTTTTGATTTTTCATTCTAGCAAATTTAATAAGCAAGGACACGCATGCATTGTTAATGCTCTGCATTATATAAGTTTCTGGCATATAGCAGGTGTGTGAGAAAATGTGCCAAATGAATAAGGCCTGGGCGGGGGGTGGGAAAGAGACTGGGTAGGGAGTTGAGGGACCAGACCATGCTGGCCCTAGAATTGAGATCCGGCATTTGGATGCTCTTCTGTAGGCAATATCAATGTTGCTTAATGTTTCTGTAAAAAGCTCTTCAGAAATTTGGGAAGTAGCTCATGAGAAAAGTCAGGGTGTGTAAGGCCTGAAGAGAAAATCATGAAGTGGTTAGTGATTTTCTATTGTGTATTGGTCACTCTTTATATGTCTGGTTTGTCATAGGAAATTGTAATGGTAACTCGTGGATATAAAAATTGAACTGAAGAATCAGAATTACCCGTGTCGGTGACACAGTGATTTCCATTTAAAGAGGAATTTTCTTAAATGCATACCAAACTATCTGAACCATCTGTCAGTAAGTATGACATCTTTTGGATAGACATATTCAGCCACTCATTTTACCTAAAAGTTACCCCTGAAGAGTACAATTTGCATTCATTGGCTATTCTCAAAGACAATAATTTGAACTAACCTGCAGCAACTTGAGGAAGGTCCTGATGATGATTTTCCATAAAGATTAAAGCCAAGCAAACCCTTTGGGGTTCAGCAGTCTTCTAAAGTGCTCTCAGTGGCTATGGATCTGAGTTGACATCCACTGGCAAAAACGTCTTCAGTTCAAGTTCTATAGTGATAGAGGGCTTTGAACATTGCTGTTTCCTTGCACAGTTGAGGTCTAGGCTCAATATTTAGCACAACTTCATCACCATTACATTTATTTATTGTGGCTATTTTTGCCACGATGTAAGAAGAGAGACAGGAGCCCTGATGGTGGAGTGGTTGCCGAGTTGGCTTCCATCCACGTGGCTTGGACCTGAAAGTTCAGCAGTTCAAAAAGATAAGCTGCTACACTGGAGAAAGAGCTTTCTTTCTGCAGTCTTGGAAATTCCCAGGGGCTGGGCAACCCTGTCTTATCAGTTTCATTTGAGTCAACGTCGATTCAATGGAAGTGAGCAAGAAAAAATGAAGGGAAAACAATGAGAAATCAAGTTTTTAAAAGGACCACCAAACATACAGCCAATATTGATTCCTATTCAATCTGCTTCAACGGTTTTCCAAGGATGTCATTTCAGTGGTAGTAGACTGCCACCACTTTTTCCTATGAAGCAGCTTGTGGACTTGGACTATCAATCTTTTTGGGTAGTATCTCTTTCTTTAAAACAAAACAAAGACACTCATCTGAAAGTGTTTGTTTTTAGTCACTTTTGTTCATCATTTTCCTATTAAATTTCTTTTTTGCCTTTTATAATTTTGAAGTTATTTCTTATGGCAGCATTAATAAATAAATGGTATTATCCCTGAGCCAGAATAAATTAAGCTATCCCCTTTTAAGTCAATGTAGCATAATTCTTAAGTTCTTTAAGAAACTAGTGTGTGATATGTGCTGAGAGGCATTATTAGTAAGTCAATAGGGGAAATAAATTTCATTAAGAGAATTTGGAAGAAGAGGGATCTCTTCTCAAGAGGGAACTCTCATCAAGAGATTATCTACATATTCATTTCCTGGACAAGAAAAACTTTAGAAAGATTCAGACTTTTAAAATTATGTGAAGGCAGTCTAGCCCCAGTTTCCCGATAAATTAATATCATTCACTCTCTCTTTCATCATGTAAACAGAAGCTTGAATCAGTTTTGGAAATAACTTTTGGATCAAAAAAATAATTTCTCTCATAATAGAAAGCGAAGGAACTTCTCTGCCAAGGATTAAATGATTTCCAGCTGTAAAAGTAGGTTTCTTCTTTTTCTTTGGGAAAGTGGGTTGTAGTCAGACTAATGACATCTGTGTCATATTAAAGAAAAGAGGATCAATGGAAGATTGACAATGCAAATCAGTCCATGGAATGCCCAGTGCATACCCTTGCAGAATGAACAAAAGTCATTAAAAAATAAATTCCCCTCAGATATGTCTTTGTTAGAGGAATTTACACATTACTATAACCTACATGAAAATGATCACATGCACTAATGTATTGAAGCCTAATTATCTATTCACTAAGTAAATGAAAATGAGTCTTAGTTTATATCATTTTAATACATATAAAACAATTATACCAGCTTCCCAGGAGGATGACTGTATTCTATAATTCTAACTGAAGAAATCTGGGGCAGAGGTCCATCAGATCTGGTTCAGTTGGTCTGTGGACTCCCATAGGGCTCGGGTGGCACCTTTGCCTTTGGAAACAATGAGGGAAGAAAAAGACTGCTTTCAAGCTCTGCAGAAAGCAGTGGACACAGCTGAGTGTAAGCTAACCTCTGGAGTTCATCTAAATGGTCAAGAAAGAAGACAGAAAAAAATTAATGGAGTGACATCTCCTTTTGCGATCTAAAAATACCTAATAAAAAGAATCCCTTTCCTGATTTAATAGCAATAAAAAACAGAGAGATTGCTTGGAACAGGGAGAGGTGGTAAGACATCATGAGAAACAGTGACAATAGTCATAGAATTTGAAGGAGTGGAGGTCATCTTTAGCTATCAGAGGCTGAGTCTATCTCCACTTTCCCTCCAACAGCAGAGGAAGAAGACCATGACTGGACACAAGACAGGACAGTATCCAGACCCATGGGGAAAAGGGAGAAGACTCTGTGTAGTGTGCAGAATGCCTACCATGTTGGCAGAGCTGCTTGTCAGAAGGCTGAGAGTCCTTGTAATTGAATCCAAGCATGACCGAGTCACATGAAGGAACCAAGCAGAAGCTCAAGTCAAGTCTGTGTGGGTAGGTAGTACCATGAGGAAGAATGTATTCAAAAAACAAAGTAGGAGGTATCAGGAAAAAAGCGTGCACCAGCTTGTGTGCAAAAAATAATAATAAAGTAGAAAGCTATAGGATAGTATCAGTCACTTCACTTCCTGCTTGAGAAGAAAGCATACAAATATTGAGCTTCTTTAGTGAATATTAAGGGAAGTCTAAATAGATCACACAACTTTCAAGACACTGGACTGGAGTAAGAGGTCACCTGAGACCAGATAACTGGCTACAGTTAATGAACAACCTGCTAGCGAACAATGAGAAAGGAGGATTTGAGTGCACATGAAAAAACACACTACACTCTGGCCACTGAGTCCGCTTTGACTCACAGCAACACTAGAAGACTGATGAGAGCTTCCCCTCTCAGTTTGCCAGGCGAGACATCTTCATAGGAGCAGAATGCCCATCTTTCTACAGAGGAGTAATTGTGGAGTTTGAACTGCTGACTTTGTGCCAAACAGTCCAACTCACAAGTCACTATGTAACTAGGGCCCCTTGAGTGAGCACAGAACACATGGACTCATTTAAACTACAGACATACTTTTAGGAAATGAATACTGGCCAAAGAGGGCCCACCCCAAAATAATCCCCCAAACTTACTGCCATCCAATCCATGCTGACTCATAGAGACCCTAAATGGCAGGGTCGAAGGCTCCTTTAAGTTCTGAGACTGTAACTCTTTATGGGAGTAGAAAGTCACATCTTTCTCTTGAAGATCTGCAGGTGATTTTGAACTGCTGACCTGGCAATGAGCAGCACAATGCCTAATTACTATGACACCGGGGACCCTGCATGGAATGTATCATAAAACTAAATAGGCAGTGAATCATTTGCAATAGTTCTAGAATCTCTATCTTCTCAACCAAGCCACACATAAATGAACTGTGTGGAGCAAAATTAGCAAACAATGAAGCTTGTTGACTGTCATAATACTCCAGAGGATAAGAACATAAGTACTTCCTAAATGCAACCCCCAGTAGAGGTATTATCTAGCTTATTATAACTGCAGGCTTATAATTATACACACAATTACACACACAAACCCTTGATCAAGTACTGATGCTTTCATAGTTCAAATAAAGCAATCTGTTTGCTAAGAAAGAGAACTGAAATAAAAACTGCCTTAGTGGATACTGAGTCCCGGAGGGTGCAGTGTTAAATACCCTACTACTAAGCAAAAGGTTAGCTCTTTAAATCTATCCAGAGGCACCAAGAGGGAAAGACCTATGGGTTAGCTCCCAAATGTTCAGGACCTTCAGATAAAAAATATTGGCAAGGATGTGGAGAGATTGGAATGCCATACACTGTTCATGGGCCTATAATATGATGCACTCACTGTGGACAATTGTAAAGCATTTTGGTAAAATGTCAGGATCCAAAATATCATTTAGTCCAGCCATTTCACGACTAGGTCTATATCCTAAAGAAGTAAGATCCAGGATCCAGGCCCAATATATGCACTCTGCAGCAGTCAGGCTTTATGTCAACTTGAAGCTGTGTGAAGTGTTCGGGGGAGTCCCACCTGGGTATCAGGTCATCCTCTGATATTGCCTCCTCTGTGGTGTCTTTTCTGCAAAAAAGGCAGTGAAGAGCTTCTCTTTCCTCTTTCTTGTCCTTGACATTCCTCCTTGCTGACATCAGGGGTGGCCCCACGTGGGCTGTCTGACCCTGAGAGCTATCAGTGCCCTGTCATGTTTCCATTGACTTTGGATCCGTGAGACTCAGCACCTACTGGCCTGGGATCTCCTGCATCCTGCTTCACCTTCTGCAGCATCAGCCTTTGGCAACGTGAGTCTGAAGAGGACTCCGGTTAGCATCAGACACTTGGACATGAGTTTAACTGGGCCTGGGAAGCCTCCTTGATATCAAATTCCTTCTTGATATAAAGCTCTTTCTTACACATTCTAATATATGAGGGTCACTGATTTTGTTTCTCTAGACAACCCAGCCAAAAAAACATACCCATGTTCATGACAGCATTATTCATAATAGCAAAGAGATGGAGACAGCCTAAGTGTCCATCAGTGGATGAATGGAAGCACAAACTATGGTGCATGATCCCAAATAACACTAAAGATTCCTGAAAAATCTGTGAAACACTGCATATGGTGGGTGACTCTAGAGAACATGCTGCCAAAGGAAGCAAGTAAATCACAAAAGGAAAAATATTGTATGTCTATTGTTAGAAGAAATCAAGGACGGGTTTATATATGGTGTGGCAGTCACTTAATCTGGTGTCAATTTGAGGATTAAGAGTGTAGGGGTGAAGTCTGGCCTGTCAATATGGAGATAGCCAATGAGAGCTCTGTGTGGGCATGGCCTTCTCCTCTGAGAATTCTAGGAAATCTGGAAATTCCTTCTTGGAAGCATGAGAGAATCTCTCATCCCCTTGGAGACACTCGACTGGGAAGACTGACTCCCTGTGAGACATGCCTGAGGAGAAGCGCTATGAACCTACCCTGATGTGGTCAGAAACCTGGACCTAGAGAAGCCATGTGGAGACTCCTGCCAGTGCTGAGAGGCTTACAACACTCCTGAATCCAAAGACTTTCTACCCACTGTCTTGTGGTAATTCTGCATTTGGTATCATTGAATGTGTTTTGTGAGTCTGAAGAAACCTTATGGACTGGGATAATATTGGACTTATGACCTTGGACTGGACTGGGTTGGGATTTTTTTCAATATTCAATTGCTCTTGTATCTAAATCTCTCCCTTATATACATATGCATATTTATGAATCTGTTTCTCTAGTCAACCCAGGCTAACACATGGAAAAAGTGATACATAGGCAGACAAGATAGATTGAAAAGGGGCTACACTCATGACCATATATAGCTTTTGCAGACAATATTTCTACAAACATAGTTGTAAGTGCTGTAAATATATCCAAGGAGAATTACACACAAATTAACATTCTGAAAAACCCATGTTGCAGTTGTCCTCTGCATACATGGGTTTATCAATAATCAGAATTGGCAGTATGACAACTAACAACAGTGGAGAGGAATCACCTGCATGTGGAAATAACACGATGCTTCTAATTTCTTACCTATACCATATTTTTTTTCTCCCTGGGTCCAGACAAAACAGATGCAATACATGGCTGCCAATAAGTAGAATAACTATATTAAACAGTCCAACAATAACAACATTTTCTTTCTTGGTGTCTTGGCTTTTTGGCTTGTTCCTGGCGTCATTTGGAGTATTGGTTCAGAAAAAATGCAATGGATAGATTTCTCAGTTCTAGTTTCTTTGAGAATAATTTCACAATATTTTCAGCTATTAAGTGATAATAATTTAGTAATTTACCACCCTCATTTTAAATATGAGAAGAATTCAGATCCACAAATCATAGGATAACACAAAAATGTAAGGAATATTTGAAAAAGGATTGGTATTACGGAACTCTCAGGGGGAGTTCTATATGGACTCATGGTGGTTCAAACCTTTAACCACTCTGCAGACTTTCAAAGACTGAAAGTTTGGAAACTCAGACAGTTCTTCTCTGTCTATGGGGTCACTAGGAATTGATTAGTTGGTAGCAGACTTTTCTGTTTGGTGTGGGAGTCTGTGCAATTTATACAGAGACCATAAAGTAGCTACTACAAAGTCAAAACACCTCTTGAGACTAGGGGAAAATAAATGAAAACACTGTAGGAGAGAGCACAGGAATGAAGAAAGTCTTCTAACACTGTAGTGATGATCACACAACTTTTCTTGATGTGACTGAACTATTGAATTATATGCTGATAAAACTGCTGGATAAAAGGAAAACTGGAATCAAAAGATAATGAACTTTCCCCACATCTTTGAGTCCCTCTTGTATGTTGTATCATGTCAATCTTTATTAAAATAGATTTTACTGCTTAAAAGTTGTTTTAAAGCAAATCAGGAAGAATAATAAAGTCAATACATACAAAAAATAGAAAACACACACATTTGCAAGGTGTGGAGATAATTTAGTGTTGAAAAGAGACATCATGGTAGTTTTTATCAGTATTTTGAAAATCTTTTTTATTCAAAGTATGCAGCAAACATTTCAGAATATATTTTAACATATAGAAATCAATAAGTAATTCATGATAAATGCTTCAGAGATGAAACTGATTCCAACCTTCTTCATGAGAAAAATTCTAACTTGTTTTAAGGGTTTCTGTGAACAGGTAGAGAAGTTGTGCCATCTCAAAACAAGAGTGGGACAGTGTGATTTTAATAAAGGAATTTGAACTCTGAAAGACACACATTGAGTTTTATAATATTTGAATCTCTATTTATTGTAGCAATTTCATGACCAGTCCACTCATGACAACCCATAGAGGTCCTATAGGACAAAGAAGCACCTCTCCTGGAGTTTCTGAGGCAGTAGTCTGTTTTGGAGGTGAAAGTCTCATGTTCTTCTTGCAGTGTGCCTGGGGGGTTCAAAGAGCTGACCTTGTGCATAGTAGTCAAAAACATAACCCACAACATCATCAGGCCTGCTTATTTATTATACAATAACTATTATTTCTGGCTCCCTTTTAAGATAACAAATTAGAACTTCTGCTAATAAAGACAGTGATATTTTGGGGAAATTCCAAGTCCATATAATTTGCCATGATCAAATATATCTTTGAATCAAAGAATACCATGTGAAGTATAACTGGACCTAAATGTTTCAATCAATACAAACTAAATACAAAAATACAAAATAAATCCAGTGTGCAGCTAACTAATACATTAAACTATCCAGATTTTTTATGGGCAAGCAGAGTGGTATTAGTCATATGTTTTATATTTTAAAATCTAGAACTGTTAGGGAAAAATTGGTGCCAGTTTTGAAATCAGCAGGTCTACTATACCCAGGAATAAGTCTAACACTTTAGGTCCTACATGTGTGTTGACCATTGTAGTTTATTATCCATATAAACTTTCTCCTATGGATTGTCTCATGGATTTGAACCTCTGACTTTGCAGGTAACATTCCAGTGCTTAATGGAGAGTGCCTCCAGGGCTCTTAATAAACAAAAAACAAATTCAATACCATCACAGCGACCCCAAGTGATCCTAAGGACAAACAGAACTGCTCCGCTGAGTTTGGAGATGGTACACCTACATATGAACGGAGAGTCTCCTTTTCCTCTGGCAAAGTGGCTGGTGGATTCAAACTGCTAGCTTTGCAGTTAGCAATCCAACTTGTAACCCACTACATCACCAGGTATTCTTCACCCGAATAAAAGCAGGTGAAAAACCACAAATATAAGTTATTTATAGCTCTTACTCTTGAGCTTAAACATTCAACTTCTAATCTAAAAACAGATGGGTACTTCAAACCCACTAGCCTTGCCCTGTGGGAGAAAGATGTGGAAGTTTGCTTCTGGAAAGATTAACCACTGCCCTGTAGTTGATTCCAGTTCCCAAGGTTCCTTCACAGGAACAGATAGTAGATCTGAATTTTAGTTTAGTTTAGTGTTTTGGTCTCAAGACTTGCCTTGTAAAGCAAATGACACCAATTTACAGTACCAGCCTTTGAGACTCCATCACAGCAATGCTCCTGCTCAGTTCTTCAGGGTGGGTATCATGGGCTGTGCTACAACAGTTCTAGTTTTGTCCCTTCATACTTTTTTTTAGTTGCCAAACTCAAAGAGAATTTCAAAGGAACATGACTTAAATCCCTTGAGCATGCCAAAGCTGCTCCTTTGACATGATGTAACTTGAAAAAGTACAGAATTCTTTATAGAAGGGTTCTTGCTATGAGGTTCTTCCTGTGAGGCTCTGATTCAGAGTGATCGAGGTACAACAAACAGAAACCCGGCCTGGTCCTGCACCAACCTCACAGTTCTTACTGTGCATGAGCCCCTGGGGCTGCCTCTGTGTCCATGCATCTCCTGCAAGTTTTCCCTTGCAGGATGTCTTCTCCCGGAACGGAGTCCTACAGAAAACATGTCCCAAGTTCATGAGATGAAGAACATTCGAATTGTACTTCTTCAAAGATAAACCTGCTGGTTCTTCTGTAAGTCAATAGTACTGCCAATATCCTTTGCCAGCACAACGGTTCAGATGGATAAATGCTTCCCTGGTCTTCCTTGTTCACTGTCCAGGATCCACATGCAGATGAGATGATTGAAAATATCATGGTTTGGGCTAGTCACTGCTTTTTATTCCTCAAAGTGACATTTAAAAAAAACAAGCCACTTTAAAAGTCTTTTGCAGCATATTTTCTTACTGCCATCCACATATGTGCACTAAATGACTGCAGCTACCATGAACATTGATTACGGATCCAAATTGATGATTGACGGTGAACACACCACCCATCTGTCATTTTCTTGTACTGGGCTGGTCTGTGTGTTGCTATGATGCTAGAAGCAATCCAACCAATATCTCAGATCCAACCAGGAATGTCACCCATGGTGAACAGGTTTCACACAAAGACAGATGAGGAAGAAGGAACAAAGAGGTGGTTCGCTTCTGAGGAAACAGTCATTAAAACCCTATGGATAGCCAGAAAGGGTTCTCAAACTCAAAGCCACTGCCACCAAGTCCATTCCCATTCGTGGAACCCAATAGAACAGGGCAGAACTGCTTCTGCGAGTTTTGGAGACCGTAGCCTTCACTGGAGTAAGCAGGCTCACCTGTCTCCGATGGAGCAGCGGGTAGTTGGAACTGTTAGTCTTGTGGGAAGCAGCCAACAGCAACGAAGAAAGAAGAGCCGTCTTCCGAAGTGTGCAGACCGCGAGGGAGGATATTTTGAGAACAATAGCTTCACATTTAGAAGTTTTTATTTAAAAAAGGTATTCACGATTTTGGAGCAAGACTTTTTTCCTTTAATTTTATCCTCAATATTGGAATACGTAAGCCTAAACGCTACTGCCACTGAGTAAACTCTGACTCACAGTGGTCTGACATAGGGCTTTGAAGGCTGTATACCTTCGATGGGAGTAGAGAGCCTTAGCCCTCTCCCTTGGAGCAGCTGGTGTAGTTGAACCACGGTCCTTGCATCAATAGTCCATAGTGATATGTAAGCCACTATATCACCAGGGCTCTATATTGGACTAACATAAAAGAAAAATTATTTTATTTTAAAAATTCAGCATTTTCTTATATTAAAATGTCAAAATAAGGACTCCACAGAAACATGGAATAGAGGCTCAAGATCACCTTTTCATTCCGCAGTGTGTAAAAGCACATTGCAGAGAAGTCTGACAAGTGTGGCTGGAAACATCTCCTTTAATACAAGCAAGCTTAAATAAAATGAACATGTACTCAATGACTACTTAAAGCACTCTGCTTTAAATTTTGATATATAAATACTTAAGTCCTTGATTTTGAGCAATTAGGATGATGTAGGAATCTATTTTATTTTATTAACCCATTTCTATATAAGAACATATTCTTTTTTTAATTAGGCATCACTGCCCTCTGGTGGTGGGAGTAGAAGGCCCAGCCTTTGCTCCTGTGGAGCTGGAATTGAACCTCCATCCCAGTGGGCCACAGTTCCATGCACAACCACTATGCTACCGGGCCTCAGCCCAAGAACATATTCTTATCCATTTTAAACAAATGTTAATAGAGATTTTTCTTAACCCTGACAAATTAATTTTATTTGCAATACATCTATATGGAGTTGAAATTTTAACATGGTGTACTTCTCAGTCAAGGTTTCAAAATGAAAGATCAAGTTGGCAAAATAACAATATGTGAATAAAAGGAAAAATAAAGTGGAAGGCTCTCACTAGAATAAGGAGAAAAAGAAGTGACATGCAAAAATGGAAATATAGAGTGAAGGGAGACATTGGTCAGTAAAAGCCATGAAAAAATAATAATAATTTATAAATTATCAAGGGCTCATGAGGGAGGGGGAAAATGAGGAGCTGATACTAAGGGCTCAAGTAAAAAGAAAATGTTTTGAGAATGATAATGGCAAGAAATGTACAAATGTGCTTGACACAATGGAAGGTGGTATGGGTTGTGATAAGAGTTGAGCAAGCCCCCAATAAAATGAATTTTTAATAGGAAGACTGTGAATACTACAGAAAATCTGGAATTATTTAATATATTAAATTGAAACTCAACCTAACAGGTAAAATCTTGCCAAGCATCAGCTTGATCTGATTGATAGCTGATAAACTTGTGTCTCTTTTTTATAATTTGTATGGGAGTTGGAGGATTGTATGTTCACAAAACCCTCAAATTTTCTGTCTCTTACCTAGCTGGGTACTAAGAGTCCTCTTTAAATAGAGTGCATCCTTGGAGTTTCATTCATGACCGGGCAGGAGCACAGTCTGTTGCCAACAATGGGGACAAGTTACATAAGTTTGTTATTGGAGCATTCTAGGAAATACACAACCACAAGTCTGGGAGGAAGTTGCAAAGTAGACTTTGCTTTCATACAACTGTTATTTACTGACACCCACCAGGGCCAAAATTGAAGTTTACAATTCATGAGTCACTGGTTCCCTATCTTTGGGAGCATGGTGCATGAAGAATTCTTTTGAAACTGTTGGTTGCATTCTCAGTTTCTGAACATCTGTGTTGCTATGTTCCCATGACTGTTTGCTTTACTTTTGTTTTTCCTCAACTGAAGATTAACTCAAATCAAAAAGCAATTCATCACCCTCAGTTTTCACTAGAATGAATTCCACTAGTGAAGGAATTACTAGCAGACAGTGGGTTCCTGTAGCCTCACACTTACTGGTTCTAGGGAAGCGGAGGTCTATCTGTCATTCCTGCAAAAACGGTTTCCAGAGAACAGGACATAACTTCTTTGGCCCACCTGGTTGCCTGTGCATTTCTGGATCTTCTCAATTGCCTTTCATTTAAAGTTGGATGTTTATCCTCAATGCTGATTTTTAAAAAGACCTTTCAAAAGAATATTGCTCACATTCTGTTTTGTAATCCAGACCTTCCTAGCTCATAGGAGTTCAGTGTATGTGTGTGTGTTTGTGTGTGTGTTTTCTCCCTGGTTTATTGCTTCACACTTCATCTATATCTGAAAAAAAAATCCTTCAAAAATGTAAGGGGTTGGATTTAAATGCTGGTTTTTTGATATGGTAACACAACACGACAGTTTTCTAACATATCAAGTGCATTTAAACTTTCCCTGCTGAAGGAATTTTGACCCTCACCTGTCCCCCAACCGCTCTTCACTGTCAATAAGATTTCCATTCTGAACAGGAGATGGCAGCATCCAGTCCAGATAAAGAGTGTGGTCTTGTGTCTCTGAGCATGCACCAAGAACTAATCAAAGACAGATGTACACACAGGTGGTGACTGAGTGAATACATTTCTCATCGGAAGTAAATACATTCAGGTCATAGATCAGACAAGATAGTAATACATTATTTTACTTGAAAAAAACAGAATATGGTGGCCAAATAAAGACTTTTTGTGTGTGTGGGCATCACTGCCTCTGGTGGTCATGGGTGCTACCCAGTGCTGCTCCTGAGAGCCACCGCTGGATTTGAACCGCCAAGCCCGCAGACCATAGTCCTGCACTCAACCATTTACGCCACCGGGGCTCAGCAAAATAAAGACTTTTTAAAGTCCCAAAATGCTCCCAACACAGGCAGGAAACTAACAGACAAACAAAAAACCATTAAATTAGGTAACTGCATGCCAGAAACTTCTTTATAGAGTTGATTGTATTCTTGAATCACATGTCCAGGATCACAAGTCAGAGGACACCGAAGACTTTATGCTGGAAGATCCAACACAAGGCTTTCTAAACCTTGTTTGGTAGAGGTACAAAGTTTTCACTTTGCACTTGAAAAGAAAACTCTATATTGTTTTCATCTTTGAATGTAATGTGTGTATAAAATATATATGTATGTGTGTATATAATTGATATAAATATTATATATATATAATTCCCCTCTGTCACTTATACATTATCAACGCTGTCACTTGCAATGAAAAATTACCCAGACAGTTCCCTATCTGTGATACAATTCAACAGAAGAAAACAATTAAAATATGAGTTTGTTACTTAAGAAACACAGCTGCAGTTATGCTACAAGTTAACATAGAAAGAACATAAACAAATAAAGTTAAAAACAAATGGATTGTGCCTCATTTTCTTTGCTGTTAGGAGCCATAAAGTCCATTCCAAACCATAGCAAGCGTAGGCACAACAAAATGAAAGAAACACTGTGGGGGCCTGTGCCATCCTGACCATCGTTCCTAGGTCTCACCCCACTGTTGCGCTATGGAGTGTGCCCATTTGCTTGAGGACCATCCTCCCTTTTATGGCTCTCTACCAAATATGATGTTCTTCTCCAGGGACTGCTTGCTCTCATTTTTAGAACCCTTAAAGACCAAATTCTACTCTGCTTGCTATGTCACTTACATGAGCATGTGCATTAGTGATATTTAAAGCTGCATTTCATATTCTCTGGAAACCCAATTGTTGAATGGAATGAGTAGAATATTGCTTGCTGTACAACCTCACTGCCTAGATGACAGTAGTGTCCCATTGTGGCGGGATGGTGACTGATGTGCTATTGGTTTCAGGTGTCACTGTCAGACGAGGTGAAACTAAAATGACTCTCTGTAAAAAGATTGTGCAATATTGCAGCAAAGATTTATCATTTCTTATGAAACCATCTCTGTTGTTAGCAATAAAAACAAAGGCTTTTTTCACCAGTCCACATTACATGCATCAATATACTTAGAAGAATAAAAGTCTATACTAATTTGATTTTTGAACCTAATGTGCTTCCCGACAGAGGTGTCCTTATGATCCAATTCCAATGACACTTGGAACCCCATGCAGGTGTTCTAACTATACATGACTGTTTTCCTTGCTGCTGGTGTTTTTATTGCCATGGATTTTGTCACAAATTATGTTGTTTTAGTTATAATACTGTGGCAATTACCATTAGTGAACTTTTATACATTATTGGGGGGGGGGAGTGAAGTAGCAATTAAAGAAAAAAGAAAATAATTCAAGAGCTTCCACTCTAAGTTATCACTAATGCTGTACTTGTAATTTCATGTAAACAACTTGAGAAAATGAAACAACAAAAAGTTTGTTCTTAGTATTTATATGATCTAAGAAATGTTACATCTAAACAACGTACAACTATATTTCTCACCTATTTCTCTATTATTAAATTGATTATAAACAGTACGATGGATTCTGAATATCTGGCAGAGAAAGAGGTCTGATGTTGAGTGGGCAACACCAGGAGCCACTGTCCTGCGTAGCATCAAGCCTACTGACCTCAGTGCTCTTGGGGGATGGCTGCAGAAGGCTGGCAGGTGACTTACAGGCAACCGGCACAAGCTAAGCAACATGAAGCAGAAGAAAGCTCACAAATAAAATGCTATGCAGAGGTAGAGCACTGGGGGTGAAGGGAAGGCCGAAGATGCAACCTTCTAGAGGGGTTCAGAATGCTCTGTGCGAGATAAAGTCAATGACGAAGAAGCAGGTGATGTGGTTTGTGAATGATCCACCACAATTATATCAGCACAATCGGCACAATGAATAATTAAATTAATTAATTAAAGAGACAATCTTTAATTCCTAGTTTTCCTTTCTGGAAAAAAATTTAAGAAAAAGTAGCATCCAGTGATGCTCAAAGGGGAGCAGTATTCAGGTCTAATATTCACCTGCTTCATAATGGGCACCTGCTAAAGCCAGGGCAGCTGTTTACAATTGGAACCTATTCTAATTGATTGATTTCATTCGATATTGCTAATAGAAGGTATGCCCTTAAGCTTATGTAGAGGAAAGACCTTAGTAATATTAAGCAAAGGGGAGCATAAAGAAAAATTAAGCATTTCAAAGGTTAACATTTTGTGAATAATACAAAAGCATTTAGTGTATAAATAATATGTACTAGATAAGGCCAGTAAAACATATAGCCATCGTCAATAAAGATATTAGTGCAAAAGAAAATCTTAGATTCTGAGAGAAAGATAAAAGGAAATATACAATAACCCAAAGGAATGTGGTATAAAATAAAAGCTACGTGGACCACAAAATAGGGTAAATTAAGGTTAAAAGACTTAATGAGGGCTGAGCCCCGGTGGCATAAGTGGTTGAGTGCAGGACTGCAGCCCACGGGCTTGGCGGTTCAAATTCACCTGTGGCTCTCAGGAGCAGTACGGGGTAGTGTCCACGACCACCAGAGGCAGTGATGCGCCCCCCCCCCCCAAATAAAGGCTTAATGAAAGAAAGAAAGTAACATAATATAAGGGCTTATTTATAGTAAGAATTTAAAACATTAAAAAAGAGACCACATTAAAACCCCTCAGGAATGAATGAAAGTTTCAAAATTTTAATTTAAATGGGAAATAAAAGGTAAAAATAACAGTTTGCTAAGGTGTAAATCAAAGATATATCAGAAAATATTACAACAACCTGTTTTTAATAATAACATTTTTAGGAAGGTGGGGAAATAGGTAAGCTTATTCATTTCTGATGACATTTCATGTCATACATTTCTTCACAGGTATATGCCAATGAGAAAAATGAAAACTATGTTCAGTCATTCCACTTCTGTTAATTCATGCACATAATTTTTATATGTGTATAGTCTAACAATAAAACTAACCAAAAACTACTTGAATAACCCTTATAAGGAGGAGCCAAATATACTGATATCATTTATTGATATAATTTAATATTATACTGCCTTTGAAGGAACATCTGTAAAAAATTGAAAAATATCTACTAAGCATAATGAAGCATTATAAATATAAATATATATACACAATAAATATAGATACATATACACAAATAGATATATATACACAAATTAGACATAAATTTATGGACCCAGGTTTGAAACACACATCCAAATGGAACACAAGGAAATGAAGCTGGACAGAGTGTTTGGGATTTATTTTATGGACAAGTACTTTTTTAGTTACAATTTAAACTTCTTTTCTCTTTTTTTCCCACCTAAGTTGATTTCAATAGAATCAAATTTTAATAAAACTTAGTATTCCCCATATTCTAGAGCATAAGAAAATCCAAAATAAATGATGAGTTTATAAGACAAAAAGTCTCAATGAGCAAATTGGGTCAATTTATAACTTTGTTAAAGGCCAGTGATATTTGGCTTGCAAAAGAGTCCTTGACAATAAAAAATGTTCAAGAAAAACTCAGCATTTATATTTCCCCACCTTAAAATTGTGGCGTGTAGAATCTCATCGTGGTTGATTCTGACTCGTGGTAATGTCCTAAGTGCTGCTGGATAATTTTTCTGCTTCATGGGGTTCTCAGTGACTGATCTTCAGGATCAACTGGTGCTTTTCTTCTGGACACTCTAGGTAGAGCTAAGCCTCTCTGCAGATCTTAGTCATGGAGCATATTAATCACTTTTCTACCACGAGTTTCTCCAAGGGAGAAAGATAAGGTTGTCTTTTCCTGTAAAGCATTACAGCCTTGAAAACCCACAGCGGCGGTTCTATTCTGTCCTGTACAATTGCTCTAAGTCAGAATTAACTAAATGCCAGTGAGTTTAGTTTGGTGTAGACCATGTCTCTAGATTTATTTGTCAGTCTTTCTATGTCCATAGGCCGCAGTACAATATAAGTTTCAAGAGTCAACCTACTACCAAGAAAGAGACAGGAGTGATATGTGCTGTATGCATGTGGGATCCTGCATTGAGAAAGGCCTAAAACCAGCTGAAGACTGATGCCAAGACTAAAGGAAATCTCCAAGGAATTCCAGAAGCTAAAAGGACACCAGGGTCTTCCCCTTGCGAGTCAGCAGACTATGAGTCAGCAGAGATTGAAGCCTTTCCCTAGTGCTGGCCTCATGAGGTTGATTTTCTGGCTTCAACCATGAAAGAATAAGTTTGTTTGTGACGGTAAACATAATAATAACAACAACTGAGTCCCCAGAAGGTAGAGACCTGGTTTACTCCTATCCTCTGGCCACAGTGGACACTCAGATTAATAATGTCTTCAAATGGGGGGAGCTAAAGACAGGCCTCCTGTGGCCTGTCCTTTGGAGCCAACACAATTCCAACCTTTCCCCACCATGAGGAGCCACTATGAGGAGCCACCAACAGCTCTTCAGCTGAGACAGGCTTGAAAAATCCATCTTTTTCTGTTTCAAATGATCATTTTAGAAGTTTAATGTTGGATGTTTAAGAGACAATCTAGAGAATATCATACCCGGGCATGGTTTTGAGACTAAGTGTTCTCAGAGATTTCAAGCAAACTAACCCTTGTTTGAATGCTTCTAACGTCTATCTCTTCCCCATGAACACATACAGACAGCATGTGAGATTGTTCTCAGATTCTACTTTAGAGGAAGGGACTCATTTCAAATTCTTAACATTGGTGAGATGGCATAATAGGTTTCCCTACAGCACTAAAATGGTAGACATAAATTTTAAATAAACATTATATATAATAAAGGAAGAGAAATATTACATAAATTCTACAAAAGTCCCTGGAACAAGCAATCAAGTGGGGGAGTGAACGTCAGTATCTTGGGGGCCCATGTACTATTCAATGACACATCTCACTCAAGTCTAGCCTATTGCTGCTAAACTCCTTTATATTTCAAGAAAATCCACAATCTTAATTTTTAAAATATATTCATCTAATGTCTGCAACATCAAAAACAAATTCAAATCTGCCTATAATGATGTTGGGCTCCAGTTTCGACCTTGTCTCAGGTGATGGATGACATCTGCCTGCAGCATCCGCTGACCCATTGCTTCCTTATTCACCTTCCCAATTTTTGGCTTCCTGAACAATAAAAAAGAGGTAATCACAGCATCACCTATTTACAATATCAATGTTCAGGAATAAATTTATCAATGAATGGAAAGTACTTCAAGTTAGTACTGGGCACAAAGAAATCATCAAAGAATATTATCGTTCTAATAATCAAGCTTCCACTGAAAATAAAGCACGTGACATCTGCCTGCTTAAAATGACTAATGCTTTGTCATCATTAAGATTATCTTTGCACACTTGATGAGGGTGCTCTGATGGAGCAGTGGATTACAAGCTTGAGTATGGACTGCAAGGTCTGGAATTGCAAACTACCAGCTGCTTGGAGGGAGCAAGATGAGACTTTTGGCCCCTCTGAAGATTTACAACTTCAGGAACCCAGAGCAGACATTTCTGCTCTGTCTTACAGGGGTGATTTGAGCCAGAATTGATTCAATAGCAGTGAGTTTGGCTTTGGGTTATGGCATACTCTACACAGATCGCATTTGAAAAATTGGCAAGCAGGTATGAAAAAGAAAAAGAAAGCAAGTATGAAAAAGTGTTTACCTTAATCCAATAAAATTATGAGGATTGAGTACAGGCATAGATTAAACTGACTTAAGAATATGTCCCAGCATTCTTAAATTGTATACACAAGAATCTTGAAATGCATGAGTCAAAAGAGGATCTAATGGGATGCTAGTTGGTAGTTATTCCTGAGGGATGATGAGAAAATGAGCAGGTCTCAAACTAGTATGGCTGCTATTATTAAGATTGGTGTGTTTGATGAGGAAGAAAATCAATCAATGAGTTAAAATGATAACATAAAAGTCATCAAACTGTGCAAACCAAGGTCATTAAGTCAGCTTCCCTGGCTAGAAAAGAGTTCTGGAACAGGAATAAAGGAAGAGGTCGTTTGCCTGTAGACAAGATGGTCATAAAGAGAGATTCAACCTGTCAGGAATGATAAAAATGAAAAATAAAATGAGATAAATTAGTTCATCTCAGTTCCTGAGCTGCTGCTGAAAAAATGCTCTCTTTCCTACCGTCTACGTTCCCTTTCCTCTTGCATTGACAACCAGCCTCCTCACCAGGGACTATGAAAACGCTTCAAGCACCTGCTCTATGAGACAATTGACATGTTCTATATATATCTAGGCCTTTTCCGTTCTCTGTGTCTAAAATTCACATCTTTTCTGTACCAACCACCAATGGAATTTCAGGGCAATATTTAAAGGAAAAATAAAGCACCCTTTAATCCCAAAGCTAAAAAAATTCTTTTCATTTTTAGGTTTTCTGGTCTAATCTACACTGATATTTCTTCAGAAGTTTCAGATTACAAACATTGTACATAGCATTTTCATTGCCTATTTTGTTTGTCTTATCATATATCAAAAATTTTCCTAGAGGTCTACAAGCATAATTATGACTTAAATGTTGGCATAATATTTCATCTCATTCATGTCCTATAGTTAAATATCACCCATTTCATAAATGTTCATTCATATGTGTCACAGAACATATTACAACATATATCATTTCTCATGACATTATAAATTAAAATTTTAAAAATCCTGGTGGGTTACTTCCTTAGGATAAAAGCGTGAAATGCCTAGACCATTAATTAATACTGTTATGTATTTTAATTCCGACTTCTCTAGGAGAAGCTCTGGTGGCACCATGGGCTAGGCCTTGGGCTTAGCAGTTCTAATCCACTAGCCACTCCAAGAGAGGAAAAAGAAGAAACCTGTTTCCATAAAGACTTATACCCTTAGATGCCCAAGGGAGCAGATTTACTCTGATCTGTTGACTTACTGTGAAGTGAAACAACTGGATGGCATTGTCTATATATATATATATATATATATATATGTCTACACATGTTAAGATAGCATGAAGGAGTTATAGCATCATTATACAGGTAAACCACTATTATAACAAAAATCAGGAAACTCTTGAATACATAACCCTAGACTAGATCATTTAGCCTGGGTAGTGATTTATATTGCAGTTCTAAAAATGTCCATGACCTCATGGAGGTTTGAACACACTATATGGTAATTGGCATTTTTAGGGAAGAGTACTATTGAATGCCCAGATGTGCCTTACCCCCCTTACTTTCTCTTAGAAAATGTGCTGATGGTGAGAACATAAGAAGTGACCCTCCTGCTTTGGATGAATTACCCAGGGGAGAGGTGAGAGTGAATCTGCAGTCCTCTAAATCTAATAAGCAGGAATCATCCAGTAGCGAGAAATATGAGCAAGGCATAGCTTTGAACTGTATTAGGCAAAAATTTAATAAAAGGATGAGGTGAGAGCACATATCAAATTGAAAGGATAAATCATACACAGTAGTAGAGAAACAGCTAAGAAAAATGTATAATGAAGCTGAAAATTGAAGTTAAGAAAAAGCACAACATGTTTTTTTGTAAAATGTCCTGACTTTAAAATATACACCCACAAAAAATGCCAATTTAATTATTAAAGAGTACAATTAAAGTAAAACAATTTTGGCTGATGTTTTCAATTGAGCAATTGGTAATAAGAAAAAAATGGGCTGCAAGAATTAGCAATATGTTTTAATGAAGATGGAAGGTTTGAGAAATGAGTTTTAAGTCTAACCTCATGCAAGCAACAAGAAATGAAGACTGGTTAGTTTTTTTGGTTACTCTTATCAGGGTGAAAGAACCAATTCTGAGAACTTTGTAATTTGATCTGACCATTTCCATTCATTCAACATAACAGGTTATCACCATTTGATACTTGGCATATCACCAACCTTCGGCAGCTTAGTATTTAACCCCTGAACTCAAATATAAGCTAATTAAAAAACCCACTGCTATCAAATTGATTCTGACTTACACCTACCCTATATAGAGTCTCCAAAATTATAAGTCTTTATGGAAGCAGACAGCCTCATATTTCTCGCTTGAAGACACAGGTAGATTGTGGTTAGCAGCCCAAAGCCTAACCATCATGGTCAATAAGTCTAATAAGCCCATTTTCATTTCTATAATTTTAAGTCATTAAATAATTTACAGAAGAATATAGCTATTGTAAAAATAATTATAGGGAATCTTAATTAAAAATTAGCCATTGAGGGGCTGAGCCCCAGTGGCGTAAGTGGTTGAGTGCAGAACTGCAGCCCGCGGGCTTGGCCATTCAAATCCAGCGGTGGCTGGGTAGTGCCCACAACCACCAGAGGCAGTGATGCCCACAAAAAAAAATTAGCCATTGAAAACCCAAAGTTATTGTGTTAGTTCAGGTAGACGAGAAAAACAAATACATAGACACGCATATGGATAGACGGGAATGGTTTATATACAAAAGGAATGGAACATTGAGAAAGCATCCCAACCCAGTCCAGTACAAAGTGATAAGTCTGATATTAGCTCTTATGTCCGATACCAGTCTATAATGTCTTCTCCCGACTCATGAAGTCACAGGCCAGTGGGTGGAGAGGTCTCCTCATGACTCCTCGCTTCCAGGGCTCAGGGTCCATCAACAACATGCAGTGGTGGTAGAAGAAACTCAGCAATTGCAGGGGACTCCATGTGGCTTCTCCAACCACAGAGGTCTGGTTCCATCAGGGCAAGGCTGTGTGGCTTCTCCTCCCACTCCTGCAGCTCCTCGCATGCTGCCATCTTGTCTTGCCTGTAGTTTGTTGTCTCTGAGACTAACTCCCAAAAACTGAGGGAGCTTCTCATCTCCACGAGGGAAATATCGCAAGATTTCCCAGAAGTCTCAGGAGAAAGTCATGCCCACAGGGAGGTCTCATTGGCTACTCAATGGCTATCTCCAGATTAACAGGCTAGACTCCACCCCTACATCTCAATCATGAAATTAACATAAGCACATGACCGTCACAATTATAGTCTAGATTTTTGGGATGTTGAAAACAAGTCAAACCTAAAATGGACAACAATGTTCTTTGAATGCAACTAACTGCTCATAATTTCCTCCAGAGTCTCCTTGCAGCACTTATATCACCAAATCACAACACCTTTGATAATGTGACAGCTCAAAATGTTGGTAGAGAGAACAATTAATTTCTTTGCTCCTTATTTGCAATTCTTTTGATGTACAGTGTTAGTCTGATGAATCAAATGAAATTCTTTATTACAGTATTTTTCTAGTCACCTTTTCCTCATACTGCTTTAATATTTCTACCTATAAATTTTTTAAAATCATCTTATTGGAGGCTCATACAACTCTTATTATGATCAACACATACATCCATTGTATACAGACCACATTTGTACACTTGTTGTCTTCATAATTCTCAAAACATCCTCCCTCTACCTGGGTCCATGGCATCAGCTCCCCATAATTTCCCCCTCCCCTGTGAACCCTCAATAATTTACAAATCATCATTATTTTGTCATATCATACACTGTCTGATATGTCCCTTTACCCACTTCCCTGCTGTCCTTACCCCAGGGAGGAGGTCACATGTAGATCTCTGCAATTGGTTCCTCTTCCCTACTCCACCATACTTCCATCCTCCCAGTATCAACAAGTTCACTACTGGTCCCAAAGTGATCATTTATCCTGAATTCCCCATGTTTCCAGCTCCTATCCATACCAATGTGCATCTCCGAGTCTAATCAGATTTGTAAGGTAGAATTGGGATCATGATAGTGGGGGGTGGGGTGGGGAAGAGGAAGCATTTAAGAACAAGAGGAAAGTTGCATATTTCATTGTTGCTACTGTACCCTGACTGGCTTGTCTCCTCGCTATGACCCCTCTGTAAGGGGATGTCACTTCACCTATTGGGTCCCCAATCTGTACTCCCCTTCATTTATAATGGTGAAATTTTTAGTACTTTGATGCCTGATATCTGATACTTTCGACACCTCATGGTCACACAAGCTGATGTGTTTCTTTCATGTGGACCTTGTTGCTTCTGAACTAGATGGCTGCTTGTTTACTTTCAAGCCTCTAAGACCCCAGATGCTATACTTTTTGATAGCCAGGCACCATCTGCTTAATTCACCACATTTATTTATGCACACATTTGTCTTCAGCAATCATATCAGGAAGGCGGGCATGCAATGTTACGAGTTTTAGTTCCTTGAAGCCTGATAACTGATCCCTTTGACACCTAGTGGTCATACAGACTGGAGTGCTTCCATGTGGGCATTGTTGCTTCTGAGCTACATGGCACACTTATTTACTTTCAAGCCTTTAAGACCCCAGACACTATATCTTTTGATAGCCAGGCACCATCAGCTTTCTTCACCACTTTTGTTTATGCACACATTTGTCTTCAGTAATTGTGCCAAGAAGGTGAGCATCATGAACTGCCAATTTAATTGAACAAAATGTTCTTGCATTGAGAAAGTACTTGAGTGGAGGACCAATGCCCATCTGCTGTCTTAATACTAACCCTATAAATATAGGCACATAGATCTATTTCCCCATCATTCATATATAAATATATTAATTTACGTACATGCCTGCATCTAGAGCTCTGTAAATGTCCCTTATCCCAAGCTACCATCTCTATTTCCTTCTACTTCCCTCCTGCTTCACTATCATGCTCAGCCTCCATTTGGGTCCCAGCAATTTCTCTCTGTTACGTTAATCCTTATCATTCCTTATCAGGTCTGTCACACTCAACCTGTCACTGACTTTGAATCACTTGTTGTTCCTTTACCCCTGGGCTGTTCAACACCACCTCTTTTCTCCACCTCCCCATCCCCCCCCCACCTCTGCAATCATCAGTCCCATCATTTTCTCCTCCAGACTGTTCTTCCAGCCTATCTTATCTTGACAGACCTGCAGAGATAACAATATGTACCAAAAAAACACACATAAGGCATCCTAAGATGAAATGACCAATGAAAATAAAATGATGAAAACAAAAACAACAAAATCAATGTCCAAAAAATATATAAATAATTAAAGAAATAATAATAATAACAAAATAAAAACCTATAAAAATTCAAGGTCTGTTCGTTGACCTCCAGGAATGCCCCCTGCTTGAGTTGGATGGGGTGCCACACCTCGGCCGCAGAGTATATCCTTGGCACTCCATCTGGAACTCTATGTTCTGTTACACACCCTTAGTGTTTTGCCATGGTGTGGTGGGGTCAGACAGGGTACAATCTTGAACCTGCTTTTCCATTGCTGTCCCCATAGGTCCTTGCGTCAGCAAGGGATACTGTGCTTCATAGTGGGGCCGGTCTATAAATTTTAAGAAGCAAATTTGAATACACAAACATAATAAAGCTGAAAGTTGTACTTTCAGCAAAGTGGCTAATCCATATTTCTGTTGCAAAATGTTACCCGATAAAGTCCTTCCTGCTGAAAGACTATTTTAATAAAAGTACATTTTTTTCCTTCTGCCTTTTAATAGCAGAATATTTCTCACCAATTCCTGAGTGCTATCGAGGACATCAACACACAGAGACTCATAGCCTGAGATATCACTGACGTGGTTACCATGATCATTTGTAGTAGCATTATTGTTTCTTTTTTTAAACATTTTTTTGGCATTATTGTTTCTTAGTAAGCCACCTTTTCATTCTGCCATTATGGGCAGAAAATGAAAATATTCTAAATTGTGTTAACTCAAAAGAACAATAAAGCAAAAGGAATCCAGAGGTATCAAGACCTTTTTGGTATAGTATTGAATGCTACTTGGGAAATGTTATAAGCAAATGGAATGATGTTTTTTCATTTACTTCAGTACTGACAGAAGCCCAAGGCTCAGTGGGCTATATCTTAGGCTGCTGATGCTTGCTCCAGGGGAGGAAACTGACGTTTTCTACTCCTGTAAAGATTTGCAGCCTTGGCATTCCCCAGGGGCAGTTCTACTCTGTCCTGGAGGGTTGCCATGCACCAGAAGTGACTTGATGGCAGTTATTTTGTTTCATTTGTTTATTTCAATACTGCTTCATCCTTCTGCGAGATTCTATCTTTCATCCATTTCTTGTTAGTTTCATCGTGTAACACACAATTGAGAATAATTGGTGAGTACTGATGACTTAATTCCTAGGATGACCAATTGCATAATGTTTCAAGATATAGGAAAAATAAGACTATTATAATCTCATTGTACATCTTACATAGTAAAGAATCCAGTTGAGTAGTATAGTAATCTCAAAAAGGAATGGGTTTTACTTTGTTTTAATGAATGTTTTCTTTAAACTTTGGAAGCTAAGAAACAACAGAAATTATGCAATATCAATTATTACAAATTTCTGTTCCCTTAAAAAACTCAAATATTAAAATTGGATACAATGAACACTGATGGTTATCCTAAGTATTAAATAGCCAGTTAGACACAGCTGGGAGCAGGCTTAATAAAACAGAATGGTGGATGGAAAGAAATTACTCTTAATGAAGCACAGATACTCCAGTTATGGAAAATGTGTACAAGAGAGAAAAAGATTTGACAAAGATAATGAATAACTTTAAAATATATGTCATAAAGGTATCATTAGTATAAACTAAATAGAATGGATGATGCAATAAAATCTGAAGATTTTTCATAACTGATGAAACGTGAATACAGAAAACATACTTTTTGTCAAAACACTTAGGAATTCATACTGTGAAAATATGCTACTCTTATAGCTGCTGCACAGATGTGCATCCTGAAGACAACCTGGTGTACTCCATAGTCAGAATTTAATAAATATCTAAATGTCTAGGTGCTAGTTTGGCTGAGTATTTTGTTATATTTTAAATGTCTCTTTTTTAAGATGCAATGGCTGACTCCACATTGAATTATATTTTAAGAGTATGTAATGTACTGCATTTTAGTGCATTTTACTATATATCCTTTTTAAAGGTGATATTCCAGTAAACATTGAGAAAGAACTATTAATACATAAGATATTGCATTTAACAGGATGTAAACCTCTATCTGTGAAAGTAATTATTTTTGCAACTGTTGTTCCTAACATAAATTTCCCAATGCTACCTAAACACTTGTCTAAGGCCCTTAAAATAAAACCCTCTGAGACGGGGTATGGGGTTCATGAGAAAGATGTGGCCCACCATTCAGCACTGACAACTCTGCTTCAACACCCAAGCTATGAAACAATCTTTGTTTGCTCCTCCTCTCCTTTATCCTTGACTTGAGGCCTTGGCAGCACATTTTACAAACAAGGCATAAAAGGAGGAGCAAATACGGTAACATTTGCTGTCATCATCTTCCCACAGCAAAGGCTCTCAGCTCTCACCTCCTCCTTTAGACTAGGCCTCAGATCTCATGACCAGATTGCGGATTCTGGGTTTGTTGAGGGCTCTAGTCTTCTTCCTTTCCCTTCAGAACTAGACTCATTTTCTTTGAATGGATTCTGATTCCTGGTGACCCTGTAGTCCAGAGAACTGCCGGCCCTATCTTCCTTCCACGCTGCCTGGTGAGTCTGAATTGCAGACCTTTTGGTTCAGAACCAAGTGCTTCACTCTTTACATACTCCTGCACCTCTGACACTATGAGAAGAGAAAGCCTTGGCTTGAAAAATGCAAGTACATGTATATTAAGTGCATAACTGGACTGCTGCAGCATCATTACTGAAGAAGTGGAATCCATCTTTACTATTGAAATACTAGCCATGTGCTCTTTAACAGCACCTCTGTGTTTCAGGTTCCTTTCTCTAGCAAACAGATAATTCTAGCAAACAACATAATTCTGATGTGGACTTACTCAAGAGGACATCATCAAGATCTATTGAATCCCCTTTTAGCTTTTGAGACTTACTTTGGAAGAATAAGTGCTTAGAACAGTACTTGGTACGTGGGAGGCACTCTTAATTTAAAAGAATTAGAGTTATATTATAAGGCTCCCTGCAGGTATGGTAGAATAAATGATAGGCTGTTGACCTCCAGGTTGTTGCTTCAAAACTACCAGCCACTCTGGGAACAAAGTTAAGGATGTCTGTTCCCATAAAGACTTATAGTCTCAAAAATCCTATAGGGTTTCTATGACTCAATGGCCTTGAGTTTGTGGTTTTGGTTTGTGTCTATATTGAAATTATAGTTTATTTATTAAAATTACTTTAAAACAATATATCTTGTATATGGGGGGATTTTTGAGAATGTTTGTGAGGAAAACTGAAATTAAAAGAAAACAGAATTTTTCCATACACTTTTTTGAAGCCCCTTCATATAGTTAAAAAAATTTTCTATCGTCTGAAAGGATATTATAAAAAGGGTTCACAGTGGTGATGTCTGAGTCATAAAGTTAAGCCAGATTTTCTCTTTCCATTATTGCTTTACTAAATAGGAAATATTGAAATAAGTAAATATTTATTTGTTTTTTGTTTTGTTTTGTTTTTTTTGTTTTGGGGCATCACTGCTCTTGGTGGTGGGAGTAGGAGGCCCAGCCCCACTGCTGGAATTGAACCTCCATCCCAGTGGGCTGCAGTCCCACGCACAACTACTACGCCACCGGGGCTCAGCCCGAAATAAGTAAATATTTATTTATTGATTATTCTACCTTAAATTTTATGAAGATGGTTTGAAATTTTATTTTTAATTACCCTTTGCAAAATCTTATTCTTGTAAATAAATAAAGAAAATTGCTTCCTGCATCAATATGTATTTGCTCACATAAATATAAGATTTTCTAAAACAATGATTGATTTTAGTGAAAAAGCAATTGAATTACACTCCTCAAAGTTAAATAGATTTTATGATGTCATTGCCATATATTTTTAATGGGACATCAAAAGAATAAAAAAAAAGTGTGCTGTCTGCCAATGTGAAATCTGTACTTCAGTTTTACATGTGAAAGAAACTAACTGCTGGCATGGCTGCCAAATTAAACAAGTCTGAAGGGAATATGTCCATTGTCCAGTTGGATGCTCTGTCATCTGAAGTGGATTATTTAATTAGAAAATGATATGTATTCACCTATCTCAAACCCTCAAGCTCCCCAGCCAGTTACTTGTGACCACGCAGACATGACTACAGTGGAAGACACTGATTACAGTTGTCAAATTGGGGGTAACAAGGGACAGATGATGAAAAATAAAAGATCACTGAAAAAATCATTCTATTTGGTTTTAGAATGCAGCTCTGATTTGCTTTCCTGCTTTATTGTCATAATTTTGGCTGTAAAAGTATGTAAAAAACCCCCAAAGAAGTAGGTCAGTGTTGAGACACACACACACACACACACACACACAAAATCACAGAATATTTTTTGGACCATAAGACATACCTGTTTTTCCTCAAAAACTATGCATGTTTATATGAATGTATGTTTTATATTAATTCATAAAATGCCACCAAAATATTCTCTGATATTTGTCCCTGGATGTTGAGACTAAGAAAACAAGTTATTTGACTTTTTATTCTCTCTCCTTCCCTTCTTCTACCTTTCCTTTGTGTTTCCTCTGTCCCCGGTCTACTTTGTGCATTTTCTAAATATTGCAACCAATATGCAGTTATTTTGTAATATAAATTCTCTTATTTATCTGGTTCAGAATTTTTGTTGTTGTTGTTTTCCTGCTCTAAAAACTTGATGTGTTTTATGGTCAGGTGTGTCTTTTGGTCTGAAAAATATGGTGATTTTTAAATCCATCAATAGTTAAGTTGGCAGTTAAGTCCATTGTACTTTATTTGTTTTCTGTGAACAAACTTTAATATTAGACAACCCAGTACAACATTAAGCTTAGTTAGTATAGCTCTGTTTAGTTCAGAGTGTAGGTGCTCATAAAAGCCCCTCTGGTTAGTCTCGGAGAGCTGCCGTGGCATCATCTTCAGTCTGCTCTCCCAAGGCAGGCTCTTTGCTGCTGAACCACACCACTAGCCTTCCTGAAGATTTCCAGGTTTCCTGATAATTCCTCACATCAATGACCTTTTCAGCTGTTCCTTTATCAAAGCTCATATAGTTCAGGCTTCACACAGCAAATATGTGCAAGAGACCAATAGCCTGCTTTTGACAACCCCTGACCCTCAGAACACAGGCCCAAGACCCATACTCAAACAACACCCTGCAAGATCCAATATGAGCCCAAAGTGGAGGACAGCTTTACTTATGCAGCACGTGATAATGCAAAGTGAATTTCTCCTAACTAAATGTGTCATTCACTCTTTGACAAAATTAAAGTAATTTGCTCCTGAGCACCAAAGGATGACACTGCATTTGAGATGCTATGAGATGTATGATTGAACAACTATGTGAACAACATAAAAAAGGAGGTGTCAAATAAGTTGTGAGCATGAATCTATATTCTAATCTTGAGACACTCAATGGATACAATCCTATTAAGATGACTGTCTATTTTATTTTTCCCATATACAGGAAATGTATTTCTAAGAAAACCCACAAAAATTTAAATAAGAGGATTCATATTACAGTATGACTGCATATTGGTTGTAATATAAATTTTTATATTACTTTATATTATATTATATTATATATTACTTATATTATATATATTAATTATATATTATATGTTACTTTAGATTATATTATATAAATTTTATATTACTTTATAGACTGATTTCAGGCATTTAGAAAATGCACAAAATAAACTGGGGACAGAGGACAGGAGGAACAAAGGGAAGGTAGAAGAGGGGAAGGAGAGAGAATAAAAAGTCAAATAACTTGTTTTCTTAGTCTCAACATCCAGGAACAAATATCAAAGAATATTTTGGTGCCTTTTTATGAATTAATACAAAACATATATATTCATATAAACATACATACTTACTAATTTGTATAACACATATGCTTACACACACACACATACACACTGTGGCAGTCATGTGCTTATGTTAATTTTATGATTGAAATGTAGGGGTGGAGTCTAGCCTGTTAATCTGAGATAACCATTGAGTAGCTAATGAGGCCTCTATTTGGGCATGGCTTTCACTTGAGACTCCTGGTTAATCTCGCAATATTTCCCTCGTGAAGATGAGAAGCTATCTCCCCCAGTTGTTGGGAGTTAGTCTCAGAGATGATTAATCACGGACAAGACAAGCTGGCAGTGTTCGAGAAGCTGGAGGAGCCGGCAAAGAGACCACACAGCCTTGCCCTGATGGAGCTAGACTGCTGAAGCTGGGGCAGGAAGATGGAGACTTCTGCCAGCGATGAGTTGCTTCTGCTGTTAATGAACCCTGAGCCCTGGAGGCGAGGTGCCCTGCCAGCACTGGGATTCTGCACCCACTGACCTGCGACTTCGAGAGTCTATAAAGAAGACTTTATAAACTGATTTCGGGCATATGGGTTAATATCGAACTTATGACTTTGGACTGGACTGGGCTGGGATGCTTTCTCCATGTTCCATTCCTTTTGTATATAAACCCTTTCCTTATATTGATATGTGTGTCCTTGAATTTGTTCCTCTAGTCTACCCGGACTAACACACACACACACACACACACACACACACACACAAACTAAATCCTCTGCCATCAAGTGAATCCCAACTCCTAGTGCCCTGCAGAGGGCTTCAGAAACTATAAACATTTACCGGAACACACAGGCTCATCTTTGTCCTGCTGAGAAACTTTTGGGTTTGAACTTCTTACCTTGGCCTGAGGAGTCCAATGCATATCCCACAGTATCCCCAGCACTAACGATATTTGCATAAGGAGGCTTCAAAAGGTTCCTGGAAAATGGTCTTACAAGATGACAATATTTTCTCATGAACTTTCGAAGCTCTTTTTTGTTTCTGATTATTTCTTTTGCTGTTGTTGAATTTTGATCATTTTTCAATGTCCCAATATTAGGTTTAAAAATGCATACTGTCCTAGGTATTGTGAAAAGTGATGTACGAGGCCCCAATAAAATGATTAAATAAACAAAAAAAAGAACTAGAAAAAATGTATACTGTCAACTGAGCATAAGACTTCATTAAGTGCAATGTTCTTTTTTAAATTTGTCTTCAACCATAGAGTTATATTCTCCCGACTTCCTGTTTTATCACTTTAACAGAATGTGTGTTTTCATTAGAAGTTTAATGGGCCTGATTTTCTTCATATCTCTTTAGAATTCACCACAGTTGAAGTTCCATATTTTTTGCAGTAGTTTTCTAACATTGTAAGTGCTGCTTTGGAATACTATCAACTACTTATTGATAACTCTGATTGGAATTTTAATTTCACACCTAGCATAAGATGTAATTGTATGCATTCAAGGGGGAAATGTGCTTCACTAATTTGGTGACGTTAATAAGATAATTACAAATCACCTCCTTAGAATGAAACCAATAACTGTAATAATCTTTTAGTGTTGATATTTTTTATTCTTATGACCAAGTTCTGGTTACAGAACAGATCATCAATTGCTTATATGCACATATAGATGCTTATATGTACATCAATTGCTTATATGTAAAAATAGAAGCTAAAAATAAATGAAAACAAGCCAATATAAGTCAAAGAATAGCCTTGAACATAGGGAACATTTTAAAAAATTTTCAATAAACACTAGTGACCACAGACCAGACTAGTTGTGGGATGACATAAAAGGCATAATCATGAAGAAAGCAAAGAAATAACAACAAGACAGTTAAGAAAGAAAAGACCAAAACGGATGTCAGAGGAGACTCTGAAATTTGCCCTTGAACTTTGATCAAAAGTGAGTAGAAATAGAAAAGTAAAAAAGTAGATTTTAGTGGGCGGCTCAAGACCAAGAAAAAAATCATAAGGATATGTGGAATTAGAAAACTAAAAGTAAGAGCACCTTCAGTATCACTCAAGCTGAAAAAGTTGAACAAAAATTAAAGCCTCAAGTTGAACTATTATAAGACTCTGTGAACAAAATATTGAACAATGAAAGAAGCATAAAAAAATGGAAGAAAGGTAGTCATTGTACAAAAAATAATTTGTCCTTAACCATTTCAGGAGATACTCCAAGATCAAGAACTGATATTATTGAAGGCAGAAGTCATAGATGCAAAGAAAGCATTGGCATTCAATCAATCAATCAATCAATCAATCAATCAAACCAGGCTCCGGGAATTGCTGGAATACCAAATGAGATGATTCAACAAACAGCTGCCAGACTTGAAAAGCTTACTCATTTATGCCTAGGAATTTGAAAGACTGTGACTGTGACAACCAAATACAAGAGTTCAATATTTGTGTGCTCATTCCAAAGAAAGGTTATTCAACAGGATATGTAAATTATTGAACAATATCACTGATATCACATGCAAATCATTTTGCTAAAGATAATTTTAAAATAGTGGAATAGTTCATGGCAGGGAACTCATAGAAACACAAGCCAGATTCAGAAGAGGGCTTGGAATGAGGAGTACCCTTGCCAATGTCCAGATGAATGTGGGTTGAAAGTACTGAGTGCATGAGTATCTGTCAATTTCATTGACTAAGCAAATGCATTTAAATATGTTGATAATAAAAAATTATGTTTAACATTTCCAAGTACAATTCCAGAAAACTTTTGCCCACACAGAAACTGTCATTAAGACAGAGTACGGGAATATTATGTGATTTCAAATCAGGAAAGGCATGTTTCAGAGTTGTATCCTTTCACCATACATATTCAATCTATAGACAGAATCAATTATTTGAGAAGCTCAACTATGAAGAATACAGCCTGAGGACTGGGGGAAGGCTCATTAAAAGCCCAAGATTTGCAGATGACCCACCTTTCCTTACTAAAAGTCAGAGAGACTTGATTTACTTCATGATCAAGATAAAAAGCTATCATTTCAGTATGAATATCATCTCAACATGAACGAAACAGAAATCCTCACAATGTGACCTCATGATAAACACGGTAATGGCTGAAGTTTTTAGGAATTTCATTTTACTTTAATCTAAAATCAATGTCCATGGAAGCTGCAATGCATGATACTAGACAAATCTGCAGCAAATGAGTTTTTGGAGGACTAAGGTATGCCTAACCCACACAATATTTCTAATCACTTCACATGTATGTTAAAGCTGGAAGATGAATAGGAATGATTGAGGAAGAATTGATGCTTTTGCCTCATGATGGAGACTATGGAATATATCAATGAACTTCCAGTAGGGTAAACAAGCTTGTCTTGGAAGAAGTATTGCCAAAATCCTCCATAGAAGCCAGGATAGCAAGAATTTGTGTTTTCGAGAGGGACCAGTCACTGAAGATGCCATGCTTGGAAAAGTAGAGTCAGTAAAAAGAGGAAGACCTGAAGGTGATGGATTGATATAGTGTGGCAGCAAAGAACTCAAACAGCAATGATGGTGAAGGTGGTATGAGACTGGACAATGTGTGGGTCTCTGATAGACAGGTCCTCTCTGAGTCAGAAAGGATGAGGTGGCACTCAGCAACAACAATAGTCTTAGCCATTGTTTTTTTCTTCAAGTTTTGAGAGAAGGAAAATATTTCTTTTTAAAAAATATTTTATTTATTTAACCATTTTATTGGGGACTCATACATCTCTTATCACAATTCATACATACATACATTGTGTCAAGCACATGTGTGTATTTGTTGCCCTCATCATTCTCAAAACATTTTATTTCTACTTGAGCCCTTGGTCTAAACGTCTCATTTTCCCCCTCTCTGCCCTACCCCATCATGAACCTATGATAATTTATACATTATTATTTTTTTCATACCTTACACTGAACAATGTCTCTCTTCACTCACTTTTCTGTTGTCCACACCCCTGGGAGGGGATTATATATAGATCATTGTGATCAGTTTCCCCTTTATCCCCCCACCTTCCCCTTCCCCTACACTCATCATTGGTCTTCAGGGGTTCATCTGTCCTAGATTCTCTGTGTTTCCAGCTCTTATCTGAACCTGGGCAAATGTTCTGGTCTAGCCAAATTTGCAAGGTAGAATTGGGGTCACGAGAGTGGTGGTGAGGGAGACAGGAAGCATTAAAGAAATAGAGGAAAGTTGTATGTTACATCGGTGCCATACTGAACTCTGGCGGGCTCATCTCTTCCTTGTGGAAGGAAAATATTTCATTATGATTAAAATTTGTAACAAAATCTGCTGTTTATTTAATATTATAAAACTCTTAATGTAAACTTTGCGTGTGTGAACAAGTGGCTCTGTTTCCAAATGAATTATTTGAAGAAATAATAATCTGGATTTACAAAAAATAATATAGAAGTTTCGGACTCAGCCCCGGTGGGGCAGTGGTTGTGTGCAGGACTGCGGCCCACTGGGATGGAGGTTCAATTCCAGCAGTGGGGCTGGGCCTCCTACTCCCACCACTGGAGAGCAGTGATGCCCCCCCCAAAATAATAATAATAATATAGAAGTTTCTACAGCTATCATGTCATATTTCTAAATAGTTTGCATTTCGGTTTAAACAATCTCATGTTTCATTAAAATCATATTCACCTTTAAGATTAATAAAGCCAATTTTAGCTTAACAAATTCTATGAAATAAGGGTTATCATTGATAGTAGCAAATGTGAAATAGCTATGGCATCTGAAATTAAATATATATCTAAACAGATAACTACAGCCAAGACATATTTTTGGCCTTATAATGTGCATTTCATTGTAATGTGAGCAATCTAATGAGCATATGCTGCATTATTTCTGGCATGCTGATACAGCATAACAAATGGCTTTTATGGAAACAATAGCTTAAACCTTCATCTTTTATGATATGTGGAAATTTCATTATTATTCCATATCATCAGAAATTAGAATTTTACAATTCTAGAGTAGATTCTGTTTATTCCTTGGGGAAAAGTAAGACATACTTTTAAAGAAAGAGGAGCTCATTAACTCCTGCTATATGTTACCTAGTATTTAAGCAGTATTATCAGATACTATTTTTGAAAATAATGAAATTATTAGCATGTACTATGTAAGTATGAACTATGTACGATGTCCACAATAAACCAAATGCAATACATTATTTTTTTTTAAATGAGAGAAATGGAGAGAGTATTCACAAAAGAAAGAATGCCATCAATTTCATTGCAAAAGAAAACTGACTTTATATTTGATTAGAAACTACATGCAAATATATTGTTATACGTAGGAAAGACTTTGAAAAATGCAAACATATCAAAGAAAAATGCCAGTACATTTTTCTCATTGATTCAAACGAGCCCTGCCCAGTAAATCCAGACTAACTCTAACTGGAGAGCACAGTGGAGCTTCATATAAAACATTCAAAGAAAACTTATAGAAATATGGCATGTAAAATATTTTATCATACTTTGAGTCACCAGTAAATTAACTTATTATACAATATTCCACCTACACACAAAAGGATCTGAATTAAGTAGGTGCTATTTCAGTTGCTTTAAATAACCAAATTTCAAAATGAAAGCATTTGTCTCTCCATAGTACATGGCTTCTGAAATTATTGAGACTAACAAGAAAATTTTCAGAAAATTACGCAATGCAGAATTTAAAGTAGAATTGAGGTAAATGCACTAAATATCCTTTCCCAGAGAATTTTTCCCCTCAGTTTTTAGTAACACGGTGAAGATTTAGGAGGTTCATTTTTATAACTGAGTAGAAAAACAAGAAAATAAGCTTATTAAAACTGCAAAGGTGGGGTGGGAGACTAGAAAATGCAATCTATTAGGCAAAAGATAAAATAAAATAGGGAAGTGAAGTGAGAGAATTTCAAGTAAGATAAAATAGATGCAAATCTATCCTCAATACAAAAAAAAAGCTTTCTTTTGAGTCTTTGTATGAAATTGTTGCTGCCTTAAGTCTCTTTGCATTTTTCAAAGAAACATGCTTATACACAAATATATGTACGAGAGTGAGTCTGAAGGCATATGCGTGCAGAGAGTATCTGGGTGATAGGGGGGTGGGAGCACAACCTCTCACCACTTAGAAGCAGCATCTTTTGAACCTCTTGGCATCCAGCCCATCAATCTTGTTCCTATGCATTTTTTTTGGATAGTTCAGATTCTACTTTGTGGACAATATTCATCAGAGAATATTTTATATGTTATCTCTAAAAATAATCTTGATAAAGATAACTTTAATGACATATAAGTATTCATAAATGAATGCACATAAATACTGTATTTAAATGACTCATTCAAAAATTTATTTATTTATGGCATATTTCACCCCTCACTTAAAAGCATCTGAAATTAGAGATTATGTTGATGGATGTAAGTAAACCCATTTTCAAAATGGAAGGGCTTGCCTCCCCAAAGGGCAGAGTTTAAATTCTCATGACACACCAAAGATTCACTTAATCACCCCCTTCCTACATTCTTACATTTATGAAAACTGTATCAACATTTTTGTTTTTCACAGTGTAAACACAGAAAAATCATAAGGTTGTTATTCCCTTAGGTGTTAGTCTGAGTAAGGAAACAAATCCACAGAAACTCATATGCCTAAGAAAGAGTTTTATATAAAGGGGGAGTGTACATTATGAAATCATTCCAACCCCATAAGTCCAACATTAACCTATATGTCTGACACCAATCAACAAAGTCCTCCTCTATCTCAAAACAGACACGCAATGACACTGACTGCAGGAGGAAAGCCAAATCAGTGAGCGTGTCAACATCTCGGCACTGGCAGGGATCTCCACTCAGTTTCTCCAGCACCCAGCGCTGCATCAGGGTAGATCCATGTGGCTTCTCCTCAGGGATGTCTCACAGGAAGTGAGCCTTGCCAGCTGAAACAGGGGACTGGCTAAGGCAGCTGCACCCTGTTCCGACCATCAGAGTACAAGAGACACTAAAACTAGAAAGATGAGGCTCACTGAGCCATTTATCCCTCCGCCCTTCAAGCAACCCCATGTGTGTTTATCAGACAGGTTGGCACAATAAATCTCAACTATCTCACCTTATGATAGGGCCTCAAAAGTTACATTTCTAGGGAAAATAAAATGAATCCTTTTAAAAGGTTCATAGATTAGCAGGCCTTTCTTCTGAGGCAACTCTGATTGAACTCAACCCTCCCATCTTTAGATGAGAGACTGTGGAGACACAAAAAAATAAATACAATTCTCTTGCCTACATGATTTTTGCACACATTTACAGTTTAGCATATGTATGCTATATGCAGGTGAGTGTGCACATGTATGTGTGCTTGCTATGACTCCTGTTGCTGTTGAGTTGATCACAATTGCACATCGGATAGAGAAGAACTGCTCCGTTGGCTTTCTAAAGCTGTAAATTTTACAGAAGCAGTTGGCCATATCTTTCTCTCCTGAAGTTTGAACTCCCAACCTGTAGGTGCACCTCCAAGAGTTTAACCTCTGAACTGTCAGGTCTCTCATTTGTGATAGTTAGAGATCTACAGTGTCAAAAATTAAGTAACCAATAGACATACCCTTATTCTAGTCGATGCTTTTGACCTAGCCTTTCTTGCACATTGCACTGCAAAAATGACTGTATAGTGAGTTAATGCCCTAAAGCTCTATTCTACCAAATTAATTCTTCACCATCTAACTGGTGGCTCCACAAGTAGACTTCAAGTTAACAAATTCTTTAGGTAAACCAAACAAATTCAACATTTCTTCTTAGTCTTTCTTTTTTACTTCTAAAGCTCTACTTCATCCAGAAGCACTTATTCTGACTCTGACTCTGGAGTGACCTCACGTGTGCAGAGTTACTGGAGTTGTTAGGTGCTGATTGGTTCTGACCCCTAGTGACCCGATGCATAACTGAAGGAAGCACGGTCATGTCCTGCATCATCCTCACAATTGCCTAGGAGGTGTTATTATCTATCCAAAGCACTTAGCATCCCTTAACGCACACAACCTTACATGGTAAGCCAAAACCCAAAACCCATCTGCCTTTTGAGGCCATTGCACAGCAACCCTGGTAAGGTGTCTGAGACTATTTATAGGAGCACATGTTTCTCTGGATGAGTTTAAACCACCACCATTGTGATTAGTAGCTCAATGCCTAAAGCACACATCAGCAGGGCTTTTGAATCCTATTAATTAATCCGAATCCTGCCATCTAGTTGATTTAGACTCATAGTGACCCCAGACGGCAGAAAGAATGGTCCTCTTGGATTTCAGAGGCTGAAAATCGTTTTGGGGGCAGAAAGTCCCAAGTGGGTTCAATCTGCTGTTATTGTTGTTAAAGTGAGACACATAACCCCCAAACTCCACCAGGTAGTTTCAACTCATCCCTTTCTTTTGCATCTGAGAAAAGGCAAGGCCATAAAATGACAGAGGTAATATTTGAGCCCCTAGAGACTAAATAAGAAAATGCATGCTGCTTTGCCTTGTATATGACAGGCACTCAAAAAAGCTTGACTATAATTGCCTTTATATTTTTCTGTTTGGGGATCCCTGGAGGCATAGTGGTTAGGCAGAGCCAGCAGTTTGAAACCACTAGCCACTCAGAGGGACAAGGACTGGACTTTGTACTCCTGCATATAGTTACTGTCTTGGAAACTCAAAGAGTCACTCCAATGATTTCTGTTTTGCTCTACAGCTTTTGAATACTAAGAGGTCAAAGGTTATGGTTAAATTCCTTGTCCATGGTTGTCCTCCACTTAAGAACAAACAAGCTCCAGTTAATGATACCTGTAATATACTTACATTAAAAAAAGCAGTAACAAAAACAAAATGGTCAAGTGAGGAGGAGGAAGGTTAAACACCCAAGTGTGAGATAGTGTCCCTCAAGCATTCTTTGTTTAATCGGAGGCACAATTAAGAGGTGACACTGTGATGTGGCTTTATAGGATACACATTTTGTAGCCTGGTCATTTTTTAAAGGAAGTGCTCACACCAGAAGCCTCAATGTCCACATGTTGGTTGATACCAACAGAGAACTCGAGCATCTTAGGTTATGGTGACTATCCAAGACAAATGATGTCTCCAAGTATGGAGGCTGAGTCAGGGGAGGAAAACCGGGTGAAAGAAACATGCAACACAGAGGAATTGCTGACATCATCGATAAATGCTTCAGGCCCCACTCCAACTAGGACAAAGCTGTGGGTGGTTATGAAAACCAGAAGCAGTTCCCGCGATTAAGTATAGAAAATACACAGTCAACCCTGCTGGCTTTCGTTTCTTTAGTTTTCAGATTAGATTTTCTATACTAGTTGATCTCAAACTAGATACCATTTAAAGAGGAGTCTTTTATGCATAGGTAAATTTTGCAGCACAATAAATGCTCTCATAAAACACCCTGGCCTCAATCATTCAATCATGATAGTCATTTCTGCTCACCAGTTCAAAACCTGAAAAAGTTTGCCTTCTTTACCTGCAAGACTGCTGTGGTTGAACGTCAATAGTCATCTCTCTTTGTCTTTCAAACTCCAATGCCTTTGATTTGTACCACACAATTCACGCAATTCACATATGACCACCCTTGCCCCCAACAGAGACCCTGTTTACACACCAACTCCATCTCTCTTTAATGTGTAAACTGGCTGCCATTCTGTATCTTTAAGCAGTAACCTTGGAAAATATTTTCCTTCCTGAGGCTGCTCCTGTTAGCACACTGCGGCATTCTCTCTGCATGGGAAGTTTCATCTGCCCCAGCCTTTTCATTCTGGCTGTCTTCTAACCCTTCTCAGCACCACTTGATTCATCAAATCCAAGTGTGTTCAATTAGGAGAGAGATGAATCAGAAAGAACTTCCTCCTCCCACTGTTACAGTCTGTCTCTTTATGACTTCACTCTGGATGCACAGCAGAGTGTGGCACAAGGGCTAACAGCTATCACTTGTGCAGTATATGTTTAAAAAAATGAACCCTTTCCTTCATTTTTTTAACACTCCATAGTTGTACTTTAGTAAGTGCTTTGTATTTTAGTCACGTACACATTGCAGGTGCATCAATGCTTACTTTAAATGTAGATGATCCATTGAAGAAGATACCCCAAATTATCACTGTATTGTAAGCAAATGAGTAGAGTGAATTCAGAGACTGCCACCTAATCTGAAGTAAAATATTAATGCCATCATTATATGTCCTTTAGTGTGCACTCTGAAATCTTTTAAATAAAAATGCAAATATGTCATGATATCAAAGCAGTTATCCATATAAGAAGTCACAAAACAAAAATATTTTCATTTGAGTTCAAATACCAAACCAAACTTACTGACTTTGAGTTCCTGCTGATGCAGAGGGACCCTGTATGACAAAGTAGAACTATACAATATGCTTCCAGAGGTTGTAAATCTTTTTTTCTTTCTTTTTAAATCATTTTGGTGGAGGCTCATATAACTCATATCACAAGCCATACATCAATTGAATCAGGTATGTTTGTACATTTGTTGCCCTCATTCTTTTCTAGACATTGACTTTCTATTGAGCCCTTGGGATCAGCTCCCCACCCCTACCCTCACAGCTCCACCCTCATAACCCTCCAATAGATTATCCATGGCTATTACTATTGTTATTATTCTAATCTCTCACACTGTCCAGTGTCTCCTGTGCTCCATATTTTCTGTTGTACATTCAGAGGGGTGTGTGGCTGTGTGTCGATCATTTTGATTGGTTCCCCCTTTCTCCCTTCTGCTCCCCCACGTCCCCCTATCCTTCTGGTATCACTCTTCCCATTCCTGTTCCTGGATGCTGTTTGTCCTGAGCTCCCATCCCTTTCTATACCTATGTACATGTTCCAGCAAACTAATTAAGGGGAGGTAACAGGCAAAAATAAGGGGAAAGTGAGAATGGGACAGAAGGAAGGTAAAAGGAAACAGAGGAAGGACCAAGGAAGCAAAACAATGGATAGAGGTATAAATATATAGCAGTGCACATATGTAAATACATTAAGACACAAAAATAGAGGTATTGGCCCATGTATATATATTTATCCGGAAATACACTGAGGTTATGGGTGGACTTTGGGCCTCTGCTCATCTCCTCCATAAATACAAGAACACTTGGTTCTAACCAATTGGCAGTGTGAGATGTTCACCCTCCTGACACAATCACTGATGACAAGTGCATAAACAAATGTGGTCAAGAAGGCAAATGGTGCTTGGCTATTAAAAGATATAGCATCTGGGGTCTTAAAAACTTGAAACTATACAAGCCACCATTCAGCAATGAGGTAACAAGTCCCCATGGATAAGCACACTGCAGATGTAATCACTAGGAGTCATGGGGTCTGGAAAAAATGCATCAGCAGACACATATTGCTGCGACCAAGGGAGACTGGAGCAGAGATCCAAGCCCACCTATAGACAGTGGATCAATCTCCTCACAGAGGGGCCACAGAGAAGGGATGAGTCACAAGGTTTCAGTAGAGTACCAGTGAAACACACCATATCCCTCTGGTTTCTTAAGGCTTCTTCACTCCCCACTACTATGACCCCAGTGCTGCATCTCAATTCAAACTAAAGGTTGCGATTCTTTAAGGAAACAAACTATCTCATCTTTCTTCCATGGAATGTCTGCTGGCTTTGAATCACTGGCCTTTTGGATAGGAGCATCATGCTTATCCCACTACCACCATAAGGGTTCGAGTATTTGTGTTTTAAATGTTTCTAAGCAAAAGCAATAGCCTGCCAGCAAACATTTCACTAGGATGACTTATGAAAATAAAAATATATTTGTAATTTAGTTGTCTGATAATATAAATGTACAAATTATACATCATGTAATATTTGGGTTTGACTATAAATATAAATAAGGATCCCTGGTGTCAGAATGCATTATGAGTGGGGCAAAGTCAGCAGTGTGAACCCACCAGTTGCTAGGATGGGAGGGAGTGACAGGAGGGGAGAGGTTTCAGGCTTCTACTGTATTTGTGAAGATGAGCAGCTTCTGATTTTGTCCTCTCAAGTTGTTGTGGGTGGGGATTAGCTCAAGGGTAATGTGATTGATGAATGTAAATTCCAATAAAGTCTCAATTATTAACATTGAGTCCCTGCAATACATGTGTTCTATCCAGTAATTTCATATTAATTGCTTACAAAATCATTAAACCTTCTGTAATATAGTTTTATGTGAAATTGCCTTAATAACACAAAATGTTAGTAGAATATCAACTGCTTAATGTATAATTATATACAACACCCACATACATATGTATATATGTATATATATAGATATCTCTGGTGAGAGATAGATATATAAATATGGTGAGAGAAATATATATATATCTGAAGATAGATATAAAAATATGTATCTATATCTCTTAGTTTATTACAAGTGAATTGTGTGGTCTTATAAAAAGATGGAACAATAGAACTGATTTTGCAGCTGAGCCCTGATGGCACAGTCGTTGTGTGCAGGACTGTAGCTCACAGGGTTGGCAGTTCAAATCCAGCAGCAGCTCTCCAAGGCAGTGATACAACACACACACACACACACAAAAGCAAAAAACTGATTTTGCTTTAGTTCTTGCATTTAGAAATCTCAAATATGTTTGCCCTTCCAACCAGATAAATGAAAAAATGAAAGAAAGGAGAGCAAACTAGGAGAGAGGAGAAAAAATGTATTTTAGGAAAAACCATGAAATAAGTTGGCCTACTGTTAATTAATTTAAATACGGAACAATCCAAAATATGTGGATATCTGAATCTGATAGCCTTTTTTCTATGAAAATACAACATGTCATGACTCCTGAAAAGATATATGTTAAGAGACACAGGGAAAATTTTATGGGTAGTTGAGCCATCTTACACACTTCTCTGAAGTACAGACATTTGAATCAAAGGAGCCAAGACTGGGGCGCTTGATCTTTCAGAATAAAGAACATTTGCTACCATTTAAATCCTGACAGCACTACATTTTTACATATCCCAGGACTGAACGCTATAGTGTCAACATGGGCATTGTTGAACCTGGATAACACTTAATTTTTATTTGTTGTGGGGAGAAAAAAAGTCAAGTACCAACGGAGATTCTGCTATAATTTCAAACATTGTCTACAGCAGTACTCCATACACAGCAATGTGCATAAGGTACCTGGGGAATTTGCTGAAATACACACTCTTGTTCTCTAGGTTCAGGAAGAGGCCAAAATTCTTCATTTTTAATAAGCACCCATATCCTGGCAATGCTGTCATTACATGGACACACTTTGAGTCGCAAGATGCTAGGGCAGTAACATTAGAACACTTTTTGACTATCATCAAACATAGTTAACTGTTGCAATAGTTACATCGTTTTATATTACAAAAAATAAAATTATAAATGTATTTTGCATATTATGAAACAATGAAATTTTCTGCAACTCACTGATGACTGTGTTACCAAGAATTTCAATGGTAGCTGTAGGTTTTTGTAGAATTTATGTAGGTTGGACCATGCCTTAATAAAGTTATACTAGCTACAGAATAATGAAAAAGATTTAATGTCAATTTCTGTTACTCTTTGTGATATGGGAAAATGTGATTTACATAGGAAAAAAGAAAAACAAGATTCAAGTATATATTTAAAGTTTATCTCATTTTTTACTGAATTGCCTTTAGGAAACATTTTAATCATGCACCATAAAATGGAAAGTGAAAAGTGTATATTTAATCTATTATACATTCCTCAAAACTAGTATTAGTTCTCAATCTCATTTTACTTGATGCACTACTGTAACCTTTGACAGAATAGCACCAAACCCAGTCTAGCAGATTGAATGCTTCTTGCTTTAGTTGAATCAGCAACTGCAAGGACAAGGTCTCTGGAGAAGAGAGTTGCAGCACACCAAGACAATCCTTTTATGTTCTTTGAATCGTTCAGTCTTTTACCTTGGGCGTTCCCCACTCTTCATGTTTTGTATTTGTCAGCTGTGGTTTTCCATCCACCTTGCTTTGTAAATAGGCCATCACTTGAGCAGCCATCCTGCCCTTGCTTCTTTACCCAGCGTTGGGAACACCAATCCAAAGCAAACTCACTACCATGGTCTGCTTAATTTTGCTCTTTGTCAACATAAATGGCAATGTTGTTACTAGTTGTAGGGGGTCCCAGAAAGGAAGGGTTTGACACCCAAATACTGTCAATTGTTCACTCCCAGAGGTAATTGATGGGCAGACATACCCTCGCCACTATTTGAGATACTTGCGCCTCTCTTTCTTATTTTATAAAACAGCAATAACTAATTTTTATAAAATAGTAATAATTCTTGCTTTATTCTTCCTTCATGGAAGAAGCTGAATTAAATGAGGTACTCTGGAGGGAAAGGACTCTGGGCAGAGAAAGGGTACTATTGTATGTTTACCTGTAGTATTCATTACTACTTTTTAAACTTGCTTCACTAATCAAACTGACCAACTCAAATATTTTGCTCACTGAAACAAACAAAACACTAAAAAATGGCAGGGTACCAAGGGGTGGGTATTGTTTATATCTCCATAGGAGAGGGAGAGAGGGACCAGACGTCAACCTAATGTGCCAAGACTGTGAATGCCTCACACTGGTATGAAGCAGTGAACCAATAGAGAGGTCTGCAGGCTGGCTCCCATTTCCAACCACGTGGATGACTCTCCTCACCACACCTCAACTCACCCATAAAGAATGCACTACAGATTATGGCACTGAAGCTACAATCTGGGGGGAGGCCACATCTGATCAGAGCACATAGAGGCAAATGAAGAGGAAAGGAGAGAACACATTCTGCATAGATTTACATAGATTTGCATATGTTTAGTATTGAGGTAGAGAGAGTGGAACATATTCTGGCCTACCAAGCCCTGCCCAGAGCAGCCAATGGATAGACAGGACCACAGGACCTCCCCAATCATGAGACACCACATCCTCACTGATCCACAGCGCTACAGGGGTCAGCAGTGGAGAGAGAGTGAGGGAAGTGTACCTGACCTGAATCCAGGATGAAACCAGGACGATACACTAAGTGAGTGCAACGAGCAGCAATGGGAGCAAAGCAATGAAGCCTCGGGAATACCAAAAATAGACTTCCGGGGCCGCGCAAGTGGCACCTCATCAGACTCACCTGGAAAACACACACTCGTAAAGGTCAACAAACAGTCCTGAAACTATTTATAGACTTTTCTTTCTTGCTGCTGTTTCATTTTGCTGGGTTTTGTTTTGTGATTATTATTGTTTTTGCAAGTCTATCTAGATAAGATAAGCGGGATAAACAATCCAGAGGGGAAATACAATGGGACTGTTGCTTCCGGGGGTGGGGGTGAGGGGGCACTGGAGAGGGCTAGCAGGGGAAAGGACTGGGGAGCCAACAAACCCAGGGACAAGGGATCAACAAGTGCAATGTAGCCAAGAGGACTTTATGAAGGCCGAATGAAAGTTTAACATGATAGTGGGACAAGAGGAAAGTAAATGGAAATAGACGAAAGAACAGGAGGCAAAGGGCATTTATAGAGGTCTAAATATAGGCATATACATATGTAAATATATTTTTATATAATGGTAGGGAAATAGATTTATGTATATATATTTAAATGTTCAGTATTCAGGTAGCAGACAAATAGTAAGCCTCAATTCAAGTGCTCCTAAAGTAAGAACACTTTGTTCTAATAGCCCAGCAGTCAAGTAGCAAGGAAACAACAAAGCCAACATGGGAGAAGCACACCAATCTGTGATCATGAGGTGTTGACGGGATCAGGTATCAGGCAACAGAAGATCCAGAAGAAAAAATCATATCAATGTGAATGTGGAATGTGTGGAGTGGGTACTCAAAGCCCATCTGAAGACAAATGGACATCTGCTTACAGAAAGGTCACAAGGAAGAGAAGAGCCAGTCAGGGTGTAGTATAGCACTGAAGAAACATACAAATTTCCTCTAGTTCTTTAATGCTTCCTCTCCCCCATCCTAATGATGTCAATTCTACCTTACAAATATGGCTAGACCAGAGCATGTACACAGAAACAGATAAGAGCTCACAACACAAGGCATCCAGGATAAATATACAAGTCAGGACCACCAAGGAGAATAGTGAGACCAAGGGGTAAGGGGAAGGTGGAGGGAGAAATGGGAAACCAATCACAATGATTTACATGTCACCCTCCCCCAAGGGGGACAAACAACAGAAAAGTGGGTGAAGGGAGACAGTGATCATGCCGGGAAGGTGGGCATCACCAGAATGCCATATTATTAAAACAAAGTGCTCTTGCACTGACAGAATACTTGGGTAGAGACCCAATGCCTATCTACTACTTTAATGCTCAATACCTAAATATATGTATATAGACATATATCCCGATCATTCAATAATTCTTGCCTTTTTTTTCTGCCTAGTCTTATGGGTGGCCATTTATACATCATTTCTATAAGGTACAATATGGATGATTCTTGGTAAAGTGAGGGCCAGCTATGACCTGTAGGACGAATAGGGTTGTTCCTGCTGAGGTAGGATAATGTCAGGCTGCCCTGAAAAACACTGGCAGGTAGGTGGGGTCTGGAACATTTTCACTGACACTCAGCTGCTGTGGTCAGAAGGAGAGTTGATCAGCAAAGCAAAAATCCCTACAGTGGAGAATTCATTTCTGGGAATTTCCCTAGCTTGGTCTTCTCAATAAAGCAGAAGACTATGTTAGTTTCAAGGCAGGGAGAAAGATAGAGCCAACACATAGGGACCCTAGTGTAGTAACTACACGAACTACTGGACTTGAAATTTAAAAATAATTTACTTTTAAAAAGTAGTACATAATAGACAATGTCAATTTTGTCACAGAAATAGCTGTATAAAACAATATTCCACAAATAGGGAATTGAGATATTTTGACACCATCAAATTTGCAGGTACAAGGGTGACTTAGCTGATTGTGCAGCATTAGAGCAGGCTTTTTCTTAAAAAGGATGTCTGGACAAGGATACTTGAAGCAGGGGAACCCCAAGAGCAATTAAACTGAAAGGGAGAACCCAGGATACATCTAGGAAGAGGGCTTCATGTCTGTGTTAATCAGAGCCATACAGCAAGACAGAAACCAGTATAAGTATTTCAAGCAGAGTAACCTTGTTCATGAGGAAGAGCTAAAACTCCCACATTGGGGAGGTTGAAGCAACCCAATGATTAACATCTGTAGGAAGCTGTATCATCCAGACAACTGGAGGGACAGTGGGAGATATTGGGTTACAACATCCCAGAGGCTGCTGGCTGGCCTACTAAACGAATGAACCACTGACCAGAAACAACGATGGAGAGAGAAGTCAACCAAAGAAGAATAAAATCAAACTCACCACCAACAAGTGGATGCATAGTAACCCGATGGATGGGACAGTACTGCCTGTGTGGGCTGCCAAGATTAACTCTTTACAGAAGGAGAAAGTCAAATCTTTCTTCTAATTACAATAAGGAAGTGTAAAATCCAAGAGCGTCTCTGGTCCTCACTTACTGTTTTGAGGATTTGTATGTAGCCCAAAATCACCCTGGTAAGAGAAAGCCAACAGAGATTCCAGAATTGACTCTGGAGCAAGTGGGAAGGACTATTTCTGTGGAGCCCAATGATAGGCCATTTGATCTGTGACTACAGTATGAAGGCAATAGTGGACAAATTTTAGATGGCTATGCTTATTTATACAAACAGGAAGTCCTCTAGCAGGAATATAGCTTGCCCAACTACTAAAAGGAAGTCAATCTTGAAAAGTCACTCTCAAAGTGAAGAAAATATCATTGAAAATTTGAAAGCAGGGTTGATATCTAATGTTGCATGTACTACCTAGAATTCAATCTAATGTCCAGCAGTTTAAATTGATGCTATATTTAGCCCTTTGTTATAAATCATTTGGAAATCTAACTTTTCATTTAATACAAATTTTATAGTCATGATGCATTTGAAATCACAGTTTTCTCATATAACTTAGGATGTATCTCATTAAAATGCAAATGTAACTTTAAAAAAAGACACCTTTTTATTGGATTTAAAAAAATATTTTCCTTAATAGCATGCTAAAATAAAATCTCTCATTTCATTCCTTCTTAATAGGACACACATATAGACAAAACAGACACACACATTCTTTTGGACAAAAGTAGGTAAATAAATTAGGCTTCATCAAAATAAAAGTTGACAAAGTTCTTTGAAGCACAGAAGTTTGAAATTGTGATGAAGCCTAATTTATTTACCTACAAAACTTCTGTGCTTCAAAGAACTTTATCAACAAAGGGATGAGATAGCCTCTTAAATGGAAACATATTTAGAAATATTTCTGAAATGGTATATAATATGCAATAATGGAGAACTCATAGCTCAACATCAAAAAGACAAATCCATTTTTAAATGGCTGAAGGAAGTGACTAGACATTATCGCAGAATAGACATTAAAATAGCTAATAAGTACTGGAAAAATGCTCAAATGTGTGTCATTTTTAATAACCCAACTAACCATTCCTCCTCATGTTATTAAAGTGTAGGGCTGCTCTCAATGGTTTTTCTTAGCCGTAATCACTATAAAAGCAGATGAGCAAGACTTTCTTCCACACAATCATTTGTCTTTAAGAAAATCCAGATGAAAATCTTCATGAGATATATTATCCCGCCCTACTCAAATGGCTATGTTCAGAAAAAGGGACAATAAATACTGGTGAGGCTGTGGAGAACCTCCTCTATTGCTGCCAGAATGTCACATAGTGAAGCTCTTTAGAAAACTGTTTTATGGTTCCCCCCAAAGGTAAATACAGAGTTCCCATTCATTGTTGCTGTTGGTTGCCACCAAGTAAACTCATGAGGAGCTCCTGCACAACAGAATGAAATACTGTCACAAAATGCTGCCTGGCCGCTGGACACCACCCCCATGATGAGTTTGGGTTAAACAATGCTCGATTGTAAGCAACAGGGTTTTCATTGGCTGGTTTTTGAAAGTAGGTAACTTATTAGGTCTTTCTTCCTATAACATTATAGTCTAGAAGTTCTGCTGAAACCTGCTCAACATCATAGCAACTTGCAAGATATAAGAATCAACATATCATCCTCCCCACTGACAACAAGAACTCTTAACACCGAAGTACCGACAAAGGTTGTATTATGACCTAGTCATTTCCCTCCTTGGGATCTACCCAAAAGACATTAAGAAAGACCTGTGTCAGTGTTCATCCCAGCATTGTTCTCAATATCCAAAAGGCGAAAACAGCCCAGGTGTCATGTCTGGCAGACGAACAGTTTCAAAATGTGATGCAGACATAAAACGCAGTATTTTATGAGCATAAAAAGAAATGAATTGTTCTGAAAAATTCTACAACATGGATTAACTTTGAAAACACCATTCTGAGTGAAATTTGAACACAAAATCACAAATACTATACGATCCACTAATATGAAATATCTAGAACAGCAAATGCATTTACATAAAGGTAGACCAGAAATTGAGGATACATGAGAATGGGAAGATTATTGCCTAAGAAATGTTAGCCTTTTACTGGAGTGATGGAAAGATTTTGTAAGTAGTTGTGGTTGCACACCATGATGGATGTAACGAATGTTCCTGAGTTGGGAACTAAAAATTGGTTAACCTGGCAAATTCTATTCCATATATACGTGTGTGTTTTAGTTTCCTAAAGGCAATAGAGAAATGATGTCACCATTTGGTCGGGTGGCTTGACAAAAATACATGAAAACAATATGCATAAAATATTCCTTATCCTTTATCAGATTACAAATGGAAACTACTCTTTGAAAATGGCTTTGAAGTTTCCCCAAAACACATAAAATATGAACAGGAGATATCATTTCCAATCCCTTCTTAATTTTGGATGCTCTGAGATTCCCTTTGCTGTTTGCTACAAATTCATTTCTCTTGTCTGCCACACTTTACTTTCTTTATATTTCTATATCAAATATAATAAAAACAAAAAGTCAGTTCATTCAATTTTCCTTTCATTATCCCTTAAAACACATGGCTCTAATCTCTTCCTTAACCTAGACCAGGGGAAAGCAAAAGATTGATTGTGATCTACTAGTTGGCTGTAGATGTACATTGGACGGCATTAAAAAATATACAGGTTAGGCGCTTGGTTTTAGGGTTATTATTAGGGTTAGACTTAAGAGTTAGGTCGATCACAAATGACATATAACCAGTCTTTGGGCTTTGGACTCTTCACTTCCAAGTATGTGTTCTTTCTGTCAATGGAGACAGGAGGGGCTTTTTACTCTTTTTCATCTGTTCTTCCTGTCTCACTGTCACTGAGTCAATGCGGACTCATAGTCACCCCTTGTGGGTTTCAGAGATTGCCACAGTTTCCCAAAGTAGAGCGCCTAGTCTTTCTCCCTTGACCTATAAAGCAAATACCATTCACCAAAAATGATTCCATGTACTTTAAAGAAAAAGTAAACATTCTGATTTTTGAATTTTTTTATTTATATTCTAATGCATAAGATGTATACTTGCAAAAGAATGTCCTTCCCTTTCCTTGTTCAAGATGATCCTGTTTGAAGAACATCCTTAATTGTATGACCTCCCCAGAGTCACCTCAATAGAATGAATATTCTTACTTCCCAAGACCCACAGCTTGAAAAGTGACAGACCATGGTCCTGGAAAATTTGCCAGGCTGGGGCAATCTCTTTGCAGCCTTTGCACTGATTGAAAACCTATATTGTCAGGTTGTTCTTAGATGCCATTGAATCTACTCCAGCATATAGTAGCCCAGTGTGAAGGAAGAGACATGTACCATGGGGTCTTGATTATCATTCCAGCACTTGACCCTCACACCACCAAGATTTATTTCTTGTGACTATACAACCCCAAACCACTCATTCCCATCCAGTCATTTCAGACACATAAAGACCCTAGAGGCTACAGAAGAACTAGCTCAAAGGGTTTTCAAGGCTGTAATCTTTACTAAAGCAGACTTCACATTTTCCTCCTGAGAAGCAGATGGTGGGTTTTAGCCCATAATCATTAGCAGACAAGATCCTAACCACTAATCAGAGCTCCTTGGTAGTGCTCACACATTGGGCTGGGATTGGCAAGGTCTGCAATTTGAAACCACCACCCAATCCTCAGAAGAAAGATGAGTTTTTTCTATGCTCCAAAGCAGTTACCTCAGAAATCACAGAAACTGTTTTACTGTCCCATAGTATTGCTAGGGGTTGGCATCAATTTGATGGCAATAAGTTTTGGGCTTTGTATCTATACTGGGGGAAAGAAGCAAACAGAGAAACCAAATTGACACTTTATGCCCAAAGTAAGAAAGGCCTCCTCTCTGTCTACAGACATTAGGTCAGAACCCATGAAAGACTAAATCCCATCACAGTTAGATTACAGCTCAATTCTTGTCTTCCCATTTTCTTTAGATTTCATGTCACCAGTTAAGTGTGACAAACTAGACTTGTGCTTTCCCTATGTATCTAGATACATATTAGTGTCCATATTCTAAAATATGATGACCTAGCAAATGTAGAAATCATAGAGCAATACTACTCACAAGTGAAATTTTGCTGAAGATAATTAAAAAATGGTTGTGACAGTATATGGACAGTGAACTAAAAAGTCAAGCTGTATTCAGAAAATGACTAGAGGTATTAATGCTGGTATCCCATGGACCTTGTCTGAAAGCAGAGAATACCAGAAAAAATGTTTTCCCTTTCTTTCACTGGCTATGCAAAAGCATTTGACTCTGAGGACCATAACAAATTATGTATATCAATTTAAAGCAAGGAAATTCCAGAGCAAACAATTGTGCTCATTCAGAAACTGCACATAGACCAGTGGTTTTTAACCTGTGACTGGCAACCCCTTTGAAGGTATAACGACCTTTTTACAGGGGTCATCTGATCCATAACTGTAGCAAAATTACAGTTATGATGTAGGAATGAAAATAATTTTGTGGTTATGGGGTCACCACAACATGAGGAAATGTATTAAAGGGTCGTGACATTAGGAAGGTTGAGAACCACTGACATAGACCAAAAAGCAGTCCATTGAACAGAACTAGAAAATAATGCATGCTTTAAAATCAGGAAAGGTATGCATCAGGATTGTATCCTTTCATCATATTTATTTAACTTGTAGACTGAGCAGATAATTTGAGAACTGGATAATATGAAAAAGAACACAGCATAAGGATTGGAGGAGAGAATCACCGAAAAGGAGAAAGACCTCAGTGAGATAAACTAGCAAAATGACCATCACCAGGGGCTCCAACAACCCACTCAATAGTACCCAGAATATCCAATGAAGTCTGTATCCAATGAGGTCAGCTGCTTTTGTAAAGCAGACATTCGTTAAGTTTACCCCATAGAAAACTATGACCAGGCTCACTTTCATGACAGAAGAAGGGATGGTATCTGGATAATTTTAAAAGAAGTTTAAATTCAAGGTATGTTTGTGACAAACTTCACTATTTTGAATTCAAAAAAGAAAAAAATCGTAACAAAACTCATAGTGCTGGCATGAGGCTAGATAGTGATGGTTCATGATGAGCTCTTTTGTTTCATCACCTTTATCAGTTCTGCCAAGTTCTAAATGAGACAGCTTGTTAATAGAGGTGCATATTTCATTGCCAAAAAAAGTGATAACGGGTGTTTAGCCGCTGTGATGCATTCTTCATAGGGAGACTGCTCAGAGGAGTGGCTTCTTGGCTAAGAATGTTGGTTTTCTGCTCTCCTCAGCCCAGCAACTTGCATTCAACAAAGTCTATCAAGTTTTCAGCGATTAAATTAAGCCCTGTTCATTCTGAATGACATTAGGCCATTAAAACTCCTAAGGGAGCCCACAGAATACTTCAGTTCTTGTCTTTCCATATTTTTACTTTTAGTCATTTTCATTCTGAGGACAGTATATAGTGAAAGGTGGCTAATCAGATTGCGTGGATCCAAATTCTACTTTCCCCAAATAAGCCATGTGGTCTGAATGGTTATTATGTTAGGCTGGGTTGTCTAAAGAAATAAAACCAGCAACATTCATATATGTATATGAAACAGCTTTATGTCAAGAAGTAACTCCACATCAAGAAGGCATCCCTGTCTAGTCCAACTCAAGTCCATACAATCCATGGAAGCCAGAGCAGTTGAAGCCAAACAGGCACTCTCTGGGAGAAAGTGGACGCTTTCTGCTTCAGGAAGATGCCTTAGAAAGCCTAAAGAAAGGGTCCACTTTGTCCTATAGAATTGGTAGGATTTGGAATGGACTCATTGGCTGTGCTTTAAATTGTATCTATAATTTGAACAGGGCCATTATATAAAAGCTCCATGCTAGGTATTTGCCTAGCTCACATCCTACTTTTGTATGTGGAAATCAGAAGTGTTGGACTCTGGGGATAAAGCTCTCTCTTATACATACATGAGTGTCTCTGGATTTGTTTCTCTTGTCCATCCAGCCCAACACACTACTAATTCAAAAGAGACAAATTTAGAGAATGACGTAGAGAAACGAAACATTTGAAAAGTATGCCTCAAGAAAAACCCCAGCTCTTCCCAGGAAGCCCCATTAGTCAGCTGTAACAGGAAGACTTACCCTCAGCTGCACTTCAAATCTCTCCATAATCTGCCATGAAATCCCACTGACTCTTCTTATAGGAACTCTGAAGTCTGTGCATTCCCCTATCCCTCTACTCCTAGGCTCTTGTTTAAGAATATTATTTTTGCTGTCATTCCTCTAAAACAATTGGAAATAAAACTTTTGAATTGACCCTGTAGAATTCTCTGTCTGCATCCTACTCACTCTGCAGTTGTCCCTGAATCCTGCCCTCGCTCCTCTAATCGATTGAAGCATCCTTTCCTCATTGTGCAAGTGCAGCACAGTGATTATTTAAATACAGCTTCTGATTTCTTAATTAGCCTCACTCATCTCAAGTGTGTCTTCTTTTCACATCTCCTAGGAAAAGTTATGTCCAATGAAACATCAATCACTTATCTGAAATTGCGTCCTTTCTCTTTTAAATGAAGCAGTGAGAATACTAATTATATTTGTGTAAGAAAGGGCAAGGGGAAACTTGTCAGCTGTTATATGCTAAGCATGGTGCCCTAGAAAGTTTTAAAATTGGTTTTTTAAGACAGGTTGGCAATACTTGAAGATCCCAGGATATCAGAACTGTGCTCACCAGCAAGGAATCCAGACCGAAGGGGGAAGATGCATTGAGACTGACAGAAAGTCAACAAGAATCTCAGCAGAAACCAGGGATGCTTCAGCAATGGTGGACAAGTCCAGGGGACAAATAATAGGAGTCTGATTACCAAAGGAGAGCTGCCCATCTGACTCTCCTGCATGCTGGTTCTTACTGCTGAGGAGCAGCAGGACTTCTGAGATATCACCCTTGGATCAGTGATATCCTAAGTCCCATCTCTTTGGCCACATAGATCACTGACTATCAGTCTGAAAGGTGTCTTGATGGCAGAAGCGAGTAAAAATTAGGGCTGCTAACCGAAAGGTCGGAGGTGTGCCAAGATCACCAGCTGTGCCGATAGAGGAAGATGAGACTGTGTTCTCGTGTGAAGGTGTGCAGTCTTCAAAGTACCTAGAGTTACTTCTACTCTGTCTCTGAGGGGCTGCATACGTCAGAGTGCACTCAAGGGCAGTGGGCTTGATTTTGTGATCCCTTTTCAAAACACAGTGACCCACAGAATCATGGAGCTGTTAATGCCATAATGCCTTGACCAAACTTTAGAGGTCAGGGTTATCAATATACTAGCAAAGAGGGGCATTTCATTTGATCTTACAAACAGTCCTCCTCTCAGTTTTTAAAATAAATGATGCCTAAATAATAGTTGAACTGCTATTTTGAATCAGATGTTTTTGTACCTTCATCTATTGTCTTTTCCAAACTGCCTCTTAACTCTGTCCTTCAAGCAATATGAAGCAAATATATATATATATATATATATATATATTTATTTATTTATTTAAAGTGCTTGCTGGGTCTACTAATAAACAACTGCGCTGAGTTGATTCAGTCTCAATGGCCACCTCATCATCCATATCAGAATAGTAGTATACACTATTGGCTTTTCAATGACTAATGTTTCAGAAGTAAATATCCAGTCCTTTCTTCTAAAGTGTTTCTGGGTGGATCAAACCACTAATCTTTTGGTGACAAGTAGAGTACCACCCAGGGGCTCCAGACCCCTTGAGGACCAAGTCAAACAAAGCCTACTACCCTCCAATTCATTCAGACTTGCAGCAGCCTAACCTAGAGTTTCTGACCTTATAAATCTGTATGGGAGCACACATGCCTCTCTTGCTCTCTCCAAGTGGCTGGTCTGTTTGAACTCTCAGTCTTGGCGCTAGCAGCCTAATGCCTACCCCATGGCACTGCCCAGGACCCTTATGTCTATTGAGTGAGAGAGCAGCAGATCAGGAGTCTAAAGGAAACCTATTCAAAATGGAAGCACCTAATGGACACGCTTTGACTGGCCAGAGGTAATAGGAAAATACTATGTGTTTCACAGTTAGCAACATTCCAAAGGTCAACTAACTCTTTGCATGGGAGGGATTCTTTGGGTTCTGTATGTAAAGACCTTACATTTATAACATCTCCCTATTAGTGGTATTAAGTCTTTATCTTCCCAAACAACTGGAAAAATATACCCAAATTTCATTTAAGCATATAATTTAGAATATAAACAAAGGCAAAATTGAGATCTTTGAAGTTTTGGACCTTTCATAACAGGTTAATAATAATTAATATTGAAATATAGAAGAGAGCTTCAAAAAGTTCCTTAAGAAAATAGCATTATGTAAAATTTTATTTTCCCCCCAAATTTGAAGCCCTGTCACACATATGTATGTGTATCTTATAATCATTTACTTATTTTAAGATAGACTATGCTGACAGAAGTATTTTTTCAATAATCTATTCTTTGTTACTATTGTTAGGGAACATCCAGTCAACTCTCTGACCCAGCAGAAATAGTGCCTGGTCCCCAGCTATCCTCACCATTGTTCCTGTGCCTGATCTCACTGATGTGTCCATCCACCTCCTTGAGGGCCTGTCTCCTTTTCTCCGATGCTCCACTTTGCCAAGCATGATGTTCTCCAGGATCAGGTCTCTCCAGACACTATGTTCAAAGTATAGGAGATAAAACCTTGCCATCTGTGTCAGGCAGGGTTTTCTTAGAGAAATAAAAATCAGGATACTAGTAATTCTTTTTATATATTTATATAGAGAGAACGGTATATAAGATAAAAAAGAAACAGTTAACTATCTATAAAGCTGTACAGATTGCTCCGTGCAACTCACTTGCGTGAGGCAGCTAGAAGACTGGCAGTCCTTCAAGTCTTGAGGGTTGCTGAGTAGTCCTTTGTAGAGCAATTCAGGCTATTTGGTTACAGGTAGCAAACAGCAGAGCAGGTCGCCAACAGTCAGCCAGATGACAGAGTCCAACAGTCCCCAGTTCAAGAGATGCATATCCCAGGAACGTGGTGAAGTAGGGCTTGAAGGAACCGCAACTCACAGCTCCACAGTCCATGATTAGGTGTACCACGAGTAGTGTTGCTTGGAAGTCGAGGTACAGGACAAACAAGGCAGCTCTCTGGTCCGAAGATCCGGAAGCAAGGGGTGGGGGAGACTCACTGAGCCCTTCCTATCTCTGCCTTTCAATTCATCCTGTGTGTTCATAGGCCGTGCGATAACAACAGACCCACCAATCTTCTGTGGCCATGTTAGCATAACAAACCTACCCATCACACCATCCTTGCCTCTCAGGAGCACTCTGGCTGCACTTCTTCCAACACATATTGGTTTGCTCTTTCAGCTGTCCATGGCATTTTCAATATTCTTCAACAGCACCACATCCCCCTGCCCCTTTAGTTCTTTAGAGATACACAATTTTTGGTGTGTCCAAAGAACCACTGCCATGGATTATTTCAGTCTGACTGCACACATGCACACCCTTCTTGATATCAAAGGATGGAAAAGCTTTTCGTTTTCTTTTAGATTCCCACTCCCCTTAAAAGACTCCTTTTAATTTTCAAAACTGTGACTGTTCCACTTGTGCTTTGTGGTTCTGGGAACTTTATGATCACACTGCATTCAGGACTGCTTCACTGTCAAAATGTAACTATGTGTTTGTTCCACACAAAGCAAGTGTCATTTGCTTCCCCAAAGCCGGCTTCTGTTTTGCAATTTAGGTTAATTGTCCAATCACAAAATATGGGCGAGAGGCACCACTGCAATACTATAATGTGTGCTTTGACTTCCTCTGCTGTTCCAAGGATATTAAAGGGTATTAAAAGAATCTAGGGTACTTATACATATTATTGACCATATTCCCTGAAGGTCTTCATAAAAAAAACCCTAAAAACAATGCACATAGCAATTGCAAGATTAAATAGTGATTACTGCTTTGCTGCTGTATACATTATTGACTGTGTTTCCTGGAAACAGCAATAGATCTTGGAACCCAGGGTACATGAGGGATGCAGTACTAATTTTGGTCCAATAGTCATACATACCAGTGCTGTTTTTTCTAACATTGTTCTGATTTTCATGCTCTTAGCCAAAACCAATTACACTGGAATCAAGTCAATTCTGCCTCATAGCCACACCCTATATAGGGGTTCTAAGATTATCAGTGTTTATAGGAGAAGACAGTCTCATTTTTCTCTTACAGAATAGCTGGTGGGTTTAAACACCTGAGTTGGTGGTTAACAGCCCAATGATTAGCACACATCACAGCCTGAACTCCTTAGACCATGTCCTTAGATGTCCTTAGTGTGCTTCTGGTCCTGACAGCTGCATCTTTGTTTCCATCTTTTTCAGCTCAACACAGAAGGGAAAATGTGGCTTGATATTACATGAAGGTACATGAAGTGTTAGGAAACATAGGTTGAACTATTTTCAAAGAGCACAGTACCCACACTTGCAAATATGATCTTCTTCCACCTTCAAAGTAAGAAACTTTCCATTGGGTACAAAACTCAAATCCACTGCCATGGAATCCATTCCAACTCATGATGACCCTACAGAAGAGGGTAGAACTGCCCCTGTGGAATTCTGAAACTGTAATCAACAAAGGGCAGAAAGATGGCCGTACCTGGCCTCCTCTGGCTTCCTACTGCCACAAGGCAAGAGTCAAACATGCCTCTTTGTTCCATCCTGTATTATGTATTCTGACATCAACTTTTCCTGCCCTGTCACTCTACATATATGCTGGTTTTGATAATCTGTTGCAATGACCACTAAGAACTCACTGACAATGCACAGAATGAAGGTGGTTTATTAGGAAAGTCCATAGGCTACCACAAGTCAAGAGCAGCAAAAAGTAAAGGGTAATTTGAATCCTCAACCAGTAGCAAAGCCTTACTGTGGTTCTCAGCCTCTCAGCCATGTAAGTCTCTCTGTAGACTTCAGTCTTTCAGGCACATGTTCCCTTGACTTTGGCCTCCACTTCCAGGAAAGCAGTCTGTCTGTTGCTCTGTCCAACAGTTTGATCAACTCAGGAAAGAGAGAGGACCCCACGGTCTCGGTCTCAGCACCACTCGTCTGGGTCTCCATGCCACAATCTCAGTGTATGTGGTTTGGAAGGCCTCCGCCACTTCAGTACAGATCTTGAACTTGCTCTTCCAAAGTCCTTGGGATTCTCACTCTGCTGCTGCTTCAAATAACGCTGATCCTTATAGCTAGGGGTTGGTAGCAAAAAATGACCGATCCCCTCTCTTAGTGTTACACACACCCTGTTTGCATAATTTCACCCAGTCATTTGGTGGAATTTAAAGAGACTGGTATCCGAGAATCACTGAGAGATTTCACTCCACTCCATTGTAAATCATTGGCATCCACAGTCTCATCATCTCCCATGGAGCAGCTGCTGATCAAGGTCAAATTGCATTGAACAGTCCAGCATGTAAACCACTGCACTATCCAGCTTCCTGCTGTGGTATAACTAATCTAGATCATCTTAATAGTAACAATTGCATCTCGTGTTCTAGGGGGTTAAAACAATCCAGACCCTCCAGGTACGCGTCAGAGCCCTGCTGGTGCTGTGCACTAGGCATTTGTAGCTGTCTAACTGCCAAGTCAGTAGTTCAAAACAACCAGCAGCTTCTCAAGAGAAAGATGAGTCTGTCTGCTCCAGGAAAGATTTACAGTCTCAGAAATGCTTTACAGAGTCACCATTGTAAAATCAACATGACAGCAGAGGGTATAGTGTAAACTCTCACTGCCATCCAGTTACCCAGCTCATAGTGCCCTTGTAGCACAAGGTAAAACTGCACTCATGGATTTTCAAGACTGTGACTCTTTTTTTTTTGTTTTTGGGGCATCACTGCTCTCTGGCAGTGGGAGTAGGAGGTCCAGCCCCACTGCTGGAATTGAACCTCCGTCCCCGTGGGCCGCAGTCCCGCGCACAACCACTACGCCACCGGGGCTCAGGTCAAGACTGTGACTTTTTACAGGCATAAAAAGTCTCATCTTCCTCTCATAGAGCAATTGGTGATTTAGAATGTGAATCCTGATCTAGAACATTTCAGTAGTACAGATATTTGACTAGAATGCATCCCTTCCATCCCCAACCCCTAATTAGATTTATAAACAGACTGCTCAGCAATCATGAAGGCTCATCTTTTTTTTTAAATATAGATTTTACTGGGGGCTCTTATAACTGTTATAACATTCAATACATCATTTGTATTAAGCATATTTGTACACATGTTGCTATATCCATTTCCAAATATTTTCTATTTGAGTCTTTGGTATAAGCTCCTCTTTCCTTCTTTCCTCTAGTTCTTTTTTTAAAATTTCAGCTCTCCATATTTCCCCTCCCCCTTCCCCATGAACTCCTAATAATTTACAAATTGTTATTACCTTTTCATATCGTACACTATCCAATGTGTCCCTTCACCTACCCCTAAGAAAGGAGGTCATATGTAGATCCCTGAAACTACTCCCCCCTTTCTACTCCACCACCCCTCCACCCTCCCAGTATCACCACTCCCCCAAAGGCTCACAATCTTAATGATAATTTAAGATTAACTCATCCTCACTTCCATGACCCGGAGTACTATAACTTTTTATTGAATATCTGAAAATAATTACATTACCCTATCACTCCTTTGGATTTGTGCTCCTGCAGCTGCTTAAGCTGCATGACACAAAACCAAATAGAGGGTTTTACCCTTTAGAAGAGGAAACCTGCAGACCAAATAAATTAACTCAAGACAAAGTTTGTACACAAGTGATTGAACATTTTGAAAATAATGCCAAAGTCTACTTTAATTGTATAAAGATAATATTAACCTTGGAAACAATATGGGTCTGTAAAGTAATAGAGAAATACAATTATGTGTTCCACTAGCCAATTCTTGGCAACCTTTTGAGTTGGGCCTTGGGATCAGGTTCTGTGCCAACCTGACTTGACCATAATTCACAGTGATTGCTAGTTATTTGGTAGTCATTCTCCATGGGATCTCCTATCAGCAGCCAATTATTTAAAAGGGAATCTTCTTGGGGGTGTGTCCTGCTTCTAATATATACTTTTTGCTGGATCAGAGCTATGGATCATTCACATCTGACCTCTGGTTCTTTGAACTTGATTCAGTGACTTGCCATTTTGCATTCCATTCCTGAACTAAGAGTTATTAGCCTCACAATCCATTAGTGAGCAGTCATCCATCTTGTTGTTAATGATGGATTAGTTCATCTTGAAAGCCAGCAGCCTGTCATCTGATTTGTCGACCTTGTGCTCACTAACTACTAAAGCTATATGAGTCCAGAAAAGGCCCCAGCCTGCTACTTGATCTATGAACTTGTAACTTTCCAGCCTCTACAACTTCACTAGCCATATATTTGAGATAAATCTCAAGCTTTCTCTTTCTCAAATATATGTAGACAAACACAAACTCCAAAAATGCCCCCCCAAAAACCCTCACTGTAACTGATTTTATTCAGACTCAAAAGCTTTCTGAGGCTACACAGGGTCAGAAAGCCTCATTTCCTGCCCCACCCCCCTACTCTGCACTTCAGTTTATGGTTTTGAACCATTGGGATGGGCAGCATGCCTGTTTAGGACAGGGCAGAACTACCCCTGTGATTTTCTGAGACTGCAACTCTAGCCTTGTCTTTTCCCTGCAAAGCAGCTGGTGGGTTTGAACTGTTGACTATGCAATTAGCAGCCCAAAAAATAACCACTACCTGACCAGAGCACCTTCAACTAAGTTACAATCTTGGAAACCCACAAGACCAGTTTGACCCTTTCCCCTAGGGTTGTTGTGGGTTGTAATTGACTGGATGATCATTGAGTTTTGGGGGGAGAGAGAAAAGAGAGCGAGGGAGAGAGAATGAAACCAGTTACACTCTGAGCTGCTAACTTCAAGGTCCGCAGTTTGAGACAACCAGTTGTGCTTTTCTAGAGAACTCAGCCTTCAGTCAAGAAAGAAAAAACAAAACCCCAAAAAACTTCATTGACGTCAAATCAATGCTGACTCCTTGTGACCGTAGAGGATAGGGTAGAACTGCCGCCTGTGAGTTACTGGACCATACCTCTTTAAGGGAGGCTATGCCCTGCCTTTCTCCCAAAGAATGGCTGATGGTTTAGAGTAGTGAACCCTGAAGATCAAAGCCTAACACATGACCTCTATGACACCAAGGCTCTTCAGTCAGGTGAATCTGAATCCTCAAAAGTGGCATCTTTTTTTCTTATTGGTGGATAACTTTCATTAAAGAAAAAATTCTTCACCCAATACTTAATAGTTGGATTGGAAAAAATGTCTCTGGTAATCATATCTCTATTTTTATGACTAGTAACAGCTTCATGGGGATATTTTATCAACAGGAAAAAGCAAATGATTACAGGGTCAATTCTAAACTAGTCAGACTGGCAATTAAGGTCTTCTTGAGGGAGTCCAAGCACTGGTAGGGGTGTGACTAGTGGTGCAGTTTAGTCCCAGGTGCAATGTGGGTGTGACTAGTGGTGCAGTTTAGTCCCAGGAGGATGGGTTCTCGTGTGCAAGAGTAGGTCTAAAGATCAGCTAAGCCACATTAACTGTCCAACTGTTCAATTATTTGCACTTCTGGATCTTTCACTTACACATATATAAACTGGGAGGTGGAAATCTATTTTTCCATGGATTGTAAAGATCACATATGTCCTTTAGTACATAAAATGTCCACACACAGTATCTGTGCCTACTCTCTGCCATAATGTCATAACATTATATCCTAAAACACAGTTTAGGAAGTCAGCCTCCTAATTTCCTTTTCTCATTTCACCAAAGTAAAAGAGAAGACTAGATAAAACCATTAGTTTGTCAGAATGATTTAGAGAGGTTTAAAGTCAACTTGAAAGTAAAAACTGGGCTTGGGCAAGCCTGAAGTCTCTGGCCTTGCTAACATTAGAATATTGGTCTGTCAACTGAAATGAATGCTCTTTTGCCTTCTCATTGCTGGCACAACCAAAGGAGAGACACAGACTTTAAAAATAAAGGAAAGCAACCAAAGAGGAAATTCTACTATATTTTTCCCTTTGGATTTATGTGCATTACCTGTGAATTTTGGCAGCTCTGGGGAATCAAAATTTTCTGTAATATCACCTCTTAAATATAAGGTGCAGAAACACTTTGCTTTTCTTTTAAACACACACAGCAGCAGAGGGTGGGTGAAGGAGGGTGGAGTGAAAGAGATTGAGAGGAAAAATATGAGAATGGCTCTGAACATAAATATGCACAATATATATTTTCAAAAATAATATACACATGTATGTATCCTTACCATGCTTTAATATTGGTCACGAGCACTACAACAGGCTTACATGTGCAGAATCAATTATTTCATGTAACAGGACAGGTGGGTGTACAGGGTTCTAAGGGAAGAGCTCTTCTAACATCTTGCTCCATTATTCTCTTTTTTTAGATCAAAGGGATGAGCTTTTATCAGCTTTTGATATTTTACACGATTGCTAACAAAGCTCTATGAAACACCCAGAAGACATCTCTTACTGAGCCAACCTCTTTGAACCCTATCCTTTAGAAAGGCAATGTCCAGTGATGTAAAGAAAGAAAAACTAGTTGCTACCTAATCTTGCTTGAAGTCCTGGAGAGACAGTGGGTTAAGCATAAGATTGCTGACTACAAGTTTTGGGGTTCAAGCCCACTAGCTGTTCAAGAGGAAGAAGACGAACCGTGTGCTTTCTTAAAGGTTTGCGGCTGAGAAACACCAAGGAGCAGCTCTGCTCTGTCCTGGAGGGTCACGAGGAATGGCGATTGACTTGAAGGCACTGGGTATTTATTTTGCTGTGTGTATGGATCTTGTCTGAAACCTTCAAAATAGACTAAGTTAGAAGTCCTGGGTAGCGGGAGGTGGCCAAGGAGTTCTGCCTTTTTGGAATTTGGTGAGCTCTGCTTCTACCAAATCAGTCCGTGCAGTCCATGCACGATTCTGGTACCACTACATCAAAAAGAGTGAAAATTCCGAACCCAAGGTATATAGCTTTAAAAGTCTTTAATGTTAAAAGTCTTTAGTGTTAGTGCAGGTTCTGTGAGCTTGTCAAGAATGACACCAAAGATGTGCCAATGATTCCCAGCCACGGTGGAGGTCTTGAGTAAGAAAGTGGGTGCTAACAACTCAGAGAAGAAACACTGTTCAAACATGTCTAATGTACGGCTTGTCATATGAAACAGCGATCATTAGAAATTTGTTTGGAAATCTATAAAGCAAAAATATCTTTGAATGTTTAGATACTCCATCATAGCTGAGCCTATTTTGTCAGCATAAGGCTCATTTTCTAGATGTTTGCCCAAAGGCAAGATAAAGAGGTAACTTGTAATTGTGGGAGAAGGCACAGAGAGCCATGAAGAAAGACTTCCTTATGCTGGAAGACTTGATAATAGAATTGTTCATCTTTCTTGATGCTTGGGAGACTTCATACCTGTGATAAATGTGATACATCTTTTTATTCCAACCCCCTGAAACAAGGTCTATATATGAGTGTTGTTCTCTCTTCTGTTTTAGCCTTTGGACATTCATTTTTCCCATCAATACAATGCAGTTGTGTGTAATCATGCTATCTCCCTCCTTGAGACTTGTGGGGATTGGGTGAATTAATTGGTTCAATGAGCAAGGCTTGTGCATGATGTTTTAACCTAGACAGGAAATGAGGATAATTGAAAATGTGCTTTGTAAGGAACATCTGCATGAACTAGAACAGCAGTTCTTAACCTGTGGGCTGCGACCTCTTTCAGGGTCGAATGACCCTTTCATAGGGGTCATCTGATTGATAACAGTAAAAAAATCACAGTTATGAAGTAGCAACAAAAATAACTTTTTGTTCGGGAAGTCAGCACAACATGAGGAACTTATTAAAGGGTCATGGCATTAGGAAGGTTGAGGATCACTGAACTAGAACTATCCTCAGATTAAAAATGATCAAAGAGCAACACGATATTTGTCTTCAGATATTTGCATCTCTGTGAGGTGTGTTAGTCTTGTTTAAGAGGCTCAAGCTCCATAATGGAAAGAAATAAATGGAGATAGTTATGAGAGATATCTTTAGATCCAGTGAAAGTCATAACCACATAAATCAATGGACTCAGCTGTGCCCAAATATAATATGGTAGTTTCCCTTTCATAGTTGTTGTTGTGCTGTTAGATGCATGAAGAAAACAAAAGTTTATTAAAGAGACTTGAGGATCCAGTAGGTTGGAAAGCAAAAGAAAAATCCAAGTTAAAGTAAGGGAATCCTGAATGGCAGCCCTGAAATATGTAAATACTCGAGGAGTTTCTTATTTTAGTTAGGGATCTGAGTTATTCTTAAAAATCCCTTGAGTCTACCTCACTACAAGCACATACTTACTTAGGAGAGGTTCGAATTTAACTTCTCAAGGGACTCATCTAACTCATCCCCCAAATTTAGTTTAAAGTGGCCTTGAGTTATGACATCAATGCTTTTAGTAGAAGCAGACCCATATCCACTCAGAAAGAGAACTCTATAAAGATATACCTAAGGAATTCCAGTGGACAAAATCCTAAGAAACACAAGTGCATAATCAAAGCACATTTTAAAAATTAAGTGAGACTGGAAAAAAACAAAGGACAATTTCAGAGATACAAATTCTGCAGATAGGGGCTGAGCCCCGGTGGCGTAGTGGTTGTGCGCAGGACTGCAGCCCACTGGGACGGAGGTTCAATTCCAGCAGTGGGGGTGGGCCTCCTACTCCCACCACCGAAGAGCAGTGATGCCCCCCCCAAAAAAAATTCTGAAGATAGGAGCATAATGTAAAATTCATAGATTTGTTATTAATAAGGCATCTAGGGGGATTAAATATGAAATATTAACAAACTACAAAAATTAAATAAATGTGACAAAGAATGGGAAACAAACTTGCAGAAATGAGAAGATAATAATGAAAACTCGCAGACAATTTCAGTAGATGATAGAATTGCAGTTGATGGTATAGCTAATGAAATACCTGAAATAATACACAGAATGAAGTAAAAGGGGGAAGTATAAAAAGAAGTTCAACAACATGGAAAATAAAAGGTAAATCTTCAACATTCACTCATCTGTGGCTTCTGGAGAACATGGATCAATGGATAAAGAAGAAATAGTAGACAATAGTAACTGAAGATATACCAGAAATAAGATATGTAAACCAATCCCCATGTAAAAGTAGCCCATTAAATCTAAAAAAAAAAAAATTAAAAAGGTAAATTAGATCTGGACTGACAAACTTTACAGTGAGCTGAAGAAGAGTTAATATTAAAATAAAGGTGTTGAAAGCAGACAGCAAGCAATAACTTGTAGTGACAAATAACTACAAACTGATGTCTTAATAACAGTAGCAGAAGATACAATATAATGGGAATGTTTCTTTAAAATGTTAAGATAAAATGTTAGTCAACTTTTTCTGTGAAAAGCAAAATAGTAAATAGTTTAAGCCTTGTGAATCAACTCTGTCACATTGTTTTCTCTTTTGGGGGGATGAGCAGCAAGAGAGAAGATTGCTATGTTTTTGATAACCTTTTTTTTTTTTAATGTAATCATTCTTAGCTCAGGTCTATAAATAAAGAGACCACCACAAATTCTGACTCATAGTGACTCTTTAGGACAGAACAGAACTGTATATGATATATACACATAGTGTGTGATATATAGGGATTATGTGAACTAAACAATTCAGGGTAGTGGTTGGGGGTAGAGTCCAACCTATCAATCAGTCAAGTTGGAGCCTAATGACACCTCCTTAGGGGGTGTGCCTATTTGTACAGGAGAGACGAAGTAAAGTAAAAATCTCTTCATTTCTTCACCTTCTGCTGGCGCTGGGTTTTGTATCTGGCTCTTCAATCTTCTACAGTGTCATTGCCAATCCCAAGAGCCACAAGTGGAAAACTGACAGTGTATTCATTCAGCCAACTCTGGGTTCATTTACCTGCATCCACCAGCTGTGCCTTCCACGACCTCTGCTTCACCATCCTGTTTTCTGTTCATTAGCTTCCATGACTAGCATGGAACTGAATTTACCTACTTCTCCCACTGTGTGAGCCATTTCTTAATATAAATCTCTTTCCACAAGCAAACACATGTCCATGCCATTGATTTGGCTTCTCTAGGAACCCAACCTAATGCATAGGGTTTCTGAAGCTGCAAATCTTGATGGAAGTAGATATCCTGATCTTACTCCCATTGAGTCGTTGGTAGTCTCCAACAGTGAAACTCTTAATACTTTACCCAATGGGCTACCAAGGCTCCTTAATGAATGTACTCAGTACCATCAAATTGTACATGTGGAAATTATTGAATGCTTTTGTTAGACTCATGATGACAAAAATCAACACACATACTCACACACAAATACACCCTCAGAGACCACAGGCACCACTAAAGGGTGCCACATAGAAAAAACAACAAAATCATCTTCAGAAAGAAGGCAAAACAAACGCTCCCTAAAGACACTGCAAAGGATATGCTTTATGAATAAGTAAAAGGAAACTTAAATGTCGAATATGCAAGAAGAAATAACGAGCCAAATGTTGATAAACATTTATGAAAATCAAGGGAAACTGTAGAAAATAATAAAAATTGTGTCCAGTGTGTGAAGCAACGGTTGCATAAAACTCAAATAGTAGAAAATGAGACTTCTGCTTCTGCATATGATTTAGGAAGCTGAAAGGCATACTTCTCCCATACAACAAAGAAGAAAGTAAAGTCACAGGAAAAACTGCATGATTTTAACATTTATTGATTCCATTATAGCTGATATATATAATGATAATTCAAACAGCACTGGTACAATGAGTGCAAGAAAGAAGAAAATGTTCTAAAAATTGATTGAGATTATGCATACACAACTCTTCTTTTTAGGATTGAACTATTGAATTATATATGTGGATTATGTACCAATAAGCCCATTTAAAAATTTAAAAAAGAAATGTGTAGACCTAGATAAGCTTATTGAAAGCTGCAAGAGCTTCACATTTTGATGTTTTTGGTTAATAAAGGTTTCTACTATTTTTTGTAAAAAAAGGAACTGCAGCCTTCTGTAAGGATTGCAACTCAATATAAAGAAGCCTGAAATCCTAAGAACTGAATCAATACATAACATCATGACAAATGGAGAAAAGATTGAAGTTGTCAAGGATTTGTCTTGTTTGGTACCACAATCAATGACCATGGAAGTAGCAGTCAAGATAACGATTGATATTTTTCATTAGGTGTGTCTGATGCACAAGACTTTTCAAAAGTGTTTAAGTTCCAGACTGTCACTTTGAGGACTCAGGTATTCCTGACTCAAGCACGGGTATTTCCAGTCACCTCACATACATGTTAAAGTTGGAGCATAACTAAGGAAGACTGAAGAAAAATGAATGCCGTTGAATCACAGTGAAGAATACTGAATGTACTGTGTACTGCAAGAAGAACAAACAGATCTATCTTGGTGGAAATACAGCCAGAATGCTCCTTAGAAGTGAGTTTGGTGTGACTTAGTGTCCTGTATTCTGGGCAGTCCTTGGGGCACAGCAGGTAGCAGGGGATAGGAGGGGACAGTAATGTGCTTGCTAAAGCAGAGAGTTATTGGAAATGAAGAAGACCCTCAAAGACATGTATTGACAGGATGGCTACAACAATGGACTCTACTGTGCCAGTACTCATAAGAATGACACAGGAGCAGCCAGTGTTTTGCTCTGAAGTACACAGGGTCACCACAAGCCAGTGAAAACTGCATGAAATATACCAACTGTTCTAAACCAGGAACACTTTAGGTACTCATAGCTACTGAGTACATTTGCTTGCTTTGAAATTTTAGGAAAATGAATTTCTTTGAAACATCTATTCATGATTTCAGTGATGTGACAAGTGATATTTCTGAAAATGTCTATTTCTGATTTCATCAATTCATTATTCTTATATTTAACTATCTTCAGAATCAGAATGCTCCCCACCATATGACATCTTGATACTCACTGATTCCTGAATGATAGTTGTGATGTGGTTATTGTCACTGCCTAAGCCGCCCAGTAACACCTCAGCAAACAAAACAAAACAAAACACCTAAGGAGCACTTCAAGAAGGGTTTAAGTGCGGACTGCTGTCAGAAAACATTTGCAAACCCATTTTAAGATCAAGGAAGCACCAGTACTCATCTCCCAGCATGGGTGTCAATGGCTCAGAAAGAGTTCCCTGAGATGTAAGTGGAGCTCTCATATGAGGCATGCTGCTTTCTCAAAGTTACTGGTGGCATAGACAAGATCTATGTGCAATAGCATCACTGACTGTTAAGAGTGGATTCTGATTAAGAATAGGTTTAGAATACATCAACTAACCAATTTATTCTACCAGTATTTTCTTCTTGTGTATACCTAGGGTTTCTATGTATGCCTACATGAGCATAAGGAATCCCTTATAATCATTATGAGATAAAATTCTAAGTGATAAGAGAAACCACTCTGTCACTATTTAATTGGTGGCATGTTTTCTTTGTGATACGTAAACTATTGGTGAGTCTTCAAACGGATGGCAAGTTAGCTAACATGGATTGCATGAAAGAGCACCCAGTGTCCTCAGCACCATTATTTTTAACTGTTTGCAGTTTGATATAAATATGGCACAATGTTTTAACTCATGTAACTTTGATCTGTGTAAGACATGAAAAAATAATAATTTATAAATTACCATGGATTCATGTAAGGCTCACGTAGAAAGAAAAAGCTTTGAAAATGATGATGGTGACAAATGTACAAATGTGTTTGACACCACGGATGTTTGTACGGATTATGCTGAGTTGTATAAGCCTCTAATAAAATGATTTAAATAAATAAATAATAAAGCACTACAGTCTCTGAAACCCATGGGAGTAGGTGGACTCCGCCTGAGGGGGTCACTATGAGTCACAATCAACTCAATGACGGTATTTTCTGAGTTCTTTTGATGAAGGATTTTAATTCTTTTTGCACACTGTCCTACTGAGATGCTTGCAGATTTACAGGTATGACGGCTTTTCGTATATAAAGATGTGTAGCCTCTTTTCCGACATACCATGCAATATTTTACTCTGTTTTCTTGTGTTTATCTATCATGAGGATCTAACTTTGTTAAAGGTGGTGCAGGATGTGAGTAGGTAGAGACACAGTCAAGTAGTCAAAGATGCCAGCCAATTTCAGAATAGTTCAACTAGTTCCCCCCTCAGACACCTCCCTCGGGATGGTCTCTCACAGACTGGAAAACTCGCACGTATGTAACTATGTCACGCAGCTAGAAATAACTCTGATTCGTGTTGGCATCAATACAAAATGATAAGGCACTAGACACCTGCAGCCAATCTCATTATTTTGTCTCACATTTCCCCCTTGAGAATCACATACTTCCCAAGAACAATATTTGCTTTTGCCTTGGTCATGTCTTAGGCTGCTGCGCAGTAAGAACATTGTGGGCAGCAGAGGCAGCACAAAGCCTGTCTTCTAAGCAAGGCTCCTGGGGGCTATTCCTCTTAAAATCTCCTCTCGGTCTTAAGCTTCCGGACCCTGGGCTTGCCAGCACATATGACTCCAAATGCTGCCAGAGGGCTGACTTCTCTGAGAGCTTGTATAGCACACAGCACAGTATGCAGCTGGGTCTTTCTAAAGCCAACAGTGTACCCAACAAGGATGCCGACATATTCGGTGACATTAAATACGAGGAGTTAGGGGCCACAGGTTCTATCCTGGACTCCATAATGATGAGACCTTTCTTCTCACTTTTCTCATATTTAAGATACCATTATTAGAATCCTTGATTGGTAAGGGCCTTTCCAATGAACCCTAGGGGTGCCATAATCAAATGCTGACCTACTAACCAAAAGATGAACAGTGTTTGAGCCCATGAGCTGCTCCACAGGAGAAAAAATGGTGATTTGCTCCCATCAAGATGGAAAACAAGATCAAGGGCAGCTCTAATGTGTCATGCAGGGTCATGATGAGTAGGAAATGATTTGATGCACACAGCAGCAAGTCTTTCCAACTGAGATTCTGGTTCTGTGATCTACCCTAACCCCAGCTCCCCGCACTTACTCACACCCTGACTGCTCTCTAGTCAGTTCTAACACTCAGGCCTCTGAAAGGGTAGGGTAGCATTTTCCCTTTTCATTTCTGAAGCTGTAAATCTTTTTTTTTTCTTTCAATAATTCTATTGAGGGCTTTTTACAGCTCTTATAACATTCAATACATCATTTGTATCAAGCATATTTGTACCTCATCTTGGTCCCAAGGATAAGCTGTCAGGTTCAAACCACTGGCCTTGCAGTTCCTAGCTCAGTTGTTAACAATACAATACAATACTCTTCCTCCCTGGGACTCCCAGTCATATAAATAATAGTAGTCAGCCCACACCTGTCTTTCTCCAAAGGAATCCTTAAACACGTTTTGCTGCACTCCTCTCTTAACATTAGCCGAGAACAATTCGAATCTTATTTTTGTTCCTCACTGTACAAGTTTTGCATTGACTCTTGTGTTAGTCCAGGTAGACTAGAGGAACAAATTTTAGAGACATGCATACAGGTATAAGGAAAGGGTTTATATACAAAAGAAATGTGACCCTAAGAAGGCATCCCAATCCAGTCCGGTGCAAAGTCCTAAGTCCAATAATAACCCATATGCCCGAAATCAGTCTATAAAGTCTCCTTCTGACTCAGGAAGTCACAGGTTAGTGGGTGCAGAATTCTGGAGCTGGCAGGGGTCTCCCCATGGCTCCTCACTTCCAGGGCTCAGGTCCATCAACAGCATGCCACTCCAGCTTCAGAGGTCTGTCTTCATCAGGGCAAAGCCGAGTGGTCTCTTCACAGGTTACTCCAGCCTCCCAGCCGCCGCCATTCTTTGTTGCCTGTGGTTAATCATCTCTCTAACTAACTCCCAACAACTGGAGAAGATAGCTTCTCATCTTCACGAGGGAAATACCGCGAGATTTCCTAGGAGTTTCAGGTGAAAGCCATGCCCACATAGAGGCCTCATCAGCTACTCAATGGCTTTCTCCTGATTAACAGGCCAGACTCCACCCCTACATTTCAATTATAAAATTAACATAAGCACATGATTGCCACAACTCTTTAAAGTCAAGGTGAGAAACATCAAAAGCACATGCAAAAAGTTATTAGTTTTTTGACCTAGTCACCTTAGTGAACTCAGGAACAATTCTTAAAATTCTAATTATTTTTCCAATTCTTTTTAACAATCACCAAAATGGATTTCATTCAGCATTTCCTTAAAAATAAAAATAATTTAAAAAATAATCCTATCTTGTAATTAACTGGTTTACATGGAAGTGTTTTTGTTTGGGTTGTTGCTATTACTGTTGTTGCTGTTTTCTGAAATGAGGCTGTTTTTAAATTCTTTACTCCCCTCCCCCTAGCAATCTTCACACACACACACACACACACACACACCCATCTCATTCTATTTGTCCATTCTAGCAGTCTTTGGGTGGTGCAAATGGTTACAGTCTCAGCTGCTAGTTTGCCAGTTTGAACTCCACCAGAGGTGCTTTGGAAAAATGGACTGGCGGTCTACTTCCCCATGGTAGCTCTTTGCATAAGTATTTTGTCTTGTTCTAATTATATTCTAGCTTTTATATATTTAAGCCTGTCTTCAAATTATCTCAAAATCATTCCACCCAATAAAAATTTCCATCTCCATCTGGAGATTAAATTCGAGAATGGATTTTAAAATGGTTTCATTCATGGAAGCAAGAAACACATTTTTCCCTTCACTCTATCCAAAGAACAATATGGTTGCATAGGTCTAATGCAAATTCTGTAATAAACTAAAACAAAATCACTGCCAACAAACCAACTCTGACTCACAGCAATCCTACAGGACCAAGTGAGGCTTCCCCAGAGGGTCTCCAAGGCTGGAAATCATTACAGCAGGGGACAACCTCATCTTTCTCTATCAGGATGCCTGGTGAGTTTGAACTTCGGACTTGTGGTGCATAGCCCCAAACACGACCCACTACATGATCAAGACTCCACGTGAACAATTCCATGTATGGATTGGCATCCTAGCTGCAACAATGAGTTCACACAGGACAACTGTGATGCTGCCGCAGGACTGGGCTCTATTTCACTCCATTGAACATAAGGTACGCCAAGTCAAAGCCTCCTCAAAGGCACCCAATAGCAACAACCGTTAAACAAGTAAAATTCCAGATACTTTCATTCTCTAGATGATGTTGATACTATCCCAATCACAGAGAGGAATATATTTTTCTTGAATGTTCTCAGATCTGTATATTCTCAGGTACCTAAATCTCTAATCTGGAATTCATAGGGCTTAGAACATGACACAAGGATGCTAGGGAAATGAGTGCATAGGTATTTATGATAAGCTTTCAAGAAAATCCGCAGGCAATATATAAATAATACCACAGTTCAGACATTCCTTGAAACCATTTCTCCAGCAATAGTATACCAATACCAATAAGAAGGAGAAAAATACTGATTTAGATTTCATTTCTTAGTTCCCTCTTCTTACCACAAACCAAAACAAACAAACAAAAGCAGTGGAAAAACATTGAGTCAGAAACAAGGACGAAAAGTAGCATAACCCACACATAAGGTAATTGCTCTTTGATAATTTATTTTTCCTAAAAACCATGAGGATTTCAGCCTTATAACCCAAACAGGCCTTTATATGCACTGTGTTTTCCCTGTTGACCCCAGGGAGTGCTATGGAAGCTTGCAATTTTCATAAAAACGAGATCATCTGGATCTCTTGCACCATGTAGTAGGGGAGTTCCCATGTGAGTTTCTGTGTTCACACATAAGACAGACAACTCAGAAATCACTGTATGGATTGCTTTATGGACTTGCCTGACTTATTTGGACATTGGGGCAGTGACTCAACAGGCGAACCCATCACGGCATGTCCAAATTGGCAAAGCCATGGTAGAGAAAACATAGCTTGTGCCATAGAATGGACTGCACACTGTTTAGTAGATCATTTCTTATGGAAAAGAAACATTTAATAAATAAAAGTGAAAATGACAGCAGCTGAATGTAATCAGTGTGCAGGTGATTCTGTCAGCATTGCTAACTGACAGCTGGAGTGGCCAATGTACTGATAAGGTGCAGTCTCCTTCCTTATCATACTTATTTCCTGATTCACACTCACTTCTATTTCTCATGGGGATTTCAAAAGGAAGAGCTCAATAGTAAAATCTCATTTCAAGCTTCCCTGTGGTCTTTGGTGTAAAGTACTAATGCCAACGCCATTCTGGCACTCATAGGGCTCTAGAGATTCCAGTTTCTGTTTTCCAGTTTCAATTCACCATACTTATTCAAGTGGTATACTGAGTCAATTGGAAGGGATGGATGATAAGAACTCAGCATCAATATTCAAAATGTAAAGGAGACTGCTTGCTGAAAGACAACAGGTGTTGAAACACATTCTGGTAAAGATCAAAGACTACAGTCTTTTTTATTTCTTTTTTAAAAATCATTTTATTGGGGGCTCATACAATTCTTACTGCAATCCATTCATACGTTCACAACAAGTGTATTTGTACATTTGTTGCCATCATCATTCTCAAGACATTTTCTTTCTATTTGAGACCTTGGTATCAGCTCCTCATTTTTCCCCTTCCTCTCCCACCTTCCCTTCCTTATGAACCATTAATAATTGATAAATTTTTTTTCATATTTTACACTGCCTGGTATCTCCATTCACCCACTTTTCTGTTGTCCATCCCCAGGGAGGAGATCATGTGTAGCTCCTTGTAATCAATCCCCCCTTTCTACCTCATCTTCCTTCCACCCTCCCATCATTGCCACCCTCACTACTGGTTCTCAAGGGATCATCTGTCCTGAATTCCCTGTGTTTCCAGTTCCTATTTGTACCAGTATATACCCGCTGATCTAGCCAGATTTGTAAAGTTGAATTGGGATCAAGATCGTGTGTGTGTGTGTGTAAGGAAGCAATAACGAACTAGAAGAAAGTTTTATATTTCATCATTGCTACACTGCACCACCACTGGCTCATCTCCTCTCCGTGACCCTTCTGTAAAGGGATGTCCAGTTGCCTACACATGGGTTTTGGGTCTCCAATCTGCACTACCCATCATTCACAATGATATGATTTTTTTCTCCCTTGATGCCTGGTACCCAAGCCCTTTGACATCTCATGATCATGATCATGCAGGCTGATGTGTTCCTCCATGTGACATTTGTTGCTTCTGAACTAGATGGTCACGTGTTTACTTTCAAACTTTTAAGACCACATATGCTATATCTTTTGATAGCCAGGAATGGTCAGCTTTCTTCAACACATTTGCTTATGCACACATTTGTCTTCAGCAATTGTGTCCAGAAGGTGAGCATCATGAAATGTCAGTTTAATAGAACAAAATGCCAATGACAAAGGTGTGGGGGCACATTTCATTTTTATTAAAGGACAAAGCACTAAGGGTAGGAGAGGAGGGAGAAAAACAGTTTGACTGCCATGCTGAATAAACCCATACCAAATTAATAAGTTTACACTGCCTGAGGGAAATATTTAATGCAGTGTATTCTGATGCACTATTGCAAGTATAACTGAGGCTCTGGGGGCATGAGAAAAGGGAGTGAAAGTCAACTTTTCTTGGTTTGTGTACATCACTTAATTGAATCACCCCTGGACCCAGCAGAGAAGGATTGGCCTCTGCTGCCAGAAGCACACAAAGAAGAAGGAAGGTCCCTCCACTGCAAGCCAGGGGTCAGCAGTAAGCAACCAATAATTTTTGTTCACCCTCATTATTTATTGCCAAGGGCAAGAACCATCTCTCTGTCTCTTTACAACATCACTTGGCAAGATCCTTAGCGGGGTAGCCTTTGTCTCTTACCCAGTTGAAATCATCTCCAATCAAGCTAACAGATGGGAGAGAAGCCAAACTAACTTTCCAACAACGAAAGCAGCCGAAAAGCTCTGAAATGCTTCCCACTCTACAAGGGAGAAAACAATTCATTATGAAATCATGAAGGTCCAGTGGCTAGTTTTTCCCTTTGGCTTACCACTTTATAGATTAAGAATGGCAGATAGAAGCTTGGCAGAAGCATTTCATCCCCCACTCTGGGACCCTCAACAAGTGACATGTTTACTACAGAACAAGAACTAAATCTGATGATTCCACTCGATGACTTAAAAGCAATTAGTTGCAGTCATAAGAGAAGCCTGAAGTACCCCTTTCATCTGAAAAAAAATAATAATGGTTGGTGACTTGTCAATATTTGCGATAGCATCAATAGTAATTCTATAGGGGGAAATGGATTGTAAAAGACTAGTTTATATTATTTTAAGCTTGAAAATGATAACTGAGATGAAATATCATTATAGTAAGGCCAAAGCAGGGAGGTGAGCCCCAGTGGCCTAGTGGTTGTGTGCGGGACTGTGGCCCACAGAGTGGGCGGTTCAAATCCAGCAGCAGCTCTCCAGGAGCAAGGCTGGGCCTCTCACTCCCACCAGGGCAGTGATGCCCTCCCCAAAATAACAACAACAAAAGATCAAAGCAGAGAATGCACACACTTTCAAACTCATCCGATGTCTATTTGAATGTATCTGTAACACACACTTTGACTTTATCTGCATCTAAATATTAATGTGATGACTATGCTTTGTTCTCATTGTTATAATATTAACTTGCATTCACATTATAGAAGGTTGACTGAAAGACTGAGTGACCTAAAATATATATAATCCATACAACAAATCCCTGACAGTTTTTTCCTGTAGATTTAAGTGCCAGGATTAGAACCAGCAGCACCAAATCCATATCCACAGGTAAGTTTGACCAGGTCTCTGAGTATGGTTATGTGGATCAGAGGATATATTCAAACTTACCCTTTCTTTATTATTATAAAGGATTTGCTTAGGAAAAATCCAATGAAAACTTCCAACGTAAGGTTAAGCATGACAGTTAAAAGGAACGTTTGCCCTGGTGGGGTAGTGGCTTAGGCAGTAAATCACCTGAAACCACCAGCCACTCACTTCACAGCAGAAGGATGAGGCTTTCTCCTCACATGAAGAATTACAGGGTGGGAAACCTACAGACACTACCCTGTCCGAGAGTGTCACTATGAGTTAGAATCAATGCAATGGCGGTGAGTTTGGGGGTTATGTACAAGTAAATCATCTGATGTCAAATCCAATAGCCTCAGTCTCTTAATCTAGCAGCATGTGGCATAGGCAGGGGACTTTTTATTGAAATTCTCTCATTCTCAGTTTTTCACTGCGATGTTATTCTTTTGGCCTCTAATCATAATTTAATTCTACTACCAACTCTCAAAATGCTACTTTCTCTCCAAAATCCCTCTCCTCAGCTTACCCCTCTTCCTGTGCTGGTTAAGGCCCTCTTAATTTCAACTAATGTCACTTTATTTATCATGCCAGTGGCTGCGTGGCCAACCCTGCAATCTTAAGCACAACATGTCTAATACTGAACCCCCTTTCCTTTCCAAGTCTCTTCTCTCTCTGGCATTCTTTTCACCATAGCATCACTCATCAGTCACCCAGCAAAATCAGCACAATGACGTTTCAGTGCACCCTCAAACTCAAACATCCATTTCTAGAATTTACTTCTGCAATCTCTAGACTATTGTTATCAGTTTCCTTGCGAGTATTCCTTGAAACCAGGGCCTCCTGTACATTTTCTTCTGTAAAGTTAGCATAGTTGTCTCTAAAACAGAGTTTTGACTACATTTGCTTACAAACCTTTAAAGGTGTCCTAGCATCTATAAGAAAATGGTCTAAATCATTAGCACTCAACCTATTCAAACCTACTTTTGTGGTCTCCTTTCACCACACATCCCACCTACCTTCCTCCAACCAAGGAGTTTCTTCAACTGCCATCATCTACCCTTATCACAATGATGCTCATTTTCAAATGCCCTCTTTACAAGATATCAAAACTCCAAGTTCTTTGCCTGGTCCTTGGGATTTCGATGGTTCCTTTGTATCACATCAACTATACTCTTCTTGCCTCTTATTTGTCCCTCTCTTCTCCTTTAGATGGTAATCATCTGTAAGTATCAAATTATATCGTTTTCTTTAAATAGCTAAAATTGTATACCTTTGTGACAACTCAACAACTTCTAACTTTATATCCGTCTCTCATCTATATATATCTATATCCATCCATATATATATATCCATCTATCTATCTTCATTGAGAAGTCATGCAAATTAAATAGCAGAAGATGTAATTCTGAGTCCTAATTTGGACACAATTCCTGAACTCTGTGACCTTCCATTCAAACTCTGTAGGATGAGAATATAAAGTCTCAACAATCTATAAAGGTCAGATGAAATTAGGTAGAGAAAAGCACTGTCAAAAATAAAGTGCTTTTTAAAAAAAAAAAAAAAGGGCTGAGCCCCGGTGGTGTAGTGGTTGTGCGTGGGACTACGGCCCACTGGGATGTAGGTTCAATTCCAGCAGTGGGGCTGGGCCTCCTACTCCCAGCACCAGAGAGCAGTGATTACCACCCCCCTCTCCAGAAAAAAGCAAAAAAACAAAACAAAAATAGACTGCTTTGTGAAGTATAATCCAGAGTATAATCATGTAATATGTATTGTTTTGGCTGAAATCTTAGGGGCTTCTAATGTCAATTCTCAAATTGGGGAAGAAGAATAAGTACAGTGAAAATTATAAACACAATAATAGATATCATGATGAATAATAGGCACAAAGAAGAATAGTAAGTACATATGAAACTATTGAGGCAGCAAAGAGAATAAAAATTTCTTGGGGGGAGGGGTGCACGGTTGGGGGGAGCAGCATAAAAGGGAGATAATATCATGGAGTCTAGGAAGGAAAAGAATGTTTGGAAACTAATTGTGGTAGCAATTGTACTATACTGCTTGATGTAATTGTACTATGGAATAATATATGTATTAATGTTTAATTAAAAATAAAGAAAAAGAAAATACTGGAAAATATAATGAAATCTGTTCTCTATCTTTGCATGATCATGTTCCTACACATCAACAGTGACAACAGCTTACTGTGCCCTGTACAGTACAATCATATGAAATGTTAATTAGCATGGAGAACACTGGGATACAGAGGAAAAGTATAGGCTTTGAATTAAAATAGAAAATTCTAGCATCACAACTTGCTTGCTGGTTGGCAAATAATTTTATAGCAGTTACTTGATGTTCTATATGCTTTACTCATTTAATCCACACAAGTTCCCTAAAACAAGTTCTAGTATTTTACTATACTTCCCATTTTACATATGAGAAAATTGAGGCAAGGGAGTTTGGGTAACTTGACACATATTGCAAACCTATAATGAGGATGAACTTATGTCTCTTGGTCAAGTCCATCGAATGCACTCCATCTAAATAATGTGACAAAACTCACTGCTATCACGTGAACTCTGATTCATGGAGACCCCAAAAAGTGTTTCCACAGCCATAAATCTTAACGGAATCCCAAAATCCTTTTTCTCTGGGGCAGGTGGTGGGTCTGAACAGTGAATCCTGTGGTTAATAACACAAGTAACACACTAAGTCAACAGGGCTCCTCATGTTGTGACAACATAGTGCAAAATCTGATCCATAAAGTGTTAGTTTTTTTTTTGCTTTTTATACATAAAGGTTGCCAGAGGACAAAGAAGACACAAGTGAGTAATCATAAGGTCTGCTACATAAACGGAAAATACTTATGCGCAACATGGACTCTGTAAAAAAGGTTTTTTTTATCTCTTAGAGTGCATTACCCACTTTTCTGTCTGAAAAGAATGTCCAAGAACACTGAAAAGGATCAAAGCATTTAACAAGATATTATAGTCAACAACTCAAATAGGAAACATATTTTCTTCCTTTTGTGCTATCATTAAAATGTCATTATTTTGAGATAAGGTGAAGGCAGATAGTTTGCCAATCCTCTTCTTTCAGATGTTCTAGCTGCCTTTTGACAAATCCCAGCACATCAGGTACATTTTCTCTATTAAAATTGGCATGGTTCACATTGTACTGGCTTGTCCCAGTCCCTCCTCCCTTCTGATAATCTCAGAAGCACTCCTTTCACAGTAAAGTTGCTGCAGTTCCCTCTTTAGCATATCAGTCAGGGAGCAGTGGTGTGAAATCACTCTCTCCAAATATAGCTCATATCTTCTCTGCAGTGCCCTTGGCCTGTGCCTGCTTCAAACACAGAAGAGCACAGTTGATTGACCTGGTCCATTATAAATATTTTATGCAGTTATACATTCACTAGTAATTTATTTAACATCTTCTATATGCCAGGTTCTATACTAGGTTCATCACATGCATTATCTCATCAAATCATCATTATACATTTGAGAAGCATTGTATTGCTTAAGAACATTTCAACATTTCTGAAATTTGGATGCTTCTCAGTAAGGATCAATATCTTGCTAGAGTTGTGGTTATTGTCTTGCCTTAGTATGCATAAGATACTATTACATCTTAAATTGACTAGTATTTTAGAATTAATAAAGTTTGGTAAGTACTATGTTTATGCCCACTTTAAAGTCGCAACAATTGAGTCTTAGAATGTTAACAGATTTGCCCCAGATATGCTGGAGTCACTTAAGAAACAAACATCTGTGTGTATAAACAAAAGAAGCTTTATTAAAGTACTACTTTATTTTTAACTTTAGTTAAAGCTTTATTTAATTATTCCTCTATTTAGAAACTTTGCTTCTTTGTGATGCTAAAGCTTGTATTATAAGATGAATGCAATGCCTTCCTACTGATTAAGCTTCCTAACACACTCCAGATAATAAGCTGAACCAGGAAATGATTAAGTGTTAAGATCTATGTAAAAACTCACATCACAATATAAGATACATAAGGGTCAATAAAGCATAGTGATGATGATATTTCCATAAACTATAAGGAACAGGTTAAGTTTGTTTTCTTACTTGCACCCTGACCCAATTTTATTTCAGATAACACAGTGTCATTAACAGTTCATAACAAAAAAGATCTCCCTGTTCCTATTACACCAAGAACAATTTGTATGATAAAAATTTCAGTTCCAAATTTGGTGAGAGGCCCGCTCCTTATTTTAGCTTGTTCACAAGACTCATTTCTATTCTAACATATTGTAAGCATCTGATTTATGTAATTCTTTGTGCTAGGTAGTACAAGGGAATCAAGGATGAGTAAAGAATTAGCCCACCATGCAATTGTTTTAAATCTATTGAGCAAAGATGTGTATATAGAAATATAATACTGAGATAAAAATTAAGTGCTTCAACATTAGAATACAAAAATACTACAAAGTAAGGAAGAGTCATATCTAGATGGGCACATAAATGAATACCTCAGAATTGAGATAGCAGTAAAAGTTTGCCTTAAAAGAAAAGAGATATTTGGCAGATCCTAGGACAATCCTCCACCCCTTATCTATTAGTTAGTTGTGGTGTCCTTAGTGCTGCTGTGATACCAAAAGCTACATCACTGATATTTCAAATACCAGTCAGGTCACCCAAAGTGAGCAGGTTTTAGCAGAATTTCCAGACTAGGGAGAGACTACAAAGTGGTCCTCTTCAGAAGAACGAGCCACTGAAAAACTTAAGGAGAGTCGCAGAACCCTGCAACATACTGAAAACCTCATGAATAAATGCAGAACATTGTCAGAGGTAGTGCCAGATGAACCCCTCAGGTCAAAAGGTACTCAAAATAAGAGTACAGAAGAGCTGTCTTCTTACAGTACAGGAAAGCATAGTGAATGGATGGAGGAAAACCTGTGGGAGTAAAGCCTTTGGGACCTTCATTTGCTAATGGGGCATGCCTCAAATGAGAAGAAACAGCTGCAAAAATCTACTATTAATTGATAATTGTGATGTACAAAGTTTGTATCTAAGAAAATTTGAAGTCATTAAAAATTAAACAAAACTGGTCATTTTAGGCATTGGCAAGCCAAAATGGATTGGTATTGGCCATTTTGAATGAGAAAACCATATGATTTACAATCCTGGGAATGACATAATCAAAAGGAATGGTATTGCAGTCAAGGTTCAAAAAGACATTTCAAGATCTATCTCAAAGTAAAATGCCACCTATGGTAGAATTATGACTATCTGAATTCAAGAAAATCCAATCCATACAATTATTATCCGATTTATGTACCAGTCACTGAAGTAAGTGATAAAGAAACTGAAGAATTCTACCAATTCTACCAGTCTTCAGGGGAAACTGATCAAACATGCAATCAGGATGCATTAATCATTATTGGTAAATAGAATGTAAAAGTTGGGCAAAAGAGGTAGAAATAGTTGCTGTAAAATATAGTCTAGGTGCTAAAAATGAATCTGGAAATGGCATGGCAAAATTTTGCAAGACCAATGACTTTGTCATAAGAAATACCTGTTTTCAATACCACAAACATTGGTTACACATGGACTTCTCCACATGGAATGCATAGCAATCAAACTGACTATATCTATGGAAAAAGACTAAAGGGAAGACCAACATTATTAGATAAAATGAGAGCAGTGACTGATTTGCAACAGGCCCTAGATTACTCCTTTGTAAGTTCAAGTTAAAGCTGAAGAAAACTCCAGTAAGTCCACAACAGTCAAAAGGGCCTTGAGTCTCTGCAAGTTGAGTTTGAGAACATCTCAAGAACATATTTGGTGCATTCAACACTAATAACAGAAGACCTAATGAGCTAAAGAAGGACATCTAGAACGTCAAATATAAATAAATTAAAAGATTAGTTTAAAATACAGGAGAAAAGATTAAAGTGGATGCCAGAAGAGACAACAAAACTTCCTCTTAATCAGAGAGTCCCTAGGCAAATGAATGGAAGAAATGGTGAAATCAAAGAGCCAAACAGAAAATTCCTAAGGGCAGCTTAAGAAGGAGATGGCCAGTCAAGGTGCAGTGAGCATACAACTTTCCTCTACTTCCTGAGGGATTCCTCTCCCCAACTCTCATGGTCCCAACTCTGCCTTACAAATCCTGTTGGACTGGAGAAGGTGCACTGGTAGAGATGGGAACTGGAAATATGGGGAACCCAGGACAGATGAACCCCTCGGGGCGAGTGGTGAGAGTGGAGTTACCGGATGGGTGGAGGGAAGGTGGGGTAGAGAGAGGGAGCCAACTACAAGGATCTACACATAACCTCCTTTTCTGGAGGACAGACATTGGAGGGGTGGACGAGGGGAGATGTTGGGCAATGTAAGATATAACAAAACAATAATAATTTATAAAATATTGAGGGTTGGTGGGGGAGGGGGAGCAAAGACAGAGAGGAAAGGATGAGAAGCTGATATCAGGGACTCAAGCAGATATTTGGATAATGATGATGGCAGATAGTATGTGAAGGTGCTTGCCACAGCATATTATTTATGTATTATGAAAAGGAATGTATAAACCCCCAATAAAATAACTTTTTAAAATAAAAAAATAAAATATTGATCCACTGACTAGAAGGGACCCATATTTTTACCCATTCCAAAGAAAGGTGACCTACTGCAATGGATAAATCATAGAACAATATCATTACTATCACAAGCAAGCAAAATTTTGCTAGAGAACCAACAACAATGCTCACAGGAGTGCACTGACAGGCTACTGCCAGCAGTTCAGGCCATATTTGAAAGAGGACATGGAACAAGGGATATCATTGCTGATATCAGATGCATCCTAGCTCAAAGAATAGAATGCCAGAAAGATATTTAGTTGTATTTTATTAACTATGCCAAGACATTAGATTGCATGGATCATAGCAAACTATGGATAATCTTGAGGAAAATGTGAATTCCAGAACACTTCACTGTGTTTATGTGGAACTTTTACATGGGTAAAGAGCCAGTTATGAGAACAGAGCAAAGGAATATCAAATGGTTTCGAATTAAGAAAGGTGTGCATTCGGGTTGTACCCGCTGACCATAGTGATTCCAATCTGTATGCTGAGAAAGTAATCAAAGAAGCTGGATTATATGAAGAAGGCTGTGGTGTCAGAGCTGAAAGAAGCCTAGTGAACAATCTGCAAAGTGCAGCTGACACAGCCTTGGTTCTTGAAAGTGAGGGACAATTGAAGGATTTGTTGATGAAGATCAAGGAGTGCAGCTTTCAGTCTGGATTATGACGATTATGACGATTAAGAAGATTAGAATTTTCACAGCTGGACAAATGAATAACAGCATGATAGAGAAAATATTACAATTGACAGGATTTCATCTGGTTTGGATCTACAATCAATGCTCTTGAAAGCAGAAATCAAGAGGTCAAACAATTCCATTAATTGAGTAGTTCTGCAGCACAAAACCCCTTTAAAAGTGTTGAAAATCAAGGAGGGAATTACAGTGTGCCTTATGCAAGTCAGGTTATTTTCTATTGCCTCATATACATGTGAAAGCTGGACACTGAATAAATGAAGACAGATGAACAATTGATGCATTTGAATATTGGCAAGGAATATTAAAAGTCCCATGGGCTGTCAAAAGAACAAACAACTTTGTCTTGGAAGAAATATAGTTAGAATGTTTATAAGCAAGGGTGGCAAGACTTCATTTCATGTATTTTGGACATGTTGTCTTGAGAGATCTCTGGAGAAGGAAACCACACTTGGTAAAGGAGAGGGACAAGAAGGCCCTTGATAAGATGGAATGATTCAACCCATGACAAAGAATTATCATACTCAAATCACCCAAAATATCATACTCAAAGTAGGGCTGTGTATGATATGTTTGATTCCAAAGGAAATGACCCCTAAATTTTCATGGATATTATCCCAGTGAGCTTTCCTCCCAATTACAATCGCAGCAAGGTAATTTTGAGCAACACAATAAATTTTATGGACATCCTATTTTTCACTGATAAAATTTACTAGACATGATCTTTGCTATCTTTCTCTTCAGTAGATGTCTGCTCTTTTGTTTTGTTTTTAATTGTGTGGTTAATTTAAAGCATACCAGTCGTGTTGACAATACAGAAGAAAGACCAGAAATCCATTGACCTATGAGCAAGGACCCTAGTACTGCAGTGGCTAAGAGCTCAACTGCTAATAAAAGGGTTGATGATTCAAACCCACCCAGTTCTCAGGGGAGAACGCTGATTATCTGTGCCCAGAAAGACTACAGTCAAGAAAATCCTACAGGACAGCCCCACACTGTCTCTTGTGTCACTATGAATCAAAAATGGATTGGGAGGCCGCTAACAATATGGGCAAAGCTCACACCAAGAGGGTTGCTTTGTTGTTTTTTTAACCTACATGCAATTGAGAGATCTATGCACAAAGTTAAAACTCAGTGTGTATGTGCGGAAGGAAAAAAGTAAAGGAATAACGATACTTACTAATAAGACTTTTACAAGTGAACGTATTAGCTATGTTTAAATAAGCAACAAAAAGGGAACAGTAAAGAAGGCAAGTGAACTACCAAGCACAAGAAACAGGAAGCACAATTAAAGAAATTCCTATTTAAAATCAAGGCTCTAGCAAAGTCGTGAGCCAACAAAAGCCATTCTGGGATTACATGAATCAGGCATACAAACCCAATTAAAATACAGGAAAAGCTATATACTACATATACACACAGATATGCATATACATTTTTCCTTTCAATTCCCATAATGATAGTTGGGGTGTTTTTTTCTTTACTGTGACTTTGAAATATTGTTAAGGTAAATAGGATTGTGGCAGTCATGTGCTTATGTTAATTTTATATTTGAAATGTAGGGGTGGAGTCTGGCCTGTTAATCAGGAGAAAGCCATTGAGTAGCCGATGAGGCCTCTACGTGGGTATGGCTTTCACCTGAGACTCCTGGGAAATCTCGCAATATTTCCCTCGTGACGATGAGAAGCTATCTTCCCCAGTTTTGGGGCGTTAGTTTGAGAGATGATTAACCATAGGCAAGACAAGATGCAAACTCTGAGAAGCTGGAGGAGGCAGCGGAGAGACGACTCGGCTTTGCCCTGATGAAGAGAGACCTCTGAAGCTGGAGTGGCATGCTGGTGTTGGACCTGAGCCCTGGAAGCGAGGAGCCATGGGGAGACCCCTGCCAGCACCAGAATTCTGCACCCACTGACCTGTGACTTCCTGAGTCGGAAGCAGACTTTATAGACTGATTTAGGGCATATGGGTTATTATTGCACTTATGACTTTGCACTGGACTGGGTTGGGATGCCTTCATAGGGTCACATTTCTTTTGTATATAAACCCTTTCCTTATACCTATATGCATGTCTCTGAAATTTGTTCCTCTACTCTACCCGAACTAACACAAGGATTAATATGGATTATCAACTTTAGTAAAACTCTACATATATAGGAAAATAAAAGAATATTTCAATATTATAAACTTATTTATAAAACTGAAAAATTAATAACACTTCAAATTCACTACTGCTGAGTAGATTCTGACTCATATCAATGCTACAAAGTAGAGTATGTATGTCCCTATGACTTTCTGAGGCTGTAACTCTTTTTGGAGAATACAAAGCCTCATTCTTCCCCCAGGAGGGACTGGTTTCAATAATCCACTATACCGTCAGGGTTCAATCCCTGCCCCATCAACCCACCTCCTGCAGGAAAACAAAACAAAAAAAAACCCCTTAGTGATAGAAATGTACTTTTACTGCCATGTAAGAACCAGACGTAACCATATTAACCTAATAGGAGTAAATCACTTGATGAAAACTATATTCTTTAAACAACACTTCAAGGACAAGCACTCTACCACAGGTGCAGATGCTGAACCGAAGAACAATGAAATGCATGGGAATAGGGACTTCAGACTTCCTGGAAGGAGCACTGGTGGCGCTGTGGTTATCAGCATGTTCTGCTGCTAAAAAGTGATTGATGGGCAGCTCCTTCCCCACAACTGATTTCGGACAGTTCCTTGGAAACCAGATAGGGCAAGTCTAATCTGTTCCAGAGCATCACTGTGAGCCAGAACTGATTTGAGAATGTATTCCCCTGGCAATGAAAGCATTGCATTACTAAAAACATATAACCAATTTTAAAACAATGGCAAACAAAAAAACATTATCTTTGTGTACAAGACAGTATCCCCAGAAAGCTTTATTATTTCAAAGAATTTTCATTTTATTCAGCATATATATAAATACTGATACATAAAAAATGAGTAGAAATTAACCGCTTCCCTCTCCCAGACCCCCCAGTCCTAATCTCTTCAAAATATAGTAAAATATTGTGTAAATCTGAATTAAAATTCTAGCTTGCTTGTGTTTATCTGTGGCTTTGAGCAAGTTTTTTACTCATGAAGTCTATGAAAAGAACAAAATATGGCAGATACTTAATACAATAACTAGTTTCCATTCAAAATTAATACCAATCCTCTTCTCTCTAATACTTACTCTGTTCAATAGACCAGCTGATTTGCTCAAACAATAAAGGTTGAGTTTAAGATCTAAGTTCAGTACCAAGACAGGCAAATCACAGAAAAGGTGTCTTCCTCCCAAAGGAAGGGGGAGGGGTTTTCTTTGTAGTGTGATCTCCCAAGACAGAAGGTAGAATGGATAAGAAGTGCAGTTCAGTGACATTTCCAGTAGCTGATTTGTCCTCACATAGTGACTACTGCTCACAGACTCCCCAGCTGTTATTCGGACAATCCATCTGAAACTCCTTTGTATACCTATGCAGGTTCCTAGTCCCCGGAAAGTTGTCCAGCCTACTGTATGGCCCAAAGCTCTTGAATACAGAGGCAAAGTCCAACTTTGCCCATCAGTGGTCACTTGCCTAGTCCACTGCATTAAATTATATAATATGGCTTTTCTAGCCACAATCTTTATTATACCCAACAGATATCTTTTTCCTGATGGTCCTGGGTAAGATAAAGTGGGAGAAGATGCTGATAGGATAGTCTGATTCAATTCTGAGTGATTATTAGCAGAGCAAATTGTGATCATAAAAATCTTGGAACTCTATGATGGGGATTGCCCGATTCTGCTATGCCACTGAATATATCATTTTATACCAAATGATCCATCTCAGAAGAAGGAGGGGAGTGTTGTAATTACCATATAGAAAGAAGATACAGGATAGGAACCTAGGGATGCCTAGATCCCTGTCCATTGAACCTCCTGGCTCTAAGGGAGTGAAATCTGTGACACAAGAGAAGCATCAGAAGAGCACTAGCCGCAGAGACAGCAGAGTAGAGGATTGGGTTTCCTGCACCATAGAGCAAAGGATCTTGAGTGCCTTTGGACAGGAACCTAGATTGCAGAGTGGGGTGCTTCTAAGAGGCACTTAATCAGGAAAACTAAGTGTACTGGCCCAAGAAGTTAGGACCAAACTGAGACTTATGATAGAGTAGTGAGCCTTTTGTGCATTTTTCAGCAGAGTTAAGGAGCTCTGTATTACCCAAACAGGATAGAGCCAAAGGCTAAATGACTAAGAGGTCTGCTTGTGGACATGGCTGAGAAGAGCCTGTCCTAACAAGAATTGTACCCTATACATTTCTTATGCTAAAGCATAAAAGGTCAACTTCCCTATGAATACCCATAATCATGAATATGTTATGTGAGTACTGTGTGGGCATTGTAATTAATTATTAAACCTTGTTGCAAAGTAGAAAGTTCTTTGAGAGGAGTAGTTGATATCAGAATTGTTAAGAAGATTGAAAAGTATAAGCATGTTTGATCCCTATCTCATAGGAATCAGCGTTGGGCAACTAGTACTGATGGTGGTGATTCTCTTTCTTTCCCCTTGTGAAATCAGAGGAAGTCAGATGTTGTCCTCAACTTTTTCTTAACACCCACTGTGATAGTTACCAGGCTTTTTGTGCCAATATGGCATCTGTAAGAAGATGGAGGTGAAGTATAGGCTGTCAATCAGGTTGCAGCTTGATGACCTCATTTGCAGGTGCCATCAAGATAAATGGCTATCTGGAGGCAAGCTTCTCTCTCTCTTTCTCTCTCTCTTTCTCTCTCTGTCTCTCTGTCTGTCTGTCTGTCTCTCTCTCTCTCTCTCTCTCTCACACACACACACACACACACACACACACACCTTTCTGTTGATGACTCATTCTGAGACCCATGGAGATGCATCTACCTCCATTGGATCCAGAAGACTTTGCACTCGCCAGCCTGTGATCTCCCGCATTTTGCATCATTACTTGTGGCTGCATGAGACTGAAGATAGATTTACAGACTAGTAACAAACATATGGATTAGTATATGACTTAGGAACTTGAGTTGGACCGAGATGGAATGTCTTCCTGTTATGCAATTACTTCTTGATATAAAGCTCCTTCTTATATATTTGAGTGTCTTTGTATTTGTTTCTTAGTCAACCCACCCTAACACACCCATGAAAGCACAAGCAAAGTTAGAAAGGGAGAGGAAAAGGGCCATATTGCAGCAATGTGCATCGTACTCTGTTGTTCTGTAGTCCTGTCATGTTTGGGATCATCATGGGATCCTTTTATATTGGGGTTTCCTCAGTTTTGAACACTTTGTATACATGTCAACATCTATTGGCAACTTGATCCCTGGTGTTGAGGTAGTATCTTGTTCAAACTGGCTGTTTCTTACAGAAGAATCACTTTAGCAGAAATTGTCATTCCTCTGAAGAGCATGAGTGAAACCAATTGCTAAGCCTCACCCAGAAGTACATGATAGGGATGCTTGATTAATTTAGTTCCCTGTTCAGTCTCGATACATGACAACACATTTCATTTAGCGATATGGTGCTTACAATACTAGAAAGGCAAGGTAATTACCTATTTGAGGACAGTTGCTTCTTTGAAAACTGATGCCCATTTTAGTTACTAAATAAATAAAATCTATGCCCCACATTTGATCTGAGTGTGAGATTTTTTTGTTTTTTTTTTCTGTTTTCTTATTTAAATCATTATAGTAATAGATGTGATGAATTGCAAACAGAAAACATAGCAGAATATATTTGCATTCGTGGTGAACCATGATTGTTTTAAGAGTAGCACCCTGCTCTGCTCCAATATCTAGCCTACTCACGAATTTAATTTTTGTGCCCAAAATACCACTGACTCTGGAATGCACAAATTGTATTGTGGTAATTATGTGCCACCTTCTCAAAGACTAAATATCAAAATGAGCTGGTTCATGGTTATGCCAAGGTTCAAAATGAGTTCTAATTAGCTTCACTATAGAAAATAGCATTTTTTCTTGCCTACAATGTATTTTCCAAAATATGATTAAATTGATAAATTAAAATACAATAGTGTTTCCTATGACTAATAAACTAAGGTACACTTCATATTGTATCTCAACAGAAGAGAAAGCTTTCAGAGAGCATTAGGCCCAATTGCAAGAATCATTTAGTTCGACCAAAAGAATATGCCTTTCTGAATTAAAAGAAGTAATTTTAATTAAGCAGAGGTTTTCCAAGAAAGTTACAAAGGTCAATATGATGAGAGTGACTAATAGCTTTTCAATTGTCAGAACTTGGATTCTAATAAAACACTACTTCAAACTTTTCTGCTCTATAAATGGGACACAACCCTATCACATTTGCAACGCAAGCCTAGAAGATGCTGATTATTAACTTGAAACACTTGGTCTTAAATTCAGGTGTACTGCACCCAGTGAAGGGCAAAAAGCTGGATCATGATTAATTGGAATGATTACCCAGTATTACCACATATGGAAAATCATTCAAGAAATAAGGTATTTCAGGAAGCTTTATCCGGAAGAGACAGCCATGTAAAGAATTACTCACGATACAAATGGAATCCCATGCACACAATGCTTTTTACAAAAGAACAGAATAACAGCAAAGTAATGATCCATTGTACATTGTAAGGTATTAGCCACAGAAATTGACTACTAAAATGAAGATCAAGTACATAACAAACTTAAACGGACATTTATTCTCTCGCAGACGCTAGACATCTGAAGTCAGAGCACTGGCTCCAGGTGCAGGCTTCCTCCTTGGACTGGTCTGGAGGAAGGTCCTTTTCTCCTTTCAGCTCTTCAGAGCTGTCTTCCATGGACATTTTGTGCCTTAGAATGAGTCTACAAGTTTCTCAGTGCAGGCATGCTGGCTCTCTCAGCAATTCTTTCTGGGTGGCAGTCAGGTCCCGCCTCTCTGCTCTTTTCTGTCTCCTTTTTATCTTTTATAAAATAAAAATATGAACAGAAAAATGTCCCTTACATTGAACCAGAGCTCTGACCGTTGCATCCCACTCTACTGCCCTTACGACAGACTGGCATGTATGAAATGACATCCTGGGGATGGTCACGCCATTATAGAACTGCCAAACCACTGAGAAACAGGACATGTGATATTTGGCGGGAACACAGTTCCATCCGTAACATTCCACCATCTGCTCCCAGAAAGTCAATGTCCAAGAAGGACCCTTTCATTCTATCCTATCAACTGAAAAGTCTTAACTCCCAATTCCATCCTAGGGCAAAATTTCTATTTATCTGTGAGCCTGTGGCATCCAGAATACACTATCTGTTTCTGAAGTACAGTGGTGGATCAGGCACAAGGTAGGTAATTCCACTACAAATGAGAGAAATTGGAAAAACAGAAAGGGAGAGAAAAGGGTGCCAAGCCTGCAGAGCAAAATGCATTAGGTCTCAATGCTTGAAAAGCATCACCTGTTCTCTGAGACCATCAAAGCAGTGGCTCTGCAACCCACACTGCACGTTGGACATATTCTCTGAGTTCTGAAAGAAGTATCCTTGGTTTCATCTCCATCTTCCAGACTCATTTGCAAACCCTGGTGGGATAGTGGCTGCTAACCACAGGTCATCAGCTCAAAATCACTAGTTGCTTCAAGGAAGACAGCTAAGACTGTCTACTCCCATAAAGTATTAGAGTTTTGGAAACCCACAGAGGCAGTGCTATCCTTTTCTGTGTGGTTACTATAGGTCAAAACTGATTTGACCTATAGGAGTGAGGTTCTCATTTTTTATATATTTGCTTTTTGTTTGAGGTATGCTGCTATTGAAAACATCTGAAGGTTATTATTTCAGATCAGAGTGATTTCGTGTGTTTGGAAAAACATTTAAGGCTCTTGAGTGATTTTAAAGTTGTTAGGAGGGACAGGATTAGCTAGCTCTGAAGTCTCAAGAGTTTTCCAACCCCTGTCTTAGTCTCACAGAGTGGCAACCCTATCTCCTCAGCCCTAACAAATCCTCTTCTTCTACAGCTTGAGTGTGGCAGTCGTGACTCAGTTTGGGGCAGTAGATCCATCCCCATGCCCCTGGCATATTCAAGTCACAGCCCCACACTCCTGAACACAATTGTGAAGATGTGACAAAATCTCGCCCAATTTAGTCGAAACGTGTAATCAATTTTGACTCATTCCTGTAAGCTATCTTCCTTTGTAACACCTTTATAGAAGTCTGTGTACTTTGCTGTCCTTGGTGTACTTGCCATTTGTTTGCCTTCTGACTGGTCTCCAAAATCCAATTATTCCCAGTGAATCACTTTTCCATGACTTAAGGCTTGAAGTAATACTATACAAGAGTTTTCAACATTATATTCCTTAGAAATGTGAGATAGTTAAGGTGTATTGTGCCAACCTGCCGAATAAACACATGTGGGATTAATTGAAGGGTGGACAGATAAATGGCTCGATGAGCCTTGCCTTTTTAGTTTTGCGGTCTCTTGCCTTCTGATGGTTGGACTAGGATGTGGCTGCCTTAGCCAATTCCCTGCTTTAGCTTGCAAGGTTCACTTACTGCAAGACATCCCTGAGGAGAAGCCACGTGGACGTACCCGGTTGCAGCCCTGGGTGCTGGAGCAGCTGCTTGGAGACCCCTGTCATGCTGAGATACTTACACACTCACTGATTTGACTTTTCTCCTGCAGTCAGCATCATTGTGTATATCTGGTGAGATTGTTGGCCTCACTGTGTGTGTCTTGTGAGACTGAGGAGGACTTTGTAGATTGTTGTCAGACATATGGGCTAATGTTGGACTTAAGGACTTGGACAACGCTGGGTTGGGATACTTTTTTAATGTACACTTATCCTTTATATAAAACTCTTATACATATGAATTTCTGTGGCTGTTTCTCTAGTCTACCTACACTCACAATGTTTTTTAAAATACTAATATATATGTGTACATGTGTTTGTGTGTATATGGTGTCTATATACATATATGATATGCATCACAAGTATATGTATACATTATATGTCATATAGGTACACATATGTAATGTAGGATGTTGATATTGCCAAAAAGAAAAGCAGAATTCTTTTAAATAACTAATAAAGAATCATGCAGTATAAAAATTTGAGGGGACTTCATAGCCATCCAGACTAGAGATTGTCAAGCTTGGCTGCACATTAGGTATATCTGGTGTCCCTCTCTGTCTCCCTTTTCTTCTCTTTCTCTTTCTGCTTCTTCTTTTCCCTCTCCCGCTCCCTCTCTCTCAGTCTAGGCCAATTAAATCAGATTCTCTGCAGGTGGTATTTCAGCATCTGTAATTGTTAAACTGCCTACATGACTCTAATCTGCAAGCAGGGTAGAGAGTCACTCATCTAAACCAAACACCCCTTTAGAAGCCTTCTGCAAAGCACTTTAAAATGAAGGAAAATGAGACCCAGCAGGGGGTGAGTTGTGAACAGTAAAGCCAATTTGCAGCGAACCCCAGTTTCCTTGCAGTTTAATTTACATTCAGCAGCCCCAAGACCTGAGGAATGTAAAGGAACAAGCAAGGATTTCACAAACTATAATCCTGATGAACTGATCAGGAGTATTTTATTTGTCTTCTATTCATCACCTACTGTGTCTTGCCTCACCTGCCCAACTGGCCTTACTTGGAGCAACAGAAGGTTACAAGCCTGTGACTGGCACTCTTAGCAGTCACAATGGAACAAAAACCAGGAAAGGTTCTCTCTCTTCGCACCACACTAGTACAATGCGTGTGTCTGAAGACTGCATTAAACCGGCTATATGAAATGCACAGCTACATGTAAAAATGTTTATTGGGGCTTTGTTTATGTCAAGGGGGAGGAAAGCATCGAAACATCAAGAATCTTTTGAAGTGTACCATTATATAGAATAAGCAAGGGAAACATGCAATATGCACACAATTTGATAAAAGTAAATATGTATCCATATGATGAAAATAATACAAAAAATGTTGTCTCTGAGTGATTGGATGATGAACTATTTTATTATATATCTTATTATTTATTAGACCAAGTGAAACTGGAGTGCTCCTTAGAAGTGAGGGAGCAAGTGGTGAAATTTCACCTCACTTACTTTGGACACGTCATCAGAAAAGATCAGTCCCTAAAAGGACATCACCCTCAGTTATGGAGAGGTCAGTGGAAAGGAAGAAACCCTCCTGGAGATGAACTGAAAACAGAGTCACAACAACAGGCTCAGCCTCATAAAAGACCGGACTGATGCTCAGACCCAGCAACGATTCATCCGCGTGTACATATGGTTATCACGGGCTGGAACATGATGGCCACCAAATAACAAGGACCTTGGATTCTCTTTTTAATGGTTTTATTATCTTTAATTTTTTCTGTGAGGTACATGAATTACATTTAAAATAAGCAAAATCAATCCATCTATATATCATCTATCTCATCAATCTAAAGTCTACCTTGCTATAAGGAGTCCTTACAGTATAGTGATTGCATGTTGTGCTATTAACCACAAGGGCAGCAGTTAGAAATGACCTTCAGAGAAACACTAAACTTTCTATTCACCTAAAGACTAACAGTCTTGGAGGCGGCGGTGAGAAAAACAAAAGACTAACAGTCTTGAACACACATCAGAGCAGTTGTATTCTGTCCTACAGAGAGGCCAGGAGATGGACTCAATGGCAGTGGGTTGGGTTTGGTATTCTGCTGAGAGCGTGTGTGTGTGTGTGTGTGTGTGTGTTTATTGTCTCTGTATACATATAGAAATAAAGACAGTGAGCACATATATAAAAACACCTTTACATGCTTTGGGGGTATACTGAGTTGCTGCTGCTGTTAATTACCCTTTAGAGGAAAGACTTAAACCCCATACTGACTTCACCCATATTTTATAGTTAAATAAAGTCTTAATGTGACAGACAAATTATAATTTTCCTAAAGTCATTCATATAAGTATAAAGCTAAAAAAGAGTCATAGGTGTTTTTTCCATGAAATTGAAGACTAGCATATGAACATAATCTATCTTTTCAATCTCTAGGATATTTATTTTAAAAATCTCTAACAATATTTAGAGTACTTTACATTTACTTGAGATTGTAATAGGCCTTGAAAACTTCATTAAAAAAAAAGAAGGGTCACTGAGCCCTGGTGGCACAGTGTGCGGGACTGTAGCCCACAAGGTTGATGGTTCAAATCCAGCAGCAGCTCTCCAGGAGCAAGGCTGGACTTCCTACTCCCACCAGGGCAGTGATGAAAAAAAAACAGAAGAAGAAGAAGGGTTTAGAAAGCTCTCTTTTGAAGTTTACAGTAGGAAGGAGCAAACAAGAGAACAATATGCTCATAATAAGTAAAATAAAACTAAGGGATGTCTTAGTGATAAAATCACATGAGAGAAGAGGCCTCAAGAAGAGGTAAAGCAATCTTTAGGGACTCTGAGAAGAACATCTTTCTGGTTATAAAAGGGAAATGTCTTCACTCTTCCACGATCCCTTGGGTCAGATAACATTACCTTCTTGAAGCAGGCTAACTCAGCTCATCTTCTGGTGACAAAAAGGCCAGATAAAGATTTTCTTATAAATGAGATAGACCATATAAGAAGTCTACATCCAAGGTTATGCAAATAGTTAATGTTCTTGGCTGTTTACTGAAAGGTTAGAGTTTGGAGTTCACCCAGAGACACTGAAGAAGAAAGTCCTGGCAATTTCCTTCTCCCAAATCAGTCATGTAAAACCTGGTAGAACACGGTTCTACACAGACATATGAAGTTCCCAAGTGTTAGAGCTGACTCTGTAAGTATTAGGGACTGTCTACATATATTTAGGGGAAAACATACCTTCATGTGTGTCCATTGACAGTAACAACTCAGAAAACCCTGAAGTGTTGCTCTTTTTGTATGGGTCAGCGAGAGCCCTGGATGAGGAAGAGTTCTGAGTGGCCTCTCCTGAAGAAACTCATCTGATCCGTTCCACCAGTCATGTGTGGATGACTCATTTCCACCCCACCTGATCCATTCCACAGGTCATGTCACAGACAGCTAGAAATTTGGAGGACCCATCCCAAATTGCCAGACATGATCCATTCCAGAGGTCATGCCCAAGTAACCTATTGACTAACACTATCCTACATGACAATGAGGTACATAAGCCTTGGTTTCTAAGACCAGCCATTTTGCTGGGCTAAGGACCAACTGAGAGGCAAGAAGAGGTCCAATAGGAAAGTGAGACAGAGCTGCAGTGCCAATTGGGTACCCCTATGAAATATGGTGGCATACCCCTAGACATCATTGGCTTCGCAAATCATGCTTCTGCTGTGTGACGGAAGCATACTTTGCTTGTTAAATCTTTAACAAGCAAAGTTAAATCTTTGCTCGGCTTACTGGATTTTCTTACTTTTTTAATATCTTGTGTGTGGCTCTCTCTGTTGTGAGGTTAATCTCTTTGGAAACACCTGGTAGTTTTCTTCGAGGAAGAAAAGCTGGACAACATCAACTTTTGACAAAATAATACTTTTCAATAGCACTTAAGTGAACCATCAATTCAAAGCCATTCATGCTGGTTGATACCAAACTGGATTGGTTAAGAAACAAATATTTACCAAAGACTCATTTACCTCATACATGGGCATATGCATATGTTTATCATACCAGAAAAGACACACAAATGAACTCTCCATTCTTATACAAGTCTCTTTAAAATTAATATATTGTATACATACACATTGATGATAAAAGCTCTAATTCAATGCAAAAGTTTCAATTTATGACAAATGCTGCATATTTCTCAAACTGATTAACATTGAGTTTCTTTTTTTTCTTTTTCTTTTTGTTTTGTTTTGTTTTGTTGCACATCACTGCCTCTGGTGGTCGTGGGCGCTACCCAGTGCTGCTCCTGAGAGCCGCCACTGGATTTGAACCGCCAAGCCCGGGAACCGCAGTCCCACACTCAACCACTTGCACCATCGGGGTTCAGGCCAACATTGAGTTTCTTCTGCCTCATAGCAACCTGGTATAACTATGTTTGTGAGTTTCCAAGACTGCAACTCTTTACAAGAGTAGAAAGCCTTGTCTTTCTCTCACCAACAGCTGGTAGTTTTGAACTGCTGACCTTGTGGTTGAAGCCCCAAACATAGCCACTACACTACCAGGGAGCAACTAATCCAAACCTCTCATTTTATATGTGAGAAAATGGAGGCCCAGATTAGAAAAGCATCCAGCTGATACAAAAATGATGATCTGAAATGTAAAATACCTCCTAAGTCACAATTAAAAAAAGAGAATTCAAAAGTAGCCCAAATGGTTCATCCACAGTAGAATTGCAGGAGTATAGCTCCAATTCTAAATTACATCTCTCTCACCAGGGCCAGGCAGTTTTTCAATCCACAATACCATTGGCCTATATACTTGTCCAAGTATTCCAGCGTAGCTTGTTTCCAGGGTTCAGTTACTATCTAATCACTGTCCACATCTGGTTCTCATGGTTTCCCTTCAAATTGAAGTTGTATAATGTGGTGGCTACATGTCACTCTCGAGCCACACAACCTGACTTTGCAGGTTCAGCTCTGCACTTACTAGTTATGTGACCTCTGGCAAGCCATCTTGCCTGTCTAAGCTTCAGTACCCTTATTTGTTGTGAGAATTCATTGAATATGTGCATATATTAAGTGCATATGACCACCCTGGCAGAAAGCACACACTACACAGGGAAGGTTATTACTATGAAGGAAGACCTTCAATGCATTGAAAATGAGAGTCAATTTAAACACATTATTTAAAGGAAAATGTAAAACTAAAGTGCACATGAAAAGTCTAGGAAAACAGTAAGTCCTGCAGATTTTAATGTGTATATATTTTTGGTTTTGGTTTTGTTTTTTTTTAGGCATCACTGTCCTCTGGTGGGAATGTGTCTATATTTTTAATTAACCAGTGAGCTTCTTTACGTCTGGGGCATTGGCAGAAGTAGAGGGCCAGCCATTTCCTCCTAGTCTGTCTTTGGCTGGCAGCTTTGCTGCAGGTTGTTCACCATCAGGACCACGGGTCAGCTTCCTCTGACAGATGGGGGTAGCTGCACTTGAGGTTCATTGGCTGTGAATCAAACGTGGTCTGCCTAAAGAGAAGGCAGGGACTCTGCCATTGAATCATGAATGTCCCACATGGATCACAAGGGTCTGCAAACTATTGTGGAGGGGCCACAGAACCCCATCATGCATGGTGGGGATATGGTTCAGGGCCTGGCTAAAAAGAAATACCTATCACCACTAAGTTTCTTTAGCAAGGTTAGAAAGAAGGCAGGCATTGGAGCAATTGCTATAGTTAGTGCAAGTTCCTAAATTAAACCCTTAGCACACACCAGCATGGAAAGAGTCTCAGTATGAAGTCTAACTTTTTTTCTCCTCCATCCTTGGAAACATCATCAAATACTGTATATGAGATAACAGTGTATCTCATATACACTGGGCTTCTCAGGTCAAGGGGCGGACTTACTCACTGGCTATTTACTGTGGCTTTCTCCTCCTATTCTCTTCTTTCAAGTAACTAGCACAGACCTAGTTTTTCAGAAGGTCTGTCTAGACTTCTAGCTGCTTGATGAATTTACATATCATCAATTATGGTGATACTGTGGATTAGGCATTGGACTGGTAAATTTCTCAGCTTCTCCTTGGGAGAAAGATGAGACTGTTTCTTCTTGTAAATATCATGGTTTTGGAAACCCTACAGTGGGTACCTATGAGTTATTACTGACTTGATGCTAATGGGTTTTTGTTATTGAAAATCAAAAAATGAAGTATCTCAAAGACAGTTACTAACAATCTATACACACTTCATAACTCTACCATGCTTATCAGACTTGACATTGAGCGCTCAACTGAAGCCATGAGAAAGCAGAAATGCAGTAGGAGAGTCCTGCAATGTTCACCAACCATCAGAGGGAACTGAAAGCCCCTGGTGGAACCCACTGTGACCACAAACTGAAATGGCTGTGACTGTTTAAATTTCTAAAGGATGAAGGGGTAAATGTGGGTTTTTATCCAAAACCTGTCAGGGTCTCAGTGAGCCCTGTGGGTTCAGCATGTGGTTCCTGCATGTCACTGTGTGTCACTGAGTTCAATATTGAGCACCACAGAGCTAGCACACAGAGGACCACTGTGCCTCTGAATCGGCTCCACAGAAGGGGTAGCATTGTCTGAGTGCCTACTCTGAATCCCTGGTCACAGAGTGGGTTAAACCCTGGACCATGCAGGTTCAAAACCGCTAGCCTAACCCAGGAAGAAGAATACAGCAGTCTGCTCCCATAAAGAATGGCAGCCTGAGAAACCGTATGAAGCACCTCTGCTCTGTTCGCCAGGGTGGCTCTGAGTTAGAATCGATTCAACAGCAGCAAGTTTTGAGGGTGTGTGATAACTGCACCTGTAAACACTCTCCCTGTAGTCCTTCATTTCACTCACTACACAACCACTCGAGGTCACACAAGACTACCCCACCTTTCACAAAGAAGGACATTGAAGCCTTGAAAGTGGAGAACTTACTCAGACTTGCTTGGGGAGGAAGTTGCAAAGTCACGATATAACCATACATGTTTGACTCCTGGAGGCTACATGCCTGATTAACCTAAATTGCCTCTGGAAGCTTCTACTGTCCTCATGCACCTCAGCGTGCACTGTAAGAAGGACGACAGGCATCTATCTGCGCAGTTCTGAGAAGTGAGCTAGTTTCAGTACCTGGAAGGTCACCTGGGAGGTTTCTTCTGGAATTCACACCAGGGAGAGGCTGCATTCCTGTATAACTTCCTGTTCTGCTCTCCTATTGCTTTTTCAAAAGGCAAACTCAGGATGGGAGTTTTAAAGCTCCCAAGCCTCAGCTCCATACATTCTTTGATAGATAAATATTCGAATCTCTAGTCCACAGTTGTATATTTGTTTCCTGGAAGGATTGGCTTTTTTGTGTGCATTTCTTTTTCTACTTAGCTCTCTTCCCTGGGTTAAAAAAGTGTGCATGGTGCAAGTACAGCAAAGAGCAGATTACCTCATGTATCAACAGGGGAGGAGTGAAAAGAAAAGCAGAAAAAGAGTATGTTAAAGAGTAATTATTAGTCATTGGGTTCATGCAAATCAAGATGGTCACTGCCCACCCTGGTCTTGTCGCAGTTATGCCCGTTGGTCTGTTAATCACAAGATAAGCAGTTCAAAGCCACCAACCATTCTGCAGGGCAAAGACAAATCTTTCTACTTCCTTAAAAAATTGTGCTCTTTAATTAGAAACCCAGTTCAGGGAGTATTTTCCCTTTGGATTTTATATAAGTATGGTTGAACTTCCCCTGCCCCCCGACCCCAATGGGAGGATGCAACCTCATCATTTACCCACCAACAGAAATGTGATCACCTTCTACAAGGTGTCCATGACCCCTTCCCATTTTGAGTTGATCATTGGTGATAGTATACAGGTCTGTTGATTTGGTTTGACCTGCACAAGATTGTAGGGCAGCAACTCAATGGTATTCTCCCTTCTCCCCACCCTATCTTGAGAAACTGATGCCTCATGCAAAGGCAGTGGTGCATGGTCTATAGTATTGGCACATCAGAAAATAGCAAGGATAGAAGGGTAGATGATAAGTCTAAAAAACAATGGTGGGGAAAAAAAAACACAAAAAGGTTGGAGACAGGCTTACTCACAGACCTCTCCAGCACAAAGGTGAAGGGCAGATAGGACATGCTTCTTTATCAGAGATCATGAAAAGGTTGAATGGAGAAAGACAAAATCTTCAAACTACCATTATATTGACTGAATAATTTCATATCTGAGACAAAGACTCAGCATAAACCTGGAGTGCTGGGATGTGTATACCTGAAAAAGGGAAGAGCATTACTGAGGACCAGCCAATAGCAGAAGGCATAGCAGAAAGCCAACCCTTGGTGGGAGGTCCACCAGTAACCAAAAAAAAAGGTTTAGCATTCTGTTTTTATGAATATTTTAGACTATCTGAAGGTCTTTTTGACTTTCCCAAAGTATCCTCCTTCAATAAACTCATTCTGTCTGCTCAAACCTTTTGTCTGACTCTTAAATGAATTTTGTCCCTTGTCTAAAATCTTTCTTGGGAGCGAGCCAAGAACAAAGGAGTAGAGAGCTAGGTTTGGGATGCTGAGCCTTCTCCCAGTAACTACAGGCACTAGATGGGCTCTCTACCTTGTTGCTGGAGAGACTAGAAGATTACATGGCCTGCCTGCATTAGTCGGTCTCCCTCTTGGTGTTTATTCTTCCAGCAGTAGACTCACATAATAATTGCCCTTTTGTGGTTGATTAACTTCATTTCCCATGATGGATTTCAGATCCAGCTTTGTAAAAAGGTATTTCATAGTTTCACCCATGATTTTTAGAGATGTGAAGTATTTAATTACATGGATGTACCACACTTTATTTATCCATTTTCTAGTGATGGGCATTTGGACTTACTGCTTTTATGAACTGTGCTGCAATGAATATGGGAGAGTACACATATAATGACAGTCTATCTCCTATTTCTTTAGAATATATGCCCTTCAGAGGTACTGCTGAGTTAAAGGGTATTTCTATTCCCAGTTGTTGAAGGTAAGGCTCTACTGCTTTTAACCTAGTTTCTATCTAGATTTGGTGATCCAGGTCTTTTGTTATAGACTACTGGGACTTCAGACTCTGTCATTTTGAGACACATATCATCCTTCCTAGGCCAACCCAGAAGAATGAAATGTGGAAATCCCACTAAGCAAACTGGGCTTTACCTCAAACTTCAATTGAAATTCTCCTTGGGATTCAAGCCTGAAATACCCTCGTGTAATAGAAGCAGATGACTGCTATATCAAGTTTATTGACTTTGGCAGTAATTGAATTTTGGTTCAGAACTCTTGCTTTGAGGAGGACCAAAGAGTGGTGGCCCAAGATTGCCACATATTTCCTATTATAATGTCCTCTTTGTTTTCTGATGACATGTAGAAGTCCATAGTCTGCTTTTGTGGGTGTTACTGGAAGTTTTGTTATATCACCAGTGCCCTATGTTTGTGTAAATAGTGTTCAGTCAGTTAGAAGTTTAATCTGAGTAAGTCAGCACCTCATATCTTTTGGTCTGAAACTGACCTATTCTTATATAGTTTTCTTGTCTCAACAGTGTTTTAAATTATATTGACTAAATTAATGACACTATCAGAAATATCTGGTACCCCCAGGGGAGATTTATAATGTTCTATATCATAAAATGATAATAAGGTCTCAAAATTAACCAACATATATAAACCATAGATATAGAAATGTAGATTGAGTTCCAACTTAATTGAAGCCCCAATGTAAGGACAATTAGCTTTTATGACATTTCCCTATTCCATTATTTGCCTTCATGAATTGATTACTGAAGCTATGGATGCTGGATGACATAACAAAGAGTGTCAAAGAAACCAGATGGTGCCTTGCTATCAGAAAGAATAGCATCTGGGACATTGGGCCTCTACTCAATTACTCCTTCAATGCAAGAACACTTTAGATGGTGTCTGGTTATCAGCAAGAATAGCATCTGGGACATTGGGCCTCTACTCAAGTACTCCCTCAATGCAAGTACACTTTATTCTAATAAGCCAGTATTCTGTAATGCTCACCTTCCTAACATAATCACTAAAGACAAAATGGGTACATAAGCAAATGTGGTGGAAAAGCTGATGGTGCCTAGCTGTCAAAAGATAAAGCACCTGGAGTCTTAAAAGTTTAAAGATGGACAAGTCACTATCTACTGAGAAGCAATGAAAGCCACATGGAAGAAGAACATCAGCCTATGTGATGATGAGGTGTCTATGGGGTCAGGTATCAGGCATCAAAGATACAGAACAAAAAATCATATCAATATGAATTGATATGGGAGAGTGGAGTGGAGACCCAAAATCTATCTGTAGAAAACTAGGCATACTTTCACAGAAGGGTCACAAAGAACAAATGAGCCAGACAGGGTGTAGTATAGCACCAATGAAACATACAACTTTCCTTGAGTTCTTCAATGATTCCTCCCTCCCACTATCATGACCCCAATTCTACCTCACAAATATGGCTAGACTAGAGCATGTGCACTGGTACAGATAAGAACTCTCAATACAGGGAATCCAAGACAGATAAATCCCTCAGGACCAATAGTGATAGTAGCAGTACTAGAGGGGTAGCAGCAAAGTAGGGAGAGGAAGGATGAACTAACTGATCACAATGATCAACATATCACCCCCTCCCAGGGGGACAGACAATAGAAAATGGGTGAAGGGAGACAGAAGTCAGTGTAAGACATGCAAAAAAAACCCCAATTTATAAATTCTCAAGTTTTCATGAGGGAGGGAAGGTGAAGAAGAGAGGGGGAAATGAGGAACTGATACCAAGGGCTCAAGTAGAAAGAAAATGTTTTGAAAATTATGATGAAAACATATGTATAAATGTGCTTGACATGGATGGATAGATGTATGGATTGTGATAAGAGCTGGAAGAGTCCCCAATAAAATGATTTTTAAAAAAGAATAGCATCTGAAGTCTTTTATTATTTTTATTTTTTTATTTTTAGGCATCACTGCCCTCTGGTGGGAGTAGAAGGCCCAGCCTTGCTTCTCGAGAGCTGCTACTGGATTTGAACTGCCAACTCAGTGGGCTGCAGTCCCGCACTCAACCACTATGTCACCGGGACTTACTCTCTGAAATCTTAAAATACGGCCTTAAAACAAGCAGTCAAAAAATGAGGTGACAAAAAAGTCCCTAGTAAAGAAATACACTAGTCTGTGTGATCCTAAGTAAATAATAAAATCCAAACCCAAAAGAGGGAATCATATCCGAGCTTAGTATTTGAACACCTAGTTTGCAGAAAGTTATGAATTATAGCAGAAAGCTAAAATCTGTTTGAAGGGTCCAACATGAATTAAGCATTGGTAAACCAACCGGTAACAATCACGGGGTCCATAGGCGAAAATGTAGTTTTAATATATAAAGATCACAGTAAAGTCATAGAAGATAAGAGAGTTAGGGGAGAGAGTTAAGTAAAGGAGTCAGACACATTTCCTGGAAGCATGGTCCATGAAGAGAGAGAATATATTTCCAGTCCCAGCTTAAATACATTTAGGGGAGGTGCAAACTCCCCTGATTACAGGTAACCACATACATAACAGGAAGGAGTTGTACAATAGGCATATGCATAACAGAAAGGGGACAAACTAGGGTGTACATGGAATAGGAAGGGGAAGTAGTAGGAGTATATATGTGACAAGAGGGGTGAACCTTAGATTCAAGATGGCAGCCTAACCTTGGTCCTCCTTGAGTTGGTGTGGTGGTCATGTATTTGATGTCAATTTCATGATTGGAAGTCTAGGGGTGGTGTCTAGCCTGTTAATCTGGAGATAGCCATTGAGTAGTCAATGAGGCTTCCATGTGGGCATGGCTTTCTCCTGAGACTTCTGAGAAATCTCGTGATATTTCCCTCGTGGAGATGAGAGGCCATCTCCCCAGTTATTGGGAGTCATTCTCCAAGACAATGAACTACTGATAAGACAAGCATCTTAGGAGCTGGATGAGCCAGAGGAGAAGCCAACTGGCCTTACCCTGATGGAACCAGACCTCTGAAGCTGGAGAAGCAACATGGAGACCCCTGCCAGCGCTGAGCTGCTTCTATCACCACTGGATGCTATTGATGAACCTGGAGCCCTGGAAGTGAGGAGCCATGTGGAGACCCCTGCTAGTGCCAGGATTCTGCACCCACTGGCCTGTGACTTCGTGAGTCAGAAGGAGACTTTATAGACTGGTATCAGGCATATGAACTAATATTGGACTTATGACTTTAACTGGGTTGCGATGCTTTCTCAATGTCCTATTCCTTTTTTATATAAACCTAACCCTTATGTCCATATGCGTGTCTATGAATTTGTTTCTCTAGTCTACCCAGACTAACACAGTTGGCTTGACCTTGTCTTTTGGGCAATCTTCAGGGTAGCAATCCACTATCCTTATCCCTAGAGAACGGCCCCGCCTAGGTTGGGACAGACAATAGGGTCTGATTGCTTCAGATCAGTAGTCTCAACCTGTGGTTCATGACCCCTTTGGGAGGCCAAACAACCCTTTCACAGAAGTTGCCTAAGACCATTGGAAAACACACATTTCCTTTGGTCTTTGGAACCGAGACACCACACCTCTTTCTATCTCCAGGCAGACCCACCCACATACAGATATGTCCACATATGAGTACCCTGAGTGAAGACTGTGACCCATGCTATACATGCTTCAAGACAAAATTTCATTTATTTGCAAATAGAAATAAATATTTCAAAATATATAATTCACATTCTTTTTTGATTAATCACTGATTTATGTTCAATTTGTAACAAAGAATATGCAACCTGCATATCAGATATTTACATTATGATTAATAACTATAGCAAAATTACAGGTATGATGTATCAATGAAAATAATTTTCAGTCTGGGAGTCACCACAACACAAGAAACTGTACAAAAGGGTCACAGCATTAGGAAAGTTGAGAGCCACTGCTTTAGATGGCTCATTTCCTCAGGGAGGTAACCTCTTTGCAGTTGACCTCCATGTGGATAGAGATTGACCATGTGTTAGCAAGCAGCATTTTAGGTTGGTATATAATACACGGTGGGGCTGGGGTGGGGGTGGCGGGCAACCTAGGGGGAAACCTCTGCATATACCACAAGCCTCTGGTGAATCCCCTCTGAATATAGTTGATGGCTGTGAATAGCCTTGTAAAATCAATTATGGCAGGCAGATTTAGGTTGAAATGTAATAATTTACTTATCATTTGATCTCTCTTTTAACCTATTTAAAATTTTTTTCTGTTTTCAATAGACTCTACTTTCCTTTCAATTGACTTTTTCATATATAAATCATTTTATTGGGGATTCATACAACTTGCATCACGATCAAATATATCATATATCAACTGTATGCATACCACATTTGCACACTTGTTGCCATCATCACTCTTGACATATCTTCCCTCTACTTAGGCCTGCAGTACCAGCTCCCCATATTTCCCCTTTTCTCCACTCCCCCTCCCCTATGAACACTTAATAATTTACAAATTGTTATTACTATCCATTCACCCACTTCCCTGTTTCCATAATCCAGAGAGGAAGTTATATGTAGATCCCTGAAATTGGGTCCCCCTTTCTACTCCACCCTCCCTCCACCCACTCAGTATCACCACTCCCACCACTGGTCCTGAAGGGAATCATCCATACTGAATTCCCCGTGTTTCCAGTTCCAGTGTACTTCCCCTGGTGTAGCTGGATTTGTCAGGTAGAATTGGGAGGATGATAGTGGGTGGGAGGATGCATTTGAGAACTAGAGGAAAGTTACATATTTCATTGTTACTAAATTGTACCTTAACTGGCTCATCTCGACCCTGCAACCCCTCTGTAAGGAGATGTCGCTTCACCCATTGATGGACTTTGGATCTCCAAACTGTACTCCCCCTAATTTATAATGATATATATTTTAATTCTTTGATGCCTGACACCAGATCACTTGGACACCTCATGGTCACACAGGCTGGTGTGCATCTTCTATGTGGGTTTTGTTGCTTCTGAGCTAGATGGCTGCTTGTTTAACTTCAAGTCTTTAAAACGCCAGACACTATATCTTTTAATAGCTGGGCATGATCAGCTTTCTTCACCACATTTGTTTATGCCCACATTTATTGTCAGCGAACATTTCAGGAAAGTGAGCACACAATGTTATGATTTTTAGTTCTTGAAGCCTGATAACTGATCCCTTTGACACTTCGTGGTCCCACAAGCTGGTGTGCTTCTTCCATGTGGACTTTTTTCCTTCTCAGCTAGATGGCCGTTTATTTACCTTCAAGCCTTTAAAACTCCAGACGCTACATCTTTTGACAGCCGGGCACCATCTTCTTTGTTCACCACACTTGTTTATGCTCACATTTGTCTTCAGTGATTGCATCAGGAAGGTGAGCACCATGGAATGCTAATTTAATAGAACAAAATGTTCTTATACTAAGGAAGTATTTAAATGGAAATCCAATGCCCATCTGCTGTCCTAATACTAACCCTATAAGTATATGCAAGTTGATCTTTCCCCACATCATCCTATATAAATATATTCATCTATGTATATGATTGTATTTAGACCTCTATGAATGCATTTATTCCCCAGTTCTTTCCTCTATTTCTTTTTAGTTTCCTCGTCCAACTATCATGCTCAGCCTCCATTTGGGTTTCAGTATTTTCTCTCTGTTACATTACTCGTGATGAATCTCCATCGGGCGGCTCATACCCACCTTGTCATTGATTTTGAATCATTTGTTGTTCCCTTATCCCTAGGCCAGTCAACACCACCACTTTCTCCCCTTCTCCCCATCTCCTATGTCCCGCCCCACCCATCAGTCCCATCGGTGCCGTCATTTTTGCCTCTAGACAGTTCATGCCGCCTATCTTATCTAGGTAGACCTGCAGAGACAACAATATGTACAAAAAACACAGGCATCCTAAGATGAAGCAACTGAAGAAAATTAAATGATGATAACAACAAAGAAACCCTAATGTCCAGTATATGTATATATATATATATATGCAAAAAATAAAATAATAGCAAAATAAAAACATGTAAATAGTTAAATAGTTCAAGGTCTGTTCAATGACCTCCAGGAGTGTTACTTGGTTGAGTTGGATGGGGTGACACATCCTGGCCCCAAAGTATATCCTTGGAACTCCATCAGAAACTCCATGCTCTGTTGCATACCCTTGGTTTTTTGCCATAGTGTGGTTGGGTCAGACAAGGCATAATCCTGATTCCATTTCTCCTTTGTTGTCCCCAAAGGATCTTGGGGCCAGCCATATGATCCTCTCTGCATTGGCTGTTTTACGTGGGAATATTGTCCTGAAAGCTTGGTGGGCCAGGATGCACTCCATTCTCTCTTCTTCCCCCTTCATTTGTTCTCATGTGCTCTGGTCAGGTATATCTCACTCCCCAAGCTGCAGCTTCAGAGCTGTCCTCCAAAGCAAACTCTCCTGGGGGGAGAAGCAGCTGATCCAGTAGTTGGGATTGGGGTCAATTGAGTTTTTCTCTTTTGTCCACTCAATTTTGTTTGTTTTCTTCCTCTTTGGTTTTCTGTGTATGAGATCCAGGATAGGTAAATTGAAAGTAAACTATTAACTGGATTAATACTTACTTAGGGTTATGGCAGAGAAGGAGGTGGGAGCAGTGTGGGGTGGAGGGAAGAGGGAGCTAACCATGATAAGAGAAAATGTTCTGACATTAACTGTTGTGATAATTGCACAAATCATCTTGATATGATTGAATGATTACATTGTATTATATGTGATGTGTATACCAATAAAACTATTAAAGAAAAAGGAGCTGCACTCTCAAAAATTTACTGGTTTGACCCTGTCCTATAGGGTCACCGTGAGTCAGAATAAACTCATGGCAGTGAGTCCATACAAAACCAAGCCACTTGTGGTAGAGCTGATTGTGATATCAAGTTAGCTATGTGCGTCAGTAGGACTGGGTTCCATATGTCTTTCAATGATTGATTTTCAAATATACGTTGTCAGAGAGGGAGTTGAGGGAGCAACCAATATATGAGGAAGGTAGGAGGAAGCACACTCCAGAATTGACGGTGATTACCCAACTCAGTTTAAAAGTGATTGTGGTAATAACTGTACAACTCTTGTCATGATTGAGCTATTGGATTGTGTAATTAAAAGCCAATAAATCTGTTTAAATAAAACTTTGCCCTGCCTTTTATTCTAGACACCTAAGTGAAGACTCAGACCTTCTAGTCAACAATTAAATTCATTAAGTGTCTGCATCGCCTAAGGACATGCCACTCCTATCTTCACTGCCAGTGATTAGTTGCTGTGTCATAGTGACCCTATAGGACAGGGTAAAAGTGCGCCAGTAGGTTTCTGACCGTGGAACTCTTTACAAGAGTAGAGAGCCCCATCTTTCTCTCAAGGAAAGGCTGGTGGTTTCAAGTTACTGACCTTGTAGTTAGAGCCCCTGGTCTCCCTCCCATAGTATGGCTAAAATAAAAAGCCAGATAATAATCAGTATGGCCAAGGATGTGTAAATCGGAACTGTCTTCCCATGCATATACAAAAAATGAAGCATTTACTTTAAGAAACAGTTTCCAAAAAGTTAACAACAGTTGACAATGGCCCAGCATGCAGCTGCACCAAAGAGTACATTGTTCAAGAGAAATGTCCACAGCACAGCACCACTCTACACAGTAAGTAAAAAGAAGAAAGGATCCAAATGCCCATGGACTAACAAATCGATAAGTAAATGTGCTGTATCCATACAATGGAGCGGCATTGGGCAAGAAAAAAGGATGGTGGAGTGAAGTATGCTGCAACATAGATGAACTTTGGAAACGGTGAAAGGAGATGGTCATAAACACTACATATTAGATAGCTCCTCTTAACTTAAATGTCCAGAAGAGGCAAATCTAGAGAGGTAAAAAGCAGAGTTGGCGGTTGCCTGCAGCTGACAGCTGTCGGAGAATTGGGAATGGCTGCTAACAGGGATGATGAAAATGTTTTCTAATTAGATAGTGTTGGTGGTTGCCAAAATATTGAAAATCATGGAACTGCACACTTGAACTAAGTCAATTGTATGGCATAGAAGTATGTCTCAATAAAGCTATCATTTCTTAAAATGATAAAAGTGGTTAGAAAGCAAAACTAATATCTTTGTGAATGTGAAAGTAAAATTGTATAAGTGAATAACCAAAACCCAACCCAAAGCCATAGCCAGTGGGCCAATTCCAAATCATAGTGACGCCACAGAATAGAGTAGACATATGTTAATGGTTTCCAAGCCTGCCACATCTTTCTCTTTTAGAACAGCTGGTGGGTTCAAACTGTCAACCTTTCAGGTAGCAGCTATGACTAGAAGTTTCAACCACGATGGAGCACTTGGCGGAAGTGGCAGTGTGGTCCTTAGATTTTATGTCATCTAAATATAAGACAATGCAAGCAAGACTAGTGTTATTATTATCTGTGTTTCAGGCACAGAGTTTCAGAACAAAGTGAAGGGCTCTCCATGCCACTCTGCCAGGTACCTCTTTACAAGGCATCTCTTTACAATGAGACTGTTGTAAAAATAATTGGACCCTGCTCCCAAAATCTGTTGTCAATCCCAGCATATATACCTATGGTTGGAGCAACCTGGTGGTATAATGGCTACATGCTGGGCTCTTCATCTGAAAGGTCAGTGTTCGAAACCCCCAGTTGCTCTTCAGGAGGCTGAAAAAGCTTTCTACTCTCATAAAGGGAACCCAGAGGGACAGCTCTACCCTCTCCCTTACGATCGCTTTGAGTCTGAATGGACTGGATGACCGTGCATTGGGGTTTTTCTACATGTGATTATAGTCCCATTTGGGAAGAGTATTGTTTGGTATGTTAAAAAATACTGATAGTATAGGTCATGCTTTAAATCAATCTCTTTTTGAGATATAAAAAATAAAACAAGCAATCTATGAAATTGAAATAGTAGATAAGATAGATCCTAACACATGAGGTTCAACAGAGAAGCAAGGAACAGGGACCTTCCCCCAGCTGACGGTTGCTATTGCTGCTCCCCAAATACAAAGACCCAACAAAAAGCCAAACTCATTGCCATCATCTACTTCCTTTAATAATTCCCTCCCATAATGACACCAGAAACCTCAAACTCACTGCCATCAAGTCAATTTGGACTCAAGGAACCCAAGAACACGGGCTAGAGCTGCTCCCGTGAGTTTCCAAGTAGAAAAGTTCTTCTTTCTCCCACAAAATGGCTGATGAATTAGAAATTAGAAATAACCCACTAGGCCAGCAGGGCTCCTGACCAGGCTAAGACAGCAACTCTGGGGAAAAAAGGGCAAAACCATCGAGTCTCTTAATGTGTATGTTAGCTGTCAATATGGGAGTTTGCTGGATGTTAGCGGATACAACATTAAGGCAATTTTGGCAACAAAAAACAATTAGATAGTCATGGATTTCCTTTACATTTTGAGATTTTTAACTTTGAAAAAATTACAAAGACTACTAGTACGGTGCTGCTGTTAGGGAAATGTTGAACTGCTAACTTCAAGCCTGGTGCTTGAAACCCATTGGTAGCTCCTTGGGAGAAAGATGAAGACTCAATGAAGACTTAGGACACTCTGTACCGAGTCACTATGAGGCCGAATAAGCTCCCTGAGAAGTGAATTGTTTTGTTGTTTTGTATTCCCACTGTGCCCTACTGGAACACCATCACCATTCATATGGGAAATCAGCCTACCTCTTAACTTTAAAAACCAGCATGCCATTAATAGATCCATTGCTCTGGCAATTCAGGAGAACCTTTTAGACAGGAACAAATGAGGCCTCTGACTTTATGTGGAAAGAAGCTGAGTTTAAGATTGTGGATACATACAAAAAAAACATTTAGACAATTTTGCAAAGCCCTTTAACAATATTCTTGGCCTAAAAAGAATGTCAAAAAGTAAATTCTTTCATCTTGCTCCCATCCAAGATTTTAGAGATTAAAGCATGTTTATTTCAAGGTAATTTACGACTTAAAGTGCTCTTGCATAGTCTTCAAAATCCTGAAATGTCATACAACTTAAGTAAGGTTTCTATGACTCAAGTCAGTACAACCTTTTTCCTCCAGAAACCACTGAGCTCAAGGAAACACATCATCCAAAGTTAGTACAGTGCTACATGGCAATGTTTCTCTCTTCCTCTTCATTTTTTTATTCACTGCATTTTTCTGGCCTGAATGTCCCTGTACTTTACCAACCTGTTTGTGTTATGGTTGACATAGTTCCTTGATTGAAACAGCTGATTGAAACAGCTGGTATCGGATACTGGAGACCGGCCAGCTGTGTATTTCACCCAGAGATGGCAGGAGCTCTAGGAATCGAAGCCTGTACCCAAAGAGCACAGATATTCCACCTGGTGTTCCCTCAACCAGCACCCCAAAAGAACCCAAACTTGCCGGTTCCATTTCAAAAACAAAACTCCTTATTAAAATATGGCTTTTGTAAAACAGAAAAGAAAGATTACTTTTAACTAGGTAATTCCAGTCAGAAAATGTGCCAATCATTTTTAGTCTTGTCTTTCTCAGGCTCCATGTTCAAGAGATGCCCCCCCCTATCCTGGGAAGCAGCACCCACATACTTCTCAGACACATGGGAAGACAAAGCAAGCACGGGTGGAGGGGTAAGGGGTCACTAACCTGAAATGGCTTATGCTGACAAACTGGAGATGACTTCCCCTCTACATGCCTCTCCCCCCCCCCCACACACACACCCCAAACACACATACTTTTTTAGTGCAAAGTATGGCTTATGTCTAGCGTATATAAAAATAATCGAGTTTGGGAAAGAAACGATGAGTCAAAATCCACTGCACTTTTCGTGCCTGTGTGGGAAAAGGTGTTGTGAATGAATTGCCACTCTGAGGATGACCAAAGGCTATCTCTCTACCTGGCAATCATCAAATGCGCGTCAAAACAGAAAGCCATCCCTAGGGGTAGCCTTGCGTTGGGGCAAAGGACACTGTAACACTGGGAAAGTAGGCTTAACTGAAAGCCTGCCTCGCTTGTGGAGCATTATTATTGTTTTTTTTTGTTTGTTTGTTTTTTTTATCTTACCTGCCCTTCAGCTTCTCCTGAGGGCAGCTTGGCATAGCAAGGTGCTTCTACTATTATTTTTGATGTGGGTAAACTCCGCAGCAGGGGGTGAGAAGGGAGTGGAGGGCTCTTAATCGCCCAGGAAGAGCTGAAACCTGACTTGAAGTTCATGGTGGTGAGCGGCCAGCAGGTAACCCTACACTTCTCTTGATACCCAGACGCCTGCATCCGTCTACCTGGTGCACACACCCGAGTGCAGAGCTACGCTATCTGATCTACCGGGTCCAAACAGGTGCAGGACCTTTCACGAGCAGAGAACAATATCCGAGCGCAGGTCTCCAAACCCCACCCTTCCGTGTCCCCTCGGAAAAGTCAGCGCGCCTCGCCAACGCTCTCTCAGTCCGCGCGAAGTCAAGGGGAAAGCACTCTGTGACACTGGGCAGTCGGTCGGCTACTCTCTGTAAATCCCCCAGGGAGGCCGAACAAACTTAAGAGATCCAGGGAACCCAGCCGAGTCTTCAGCGCTGCAGGGGAATTCCCAGTAAGGATCCGGGTAGCAGTCTCCGGTTTCTTTTGGGTACCGCCGCCCGCCCCCACCCCCGAGCCATCGGGAGCCACTCACCCGCGTGGGTCATGGTGATGGTCTCGTTGGTGTTGGAGCCCACGTTAAAGATGACCACGGCCGAGGCGTTCTGCAGGAACGCGTTCCGGATCTTGTCCCTATAGGTGCAGTTGCCCACGGGGATGAGCGCGATCCAGGTCTTCCCCTGGCCCGGGGCGGCGAACTTGGTGTTGGGGTCGCAGGCCAGCCGCTCGTGGGCCGAGCTGGCCATGACCACCTCGCCACGGGCGTCCTGCTTGGGCGAGTGCTCGCCGTAGCGCCCGCACTCGCTCTTCTCAGTGTGCAGCTCAGCGCCCGCCGCCCCCGGCCCGGGGTCGAGCGCGGGCTCGGCGTAGGTGATGTTCACGAAGGCGGTGTACCACTCCTCCTTCTCGGCCACGGTGAAGTCCAGGCAGAGCAGATGCACGAAACAAAAGGAAAGCAGCCATGTTGAGAGAGCCAGGCTGCGGCACGCTTGGATGAGCGACACGGCCATCGCGGTCCGCCGGGGCCCCTGCCCGCCGCGCGCACCCTCCCGGCGCCCCGCGCCTCCTCCCCCCTCAGCCCGCCGCCGCCGGGCTGGCCGCCGCTCCTCCGCCGCCTCTTCACTCCCGGGCCAGGGGGGCCGCGGCGGGGCAGCGCAGCCGCCTCGGGGAGCCGATTCGGGGCGCGCCGGCCCCCCTCTCTCTCAGTCGGAGCGCGGCCGCTGCATTTTGCTCCGCAGGAGCCCGGGGGCGCGGGACCAAGGGACCCTCGGGTCTGGCTGGGGAGTCCGACTGGTAAGCGTCCCGCTCCTTGGCGCCGGGTCTCCTCGCATAAGGGACGCTCTTTCTCTCCGGAGCGTCCGAGGTGGCGGCCTTCAGCTCCGGGGGCGGGCGCAGCTGCTGGAAACCCAGGGTGTTGTCGGGGGTGTCCGGGCCGCCGGCGAGCGCTGGGCGAAGAAGGCAACTGCGCGCGTCCGGCTGCGGCTGCTCGAGCTGCGCGCGGGTCTCTCCAGCCAAGGCGCACACTTGCTACGGGAGGGGCCGGCCCAGGGCGTGGGGAACCCTCGGGCCGAGGGGAGTATTTGACCGGTGTGTGTGTGTGTGTGTGTGTGTGTGTGTGTGTGTGTGTGTGTGTGTGTGTGTGATGTGTGCTTGCAAGGAGGAGCTTAGTGTGATGTCAAACCTTCTGGGCACTGCTTGCCTCGCTCCTTCCTTCATTCTTGGTGGGCAGCAGCGACCTCTGCTGGGTCTCAGGTTCAACCCCTGTCTGGTATTTGTTCCAGATGGGGACAGATGGGAAAGCGACCCCTACAGGAACAATGGTCTGCTCCTTCCAAAATAAAAACAAGATCAAAAGAGCAAAACTCACTCCCACGTGTCAGGTCTGAGTCACAGTGACCTGATCAGAGGAGGTGGAGCTAGCTCTAAGGTTTCCAAGACTGCAGCTCTTTCCTGGAGTAGAAAGCCACCTCCTCCTCCCACAGAGCAGCTGGCGGCTTCCAAGGGTCAACCTTGCAATGCCTACCACTGCCACCAGGGCTCTTTAGACAAGAGCAAATGTGGGCGAGTTGCGATCAGTCTTACAGGACTGTAGGATCCCATTTGCCAGGGGGTCTGCAAAGAGTGCCCACACTCCTTGGCCTCTGGGGCAGACTGTCCACCTGGCGGAGGGCATGAGTTGCATGCCAACGTTCCTCCCTCCCGGATGCGCCTCTAGGGCCGTGGCTACAAAACTACACAACAGCATCACCTAGAGCACTGCTCAAAGCAGACTACTTGGACAAAGCCTTGGAACGTCTCACGGAATAGCTGGGGATTTGCATTCCTAACAAGTTTCCCGGACTTGCTAGGTTAAGTCTAAGCTGCCAGCTCAAAGGTTGACAATTCCAACTCACCAAAGACTACCTGAGACAAAGCCGTGGGTGGAGTCTGCTTCAATCAAGACTGACAGCTGGGGAAACTTTGAAGAGCTGCTCTGCACTGTCCAATACGATCCCCATTGGAGTAGCACTGGGTGGTTACTACATTTTTCTTCTCTCTCTCTCTCTCTCTCTCTCTCTCTCTCTCTCTCTCTCTCTTTCATGTAAGTTTCCACATTCCCACTGCTCTTTGAAACCCATGATCTATGGAGGGTAGATATGGGAGCTAGCTGGTTACCTCCCACCTCAACTCAAGCATGTGGCTTTTGTTTGGTTCTCAGCTGGCTGAGATTCCGCATGGGGTGTAGCCTTGTTGTCATGACGGCGAACAGAAGTCTCAGAGCATCAACAGGCTAGGGAGGCTTGTTTAGGTTATTGTTTATGATGTGTGCTGCAGTCAGGCATAGAGGTCAGCGGAGAGCACAGTCCCTCTAGAGTAGTGCTTTTAAAACTGTGACACAGCACAATGCTTTAGTAAATAAATACTTGGTGGTTAATGATTTATTTCCTTGATTGGGCTACCTGCTATGTAAAGCCTCTAAACGTCTTTGTGCGCTGGTTCTCAAGCATTCACAAGCACTCACCACCTGGCGTTCTTTCACAGAACTGAGGGGATGATAAAAAAGAGAAGTGCAGCTTTTTTCCCAGGACCTTAATATGTTTACAGCTTTCAGCTGATGACTCTCCACCAGGGCAACTTCTCTTTTCCAGCAGCAGTTCAAACAGCTGGTGACTGGAAAGGCAAGGAGCCTATGCCAAGAGCACTATGTTTAGTGCTGAACGCCAGGGAGACAAAAGTGGAGACTGCTTGGCTGTTGGGTCTTGAACCTCCCCAGATTTGAGGAAAGTCCATTGGCTAAGAACCCTCATTAGCTTCTCTACAGATGCTGTTAGCAAATCAAGACGATTCCCTATACCTTTCTATCATGTCCAATTTCTCCCCAAACACAAAAGTCTGTGATGAGTGTCTGACTGCCTGGAACCCCGGTGGCCATGATCAGCACTTTGAAATCATGAGCTGTTCTGTGGAAGAAAGATGGGATTTTCCTCTTCTAAAAAGAGTTACTCAGAAACCCACATGGGGTATTTCTATGCTACCCTATGGACTCACTGTGAGGTGGAATTGACTCGATAGTAATGAGGCTTCTTTGGAGGCTTGGAAGAATGTTTGGGCCAGGGAAAGAGTTAGGTTAATTACAGGAACATAAGGAAAACTAAGTCATGCCTGATGTACATTGGTAACTGAGTTCCATTGTTGAAAAGCAGTTGTAAAGTCAATTTCAAGTCACAGTGCAACCGTGTGTGCCAGAGAATAATTGTGCTCCATAATGTTTTCACTGACTGATTTTTGCAAAGAAATATGATCACGCTTTTTTTTGAGGGACCCTGGGTAGGTTCAAAGTATAAACCTCCCATTTCATGAGCGTACCTTACCATGAAAGGGGGAAAAAAAACTATAAAGAACCAGAGGTATTGGATTGGATTAAAAAATGGATTTATTAAACAAACTAAAAAAACTCTCACACCTCTCTTGTATGTGCCTGCAGTGTGTTCGGAGCCTTTTGCCAAGTAAAACTGAAATAGTTGGTCTTCTGCTGGTAAGTTTAGCAGTTAGAAATCATCAGCTGCCTCACTGGAGAAAGACGAAGCTTACAAAGCTACTCCCTTAAAAATCCCAGTCTCGTAAACCCATAGGGGCAGTGTTATCCTTACCCTCAGTGGTTGCTGTGAGTCAGCATGGACTCGACGGCAGTGTGCTTGGAGTGTTAAGAACACTATTATGCAGAGGGAATCCAGGACAGATAAACTCTGCAGGACTAATAATGAGAGTAGTGATACCAGAAGGATAAGGGAAAGGGGGGGGGATGATCTACATATAACCCCTCCCTGGGGGATGGACAAAAGAAAAGTGGGTGAAAATAGACATTGGACAGCGTGAGACATGAAAGAAGAATATAAATTATAAATTAGCAAGGGGTCATGTGGAAGAGAAGGTGGGAGAGGGAGGGGGGAAATGAGGAGCTAATACCAGTGGATCAAGTAGAAAGCAAATGTTTTGAGAACAATGATGGCAACAAATGTACAAATGTGCTTGACACAGTGGATAGATGTGTGGATTGTGTTAAGACTCACCGCGCCCTTGATAAAATGATTGATGAAAAAACAAAGACCACTGTGATATATATTGTTATTGTGTTGTTAGTGCCATCTAGCTGGTTATGGCCCATCGTGACCCTGTGTTCAACAGAACAAAACATAGCCCAGGCCAGCACCATCCTCACAATGGTTCCTGTGCTGAAGGCCATTGTTGCAGGCACAGTGTTCATCCATCTCCTGGAGGACCCTCCTGTATTTCACTTGACCCAGAGAAGTCCTTCTCCAGAGACAGGTCTCTCCTGCTAGACCTGCTCACTATTTGGCAATCATCATGTAGCCAGAAAGGAGGCTTGGGGACACAGCGTTGTGCTGCTAATGGAAAGGTCCAGCAGTTTGAAACCCTTGGATGCTCCATCCTTGGATGCTCATCTGGATGCTCCAGATGAGGCTTTGTGTTCCTGTAAAGGTTTAAAACCAGAAAACAAACTCACTGACATTGACTCAATTCTGACTCATGGCGATGAGATCCACTTGTAAAGTTTACACTCCCAGAAACCCACAGGGTTGACCAGATGGCAGTGAGTTTGGACAGTGTATAGCCACTAGGAGTTCTCTGTGGATAAGAAGGATGGTGAATGCACTAGAATGTGAAGCAGGAAATTAACCTAGTTTGGAAATTCCTAATACAAAAATACACACCAATTACAAAGTGAAAAGCAGTAAAATAATTGCAGAGGTCCTTAGAAGACACTAAGTTGAGCAGGTAATCAAGGTAACACTAAAAGGAAAATGCATCACTATCATGTTCCTGCAGCATAAGACAGTGAGAGGAACCCTGCTGCATTTCTGTGATTTGCTTGATAAGAACATTTGACCTGAATCTGGACATGGAGAAACTTTGGATGGAAAGAACATTATAAAATTAAAATGATTCTAAGGTTATGAGAGACAGAAATACTGAAGGACAGATATACACTGAAAAGTAAAGATTGCTAAATGAAATTTTAAACGCTGATCCCCTAGGCCCTAAAGGAAAAAAAAAACAAAGAAACATTTGGCAAAGATGACTTGGGTGGTAGTGTTTTACCAAAGCTGAACTCCTGAATATGTGTGTTTACATGAGAGTTTTGTAGGAGAATGTGTTTGACTGGGAGATATGTGCTCTGCAGTATTTAATAGTGATAGGGCATTCTACCTGTACTTGTTCCTATATGACTCTGAAAAATAATAACAATAATGGCCTTCTCTACATAACTGTAGAAAATAATAATGATAATGGCCTTCTCTACATATCTGTAGCTATATACCCATCTATTACCCAGCCATTGTTCTAGCTGTTTATCAATCTATTAAATCTTGATTCTCACTGTCCACTCTCTCAAAGGACCTAGCTCCCAATTCATGTTACAAATGGAAACCCCACATTTTTCCGGAATATTAATATTTTTCCAACCTGGTCTTTTTTTTTTTTTCTTAAAAACCATTTTATTGGGGACTCATACAGCTCTAATCATAATGTATACATACATACATTGTGTCAGCAGTTACATCTTTTCTGGGGTGGGGTGGGGTTCTCTCTCTTTTTTTTTTTTTGATTTGGGAGAAGTAAGCCAGTTTTATAGGGCAAGCAAACTTAGGCAATTAGCATATCGTGATCTTCAAAATTAACAAGTGAATGGCAGCACAGCTGCAAGTCTGGCTTCAGAGGCCAGGGCTGTTTACAGTTACAAAGGCGACAAACTACAAACCCCAGGCAACAAACTGCAACAGAGTTCAGGCATATCCAGCCTGTAGCCAGGTCAAGCATGTCTGGGCTGGATGGCTTCTGACAGGTTCCCCTTTTTTATTTTTTCAAGTAATATCCTCCCTGGAACTCTGCCTGTCTTAGGTTGCCAGGACACACACTCACTCCTTACCCGTCATCGGTCAATGGCCTTCTAATGTCACCATGGCCTGTCTTAGGTTGGTAAAGAGTGCTCCTGATCTTACCCGTCATTGGCTGTCAAGTTCAGCTCACAGAGGCAGAGGGTCTTATCACATATTAATCGTGTGTGCCACTCTGTTCGAGATCGCTCATCTCCAAGTGACAATAATGAACTTGCAGGGGCCTTGCTTGAATGGTCTCAATCTGTTACTTAATAAATGCCATGAGGTTGTTGAATAATACTGGCCATAATGAAAGCAAAAGCAATAAACTAACGAGGGGGCCCCACATTGGCAAGAGGTAAGGCAACAGTCCATTGAGCCCGCTCCACAGTGGATTGGTGGTCACCTCCTTTCTTCTCTTCTCCGAGTCTTCTTGCAGCCGTTTGATTTTGTCTCTTACGATTTCAGATTTGTTGGCATAAAAACAGCATCTTTCCTATAAAGCCAAACAAATACCTCCCTGCTCTGCAGCAAGTAAATCTAAACCTCTTCTATTTTGTAATACTACTTCTGCTAAAGAATCTACCTGATCTTGCAAATCTTGTGTAGTGCCTGATGAGGCCTGCATATCTGAGATTAGCTGCCTAGATAACTTGGTATGCTGCAGTTCCAAAGGCCATTGCAGTACTGATCCCTAATCTTACAAATAGGTCGCCTAGCCAACCTGGTTTTAATAATTCTCTTACAGTATAGCTGTTCTTTTACCAGCCACCTTAGTGGAACCACCGAGTTAGTTGTTGTTTGGAAAGAGAGTAGAGCTCTCACTCACATGTGTAATATCCTTGTAGGTAAGTCTCTTTGTTCATTTCTTTATTTTACAGATATTTATTGATTACCTGGTATGCACCAGGTAGTGTTCCAGGCACTGAGTATGTAAGAGAGAACACAAAAATGGTTCTTGTTCTCACTGAGTTTGCATTTGGGGTTGGGAGAAAACAGAACAAAAGTGTTTTAAACTACCACAGATCACAGCAAGTGCTAGAAGAAAAACTACATTATAGTGAAGGAAAGTAAACAATCTTGTATTAGGTATATTTTACATCGGACTCAGCAGCTCTGATGAAATAATTGGATCTAAAACTGAAAAGAAGAGAGAGTCACATGTTATTTGGAGGAGGCCGGGTTTTCCTGTAAAGAGAGAGCCCTGAAGAGCTGTAGACCTGAGACAAGAATACACTTGAGATGCTTGAGGAGCAGTGGAGCCTGTTAAGGGAGGAAGGAGTGAGAGAAAGGGAACAAAATGAGGTTAAATGATGAGGGATGCGGAGTGGGGATGGGGCAGGTGTTGGTTAGTGCCTGCCAGTCCCGGATAAAAGCACTTCAGATTTTATTTTGTGTAGAGGGAGAAACTTTTGGTGGATTTTGAGTATCAGGAGAAGTGACATGACCTATCCTGACCTGTGGTTTTTTTTCTTTTCCTGATTTTATGGAAGAGAGGTAAAATGCTCTATAATTTTTGGAATAGCAGATGACTTCTGCCAGGAAAACAGCAGGAAATGTTGTGAGAACTGAATGGAATCTTGATGTATCATAAAGATGGTGAAGACAGGATGCATCTGTGCCTTTAATAGGAAGTATGAAAGAAAGAGACGTCAAGAAGGACTCTAGTCTTTCGTTGTGTTATATGATCATTGTTTCTGGGTCTTTTTCTTTTCTTTCTGTTCTTTGTCCTTGATACATATGTTTTTGTTTTATAGGAATTCCAGGATTTGTGAAGGCAATAACTGAAATAAAAATTACCTGGGGGTCACAAAAGGAGAGGGTGGTGAAAATGGAAAGGCAACACCAAAGAGCACAAGAAGAAAGAAAAGGTTCCAAAGTTGATTGTGGAATGAGTAGAAAACCCTGCTTACAATGACTGAGCTATTGAAGTGTAAGATGTGCTAATTATAGGTCAATAAAGCTATTTTTTTATAAAGGACTCTACAGTTCTGGTCTAAATATTGTCATTTCTGGCTCGAGGAAAATTGCAGGAGAAACTGGTTCAGGTATCATGAGTTTTGTACAAAATGCCTCGGAATAGCAGAGTTGTATCCTCTCATTATACTTATTCAATCTGTGTGTTGAGCAGATAAATGGAGAAGCAGCCAAAGGATTGGAGGAAGACTTATTATTAACCTTTGGAGTGCAGACTGCACAATGTTGCTTGCTGAAAAGGAGGAGAACTTGAATCACTTGCTGATGGGAATCAAGGACTGCAGCCATCAATGTGGATTGAGATTCGGTATAAAGAAAACCCCCATCCTCACAGCGAAGGGTATTGAGAGCATCGGGATAAGCAGAAAAAATATGGATGTCGTCGAGGATTTCATCTTGTTTGCATGGAAACAACAGTCAAGGAAGAAGGCAGTGTTGAGCAAATCTGCTGCACAAGACCTTTTAAAAGTGATAAAGGGTTTTGTTGCTCCTAAACTAGATGGCTGCTTGCTTATGCTCAAGCCTTTAAGACCCTGGATGCCATATCTTTTGATAGCTGGGCAGCTTTCTTCATCACTCTTGCTCATGCTCCCACATGTCCTCAGTGGGCACCTTGGAGATGTGTGCACACAGTGATATGTTTCTCTCCCCCCCACCCCCCCGTTTGATGTCTAGTGCCTAGACCTTTCACCACCATGTGGCCATGCTGGCTGTTGTGCTTCTTCTGTGTGGGTGTGGTCTCTTCTCAAGTAAATGGTCTATTGTTTATCTTTTAAGACCCCAAAAGATATATCCTTTGATGGCTGGGCACCATCAGCTTTCTTCACCACATTTGCTTATGCACCCATTTTATTTCAGTGATCATGTTGTGCCAGTGAGCCTCAAGGAATGCCAAATTCATAGAACAATGTGTTCTTGCATTGAGGGAGCACCAGGGTAAGGGTCCAAGTTCGACTTGCTACCATAGTATTTGGCCTATAGATATGTTCTTAAATTTATTCCCACCTTATAATAGATAGTTGTATTTATGTATGGACATAAGGGCCTAAGGGAGCAGGTATTGAGCATCAAAGAACAAGAATAGCATTACAAATGAGGGGGAGAGCAGGGCGGGGACCTAAGGACCACTGGTGGGTAACTGGTCGCCCCTTTACAGGGGAGTCATGGGGAAGTCAAGGGTGCAGCTGGGAAGTGATTATGCATACAAGTTTCCTCTAGTTCCTGAAGCCTTCTTCCCCCCACCCCCAACCACCATGGGCCCAACTCTACCTTACAAATCCAGATGGACTGGAGAAGGTACACTAGTAGAGAGGGTAGCTGAAGATATGGGGAAACCAAGATGGATGAGCCCCTTCGGGTCGATGGTTAGATTGGAGCTGCTGGAAGGGTAGAGAGAAGGTGTGGTAAAGAGACAGACCAACTGCAAGGATATGCACATAAGCTCCTATTTGAAGGACAGGCATCAAAGGAGTGGGTTGGGGGAGAGGTTGGGCAGTGTAAAATATGACAGAACAATAACAATGTATAAAGTATTGAGGGTTGGTGAGGAGGAGAGAGCAGGGGAAGTGGGGAAGGGATGGAAAAGCCGACATAGGGGCTCAAGGGAAAAGGCAGATGATTGGAGAATGATAATAGCAGCAGACATGTGAAGATGCTTGCCACAGTATGTTTATTTATGTATTGTGAAAAACGATGTATGAGCCCCCAATAAAGTGTTAATGAGCAAAGATGTCACCTCAAGGACTAGATACACCTGACTCAATCCATGGTATTTCAGTCATTCCATATGCATGTCAAAGTTAGACATTAGAAAAGGAAAATCAAAGAAAAATGATTGTACTAAAATTATACTGTTGGCAAAGAATATTGAAAGTATCCTGGACTGCTTGAAGAACAATTAAATTTGTTTTGGAAGAAGTACAGCCAGAATGCTCTTTAGAAGCAAGAACAGGAAGACTTTTTCTCATGTACTTTGAACATGTTATCAGGAACCACCAATCTTAGAAAAAGGACATCATACTTGGTAAAGTAGAAGGGCAGCAAGAAAAGAGGAAAACAATCAGGGAGATGATGTGGGTGTCACATTGGATTTAAATATAGCAGTTGGCATGATGGCACAGGTCCAAGCAGCACTTGTCCTGCTGTACTGAGGGCTGGTATGAATCAGAACTTTCTTGATGACACCTAAAAACAACAACAGATATATCCAAGTGGCAATTTCAGGCAATTTTCCCCACACAAATTCCCAGTTGGAAAACTACTAGATCAATACACAAGGAAAATGTTCAAATCATTGACATATGCAATAGTACCAAGTTCCTTTTCCAAAGACTGGCTGCATCTAATATATCATGTATCATAGTAAACTGAACTCTGAAACTGGCTTCAACATTTCACCCCAAAAGGCAGCTAAGTGGCGAGTCCTGGCATGAGAAGGTTATGTGCACAGCCTAGTAGCCCAAGTCCCAGAGAACTAGAAACTTCCACGTGATTCTTCAATGTTGGGAATTCTTTTTAATTTACTAATGGGTACAGACAGACTTGATGTAAATGCTTGCAACAGATATATATCCAGGTTAGAAAAATTGGCAGCCAAAAGGCAGAATGTCAATGTCACCTCTCCCTGAGAGTCATGAATTTGAACCTTGCTTAATAAATTCTCAGTCTTGACACCATTTTTATATTTTGCAATGCGCTGCTCTTTCAAAGGGATTTTACCTGCATATCCAGGTTTTAATACTCTATACATGGTCTGATAGCTGCCACATCTTAATTTTTTCATTTATGCATTGCTAATTGGCTACTTTTAAAAATAAAATTTGAGGCCTGTTCAATTCTCAAACATAGGCCATTTCTTCACCATGAGTGCCTTTTCATGTCTGAAAAATAAGAGGAGAATCCATCATGCCATATTCTCCATGAGTGAGAAGGTGAAAAAATTCTCAAAATATAAAATACAAATGACCTTGCATGTAAAGGCCAACACTCTTTTTATGTCGGCTTCCCATGGGGAAACATACTTTGGCACGTCATTTCATGTTGACCATCCTAAAGGTGTTTTCCTCTTCCCAATTTTCATATTTGACTTAAAGGAAATTATGGTGCTCTCATGGTGAATTAAGAGCTTTAGCTATGCTCCAGTGGTTATGGTGAAGCAATTCACAATTGCAAAGAATTGGAAACAACCTAAATTTCCACAGATTGATGAGGAGATTAGAAAACTTTGGCACATAGAAAATATCGAGTACTACACATCCCTAAAAAGCATTGGGAAATGTATGTGGAAATATGTGTGCAAATGTGCTTGATACAAATGATGTACTGAATGTTGTAGTAGCTGTAAGAGCCCCCAATAAAATTAAAAAAATAAATTAAAAAAAAAAGTATTGGCAGTCACATGAAGCAAATAGTCTCGTGGGAAGAGTTGGAGGGAATTATGCTAAGCAAAGTTAGACAGTCACGAAAGGACAAATACAACATGAGTCTACTGAGGTAAGTTTAATCAGCACAATAGGTATGGAATAAAAGCCGCTTATCTCACACTATTCAGGTTGAGCTACAGACAAGTGGGTGGGAGACAGAACAAACCTGAGGATGTACATGTCGTTCCAACAACCAAAAAAAGAGAAATGTGTATGTGGGGCAAGGGAGAGGGAGACAATGCCACTGGGAAGTTGGGTACTAATCCATCCAGGGGGGAGGGTATTGTTTATGACTCCACAGAAATAGAGTTTGAGTGCAGACCCCACCATAATGCACTAATCTTGGAGGGCAGCATATCACATGAAACAATTCATGATAAATCGGTATAGGGTTTGCCCAATCAGAGTCAAACTGACACCCACCCCCCACCAGTAGTATGTGCTACAGAGAACAACACTAAACCTACAGGTTGGGGAGAGAAGCCAGGTGCCACATCTGTATGGAAACAAATCAACAAGGCAAAGCAGAGAGCAAGGGACTATTACCCATACTGGCACACCAAATCCTGAGAATGAAGTCCCTGCACAGAGCTTCTAAGGCACAGAGAGAACTGTCAGAGACAACAGCTAGAGACATGATGTCCCCTCACCAGAACATACCTTGACAGAGGACAATACTGGGGACACACAGCAGGGAGTGAGTGTGGTCTGATCACCTTCACAGTGGGGCAAACCAAGAAGGTAATATAATAGACTAACAAGGTGAGCAAAGCCAAGCCACAAAGGCCACGAGGAGGCCCCAAAATAGAGTTCAGTCTAGTAGGGGCAGTTCCCAGAATGACTTGGAACTGATAAGGATATTGTCATAAAGGTGATAAGACAGACCTGGAATTATGCATGCTTTTTAGCATTTGTCTGCTTGTTTTGCTATTTTTTTCCTTTTCTTATTTCTGTGTTTTTATTTTTCTCTTTTTACTCAATCTTTTGTTTTCTTTTTATTTTGCTTCTCTAATTATTGTTGTACCTACCAATATGATAGGCATGGGAAACAAGCCTGAGGAGAAAGCACCTGGACCAAAAGTTCCAGAGATACCTGGGGAAAGAAGGGTTTAGACCAGTAGTTCTCAACCTTCCTAATGCCTTGACCCTTTAATACATTTCCCCATGTTATGGTGACCCCCAGCCATAAAGTTATTTGTTACTATTTCATAGCTGTAATTTTGCCACTGTTATGAATTTTAATGTAAATAGTATGCAGAATGTATTTTCATCATTACAAATTGAATACATTTAAAGCACAGTGATTAATCACAAAAACAATATGCAGTTATATATTGTAGATCATTTGTTTGTAATTGTAAATCAATGAAATTTTGTCTTGAAGCATGGTGTAGCATGAGTAAGTCAATATAACAGCAGCAAACTACATTGGTATATTTTGCAACAGTATGTGTTAAATGTCAATGTCAGTGTGAAAGGTTGAGATAGCTTCTCTGGTACCAGATCAGAAATTCTTGGGCAGTCTTTGCAAGAGTACAACAAAGATCATCTTTCACAACAAGTCTGTTTCTTTATTTAGACTTGATAACCAACAAGCTGGAAAACCCTATTTCACAAAGATGTGTTGTTGGAAATGGAAGAAGAATGTGAAAAAAAAAAAGACTCAGAATAGCATATGACTGCAAACACTTGATCCAGAAGTCTGTAACTGGCATTGTAGATGTGACAGTCATGTACTCAAGTGTCAATTTCATGATTGGGAGTCTAGGGGTGGAAACTATCCTGTCAATCTGGAGATAGCCAATGAGACCTCTGTGTGGGCATGGCTTTCTTCTGAGATTTCTGGGAAATCTCGCAGTATTTCCCATTTGGATTAGAGAGACTTAACTGAGTTCCTGGGAGACAAACTACTGACAAGATGAGATGACAGCATGCTGATTGATCCTGATTCCTGGAGAATGGTGGAGACAGAAGAGAAGCCACATGGGCTTGCCCTGATAGGACCAGGCTTCTGGGGCAAGAGAGGCCATGGTGGGCCTCCTGCCAATGCTGAGATGCTTCTATCCCAGCTGGATACACAGGACTATGCACCCACTAGCCTGTGATTTCCCTGGTGTCATTGCATGTGCTTTGTGAGTTGGAAGGGGACTTTGAGGACTGGTATGAGACATATGGGCTGGTGTTGGACATGTGACATTGAATTGGATTGGGTTGGGATGTTTTCTCAATGTTCCATTCTTCTTGTATATAAACCTTTCCCTTATATCTATGTGCATGTTTATGAATTTATTTCTCTAGTCTACTGGGACTCACACAGTAGAGAAATCAGTTCTTGCTGCATCTCTATTGATAAATTCAATGAACTCCTATTGAGACTTGTTTAGAGGTTCTGGCAGGAGAGTGCAGCTACTTGTATACCCTTGACCAAAGGACAGTCCTCCTTCTATTGAGGAAGGTCATTCTCTTCAACCGAGCTGGCAGCTTCCTAAGGGATCTACATGGAGCAGTGAGGGGGGAAGGGGACATCTGCCTAGCCAGCCAGATCAGTTGAATCAACCCTGGTGATCAATGGGGTGACAGATGTTGCAGCCAGATCACCCTCACATCCTCAATGAACTCCTCTTGTGATGTCTCAGGAAATTTTCATCTTTAACTATGAATTGGGTTTATGGAAAGTGCAACTGGGGTGTCAGGTAGATTTGGAAAGTATGATAAAATTTCATCTGCAATCCATAGGTTGAGAACCGCTGGTGTAGGGTAAAAGAGTGGTGAGCAAACAATGCTCTAAACAGGGGAACAATTAGGGAATTAAATCAACAAGGTGGATGTAAAGATCCTGGTGCTGTTGGAGCAACACCAATCTAGATGAGAGGAATTACTAAGAGACAGAAGAAGGGTGAGCATGATGATGGGGTAGGATGAAGGGAAAAGGAATCAGAGGGAAGATCTAGGAAGCACAGCAATAGAGAGAGTTATAAGCATAGATGATCACTTATGTAAATATATTCATAAAAATAAAGGTATTAGCCTATGCACATATGTTTATATGGAAATGCATTGATGAAGTGGATGGACTTTGGGCCTCTTCTCAAGCCCTCCCTCAATGCAAGAACACTTTGTTCTAACAACTTGACATTCTGTGTTGCTCACTCTCTCAACATGATCTCTGAAGACAAAATGGGTACATTTTGTCAAAATGTGGTGAAGAAAGCAGATGGTGTCGGACTATCAAGGGATATCACATATGGGCTCTTAATGGCTTGAAGTTAAACAAACAGCCATGTAGCAGCGAACCAACAAACCCACGTGGAAGAAGCACACCAGCCTGTGTGATCATGAGGTGTTGAAAAAATCAGGTAACAGACACCAGAAGACCCAAAACAGCAGCAAAAACATATTCTTGAGAGCGGGGGTGGGGGGTGGGGTGGGGACAGACAGAGAGACCCCAAACCATTTACAGACAATAGGAAACCCTGTCAAAGAAGGGTCACAAGGAAGGGATGAGTCAACCAGGGTGCTGAAGGATAGCACTTATGAAACACGCAATATCCCTATGTTTCTTTGAGGTGTGCTCTCCCCACCCTCCCCGAATATCATGAACCCAGTGCTGGCTTTTAGTTCTGGCTAGACTGAAGGATGTATACTGGGACAGGTAAGAGCTCAAAACAAACAGATTCCAGGTCAGATAAACTCCTCAGAAACAGAGATGGGACTAATGATACTGTTAGGTTTCTGGGGTAGGTAATGCTTCAATTCTTTGCTCCTCACGCTGAAAGAATGCATACAGAAACCTGTTCTATAATTTGAATGGGTTTTTATGAAGGACATGACAAGTTTCATGTTTTACAGTCTCAATGGATTCACAACTGGGCATGAGCAACCTTGTGGAAAGAGCATCCATATGTACCGAATGTGTCTGAGGGTGATGCAGGACTGGGGGCTAGAAGGGATCCCAGGGACCGAATGATCAAGAGAGTAAGGCAGAAGAAACACAGGAGTCAGAGGCTGTGGGCCCCCTGAGGGGGCATGCCCAGGTGGTGCATGTGCACCCCCACCTCAACCTACCACTGACCAGAAACAGGATAAACTAGAGGCAGACCTTCCTACAGCCAGGATATTTCAAACCTCTGGTTGTGGAGGTGTGAATGACAGTATTGGTGGACCCCTTGCTGAGTTAGTCCCACCTGTGTGATGTCATGAGCCTGGGCCTAGTATGAAACACCCAGGTGTACCTCCTACCTGGCTCAAGGGCTTGGGCATGAGCTTATTCAGTTTGGGGACTTTAGGCATCCAATGATTGCCTGATTTCTTTCCAACCTCCTCTATGGAGACATTTTCAGGCATGTCCCTAAGTTAGCTATCTACCAATACCAAGAAGGTAGGGGGAAGGTGGGGGAGGAGTGGAGGAAGGGGAAACGGCCACAATGATAGACACATAACACTCCCATCCCCACCTCCAGAGGGATAAACAGCAGAGATGTGGGTGAAGAGAGACAGCAATCAGAGCAAGATATGAAAACAATAATAATTTATAATCTATCAAGGGGTCATGAGAGTGGGAGGTGGGGAGGGAGGTGGAAAAGAGGAGCTGACACCAAGGGCTCAAAATAGAAAGTAAATACTTAGAAAATGATGATATCAACATGCATACAAATGTGCTTGATACAACTGATGTATCAATGTTATAAGAGTTGTAAGAGCCCCCGATAAAATGAATTTAAAAAGAGAGAGCTTTAGAGCCAGGGATACCAGAATTTGAATCTCAGCTGCCATGTGAGTCATTTTAGCTGTGCTGGGCCACACCTTTCCCTTCTTTTGATACCAACAATCATACCCTTTTCTACAACTTCTGGAAGCTCCTAAAAGTGAATACATGTGAACTATGTAGAAGATTGCACAGAATACTATGAGAGAGGTAAGGATAAGAAGATTTTAGGGGGCAGAACATAAATATCTATCTTCTCCATTTAAGGAAAGTCATTTCCTTATATTCATGTTCCTATTTAGCTTTTGTTTCCTTTCTGTTTGTACTCTGTGTTGTGTGCAGAGAGGAATGTGATAGAGAGTGTAGAATCTGATGCTAAAGATAGGTAGAATGCGGTGAAATATAAAAGTAGAATTGGCAAAGGATAAACCAAACTAGAGCCACTGCCTAGTTTGACTCACAATTGATAGGGGAGAGTACAACTGCTGATTACGTTTTCCCAAACTAGATATTTTTATAGAAACAGACAATCTAATCTTTCTTTTATGGAGCAGCTGATGGGCTTGAGCCACTGAACTTTCAGGTAGCAGCCAAATGCTAATCCCCCAGCACCATCATCGTACTTATGTATATCCCAGGTTGATTCTATATTACATTGAGCACAGATATACTTTCCGGAGAACTAGGCTGGCATACTCACCCTTATGCTAACATTCAGATTAACACTCATATCTAAACTGACCCTCTAGAGTCTGGCCCATAGTTAGCATCAATACATCTTATAAATGTTGACTTATAAATAAGAACAGATATACAGATAGAATTAACAACCTGCTGATGACATCTTCTTGCTTGCAGAAACTGAGGAGGACTTGAAACTTGCTGGTAAAGATTAAGAATTTCAGTCTTTAGTAAGGATTATGACTCAATATATAGAAGACTAAAATATTCACACTGGACCAATAGGTAACATTTTGATAATGGAGAAAAGGTTGAAGCTGTCAAGAATTTTTGCTTGCTTGGATCCACAATCATTGCTCATGAAAGCAATAGTCAAATGATCAAAGGATGGGCTGCATTAGGGAAATCTGATGCACAAAGTTTCTTTAGAGTATTGAAAGGCATGTGAATATTGGATATTGAAATAAGGAAAACCAAAGAAGAATTGATGTACTTGAATGGTGATGTCGAAGAAAATTCAAAGTATGATGGATTGCTAAAAGAATGAACTGATCTGTCTTGAAAGATCTACAGCCAGAGTGCTCCTTAGAGGCAAGAATGAAACTTTCTCTTACATACTTAGGATGCATTGTCAGTAGAGACCAACCCTTGGAGAAGGACATCATGCTTGGTAAGGTGGAGGGGTAGGAACAAAACGGAAAACCCTTGACAAAATAGATTGACACCGTGGCTGCAACATGGGCTCAAGTTTAGTAACAACCGGGTGCCTGCCACAGGACTGGCAGTGTTTCATTCTGCTGTGCAAGGGTGCCCTGCGTCAGAACAGACTCAGTGGCACCTCACAGCAACAACATACACACAGAAAAGGCTGCAGCTTTTGAGCACTTAATGTACATTCAAAAAACCCTGATGGTGCTATTACGTAATTGTTGCACTGTTTACTAGTGCGTTGTTGTTGTTGCTGTTGTTATTGTTGTTAGTCATCAAGTTGGTTCTGATTCATAGCAATCCTATGTAAAAATAAACACTGTCCACTCCTCTGCCATCATCACAATGTTTGAGCACAGAGTTGCAGCCACTGTGTCAATCCATTTTGTCATGAGTCTTCCTGTTTTGTGTGTGTGTGTGTGTGTGTGAGACCCTTCTGCTTTACCAAGGATAATGTCCTTTCTTAAGGACTGGTCTCTCCTGATAACATGTCCAAAACACATGGGGCAAAGCCTGCCATTTTTGTTTTCAACACAGATGTGTTTGCTATTTTGCTATTCGTGGTCCTTTCAATAATTGTTTGCCAGCACCATAATTTAAATGCACTCATGCTTTTTGAGAATTCCTTATTCAATGTCTGAGTTTCACATACATGTGAAATGATTGAAAATACCATGGTTTGGTTCAGCAGCACCTTAGTCCTCAAAGTAACATCTTTGCTTTTCCATACTTTAAAAGACATCTTGTACAGGAGATTTACCCAATTCAAGTGTGTTGGTGTCCTATTTTGTCTTAGGTATTCAAGTATCATGTTCCTTACCTTACGTCTGCTTGTTACTATTGTTGTGGTTGCTGTTCGCTGCTGTCAACTCAAATCAACTTCAACTCAAAATGACTGTATGTTCACAAGGCAAAACATCGCCACTCCGGTGTCACTCTCTAAAGAGCCAGCAGGTTCGAGTCCATCACTACGATTCCTCTGCCAATCTGTCTCCCCACGTCTTCCTCACCATTGTTGACCCTCAACTTTGCCAAATATGATGTTTCCTTGAGTGACACCCCTGCTGATGATATATCCAAAACAAGTGAGGTGGTCGATGCTTTGTTGTGATCTGAAAAGTCTTCATGGACTAATTTTCAGAAATGGATTACATGTCCTTTTTCCTCTGACTTAGTCCATCTAGATGCTTCACAAGAATCTGTCCAACATGAGTGATCCTGCTGAGTACTTGATATACCAGTGGCCTAACTTTCAATGTTGTAGCAACACACAACCACCATAGTATGGCAAACTGTCACACAGGTGATGCTTTCTTCTTTTGCCTTTGACTAATTACTTTGCTCACTTTAGGATTCTGTATTGGCAAAAATGGTTTTTGATCAGCAGGTAACCATAATGCTGTCATTTCAAACTCGTGCAGAAGATTTACTGAAGAAAAGGGCTGCTAATTTGATTCTATTAAAAAATAGACACAGACCAACTCCCAAACTTATTTTATGAAATGAATATAACCATTATACCAAAGTCGGGCAAAGGCAAAACAAAATAGAAAAATTACAAACCAATATCTATGATGAACATAAATGCTCAACAAAATTCTAGCCAAGTGGGAATCATATCAGGTATGCAAGGATAAACATTAGAAAAACAACTACTGATTGTCTTGATCAGGGCACATACAGTCAGTCACTGTAGAAATAAAACACAGGGCAAGAGTTGCATGATCATATCAATCAATGTAGACAAAACACTTGACAAAGTCCAACACCCATTCCTGATTAAAAAAACACTCAATAAATTGGGCTAGAATGGAAGTTCTTCAACATAATGAATGGCATATATGTGAAGCTAATGGCTTAGATCTCCATTAACGAGGAGTGACTGAAAACATTCCCCTTGCAAATTAGAGCCAGACCAAGATGTCCCTTATCACCACTTTTATTCAGTATTGTGATGGAAGACTGAGTCATAGCTATTATACAACAAAAGAAAGTAAATCAAAAGCAACAAAACTGGCAAAGAAGAAATTAAACTATTTGCAGATGATATGATTCCATATGTAGAAAATCTCAACAAGTACATCAGAAATAGTTGAAAGATTTGGTAATGTGCCAGGATACATGATCAACATGTAAGAATCAATTGGATTCCAGTGTTCTAATGAAAGCTCTTTAAAGAAAATCAAGAAAATAATACTCTTCATAAATGTATAATAACCACCAGTAAGATGTACTATCTGGGAGTAAACACAATCAGAGGAACAAAAGACATGTACAAAGAAAACTATAAAACACTACCATAAGAAACAAAAATGGAAGAATGTTCTATATCCATGGATAGAAAGACTTATATTGGTAAAATATCAATACTATCTGATTCACTCATTCCATCACTGCCATCAGGTTTATTCCCACTCCTATTGACCCGATAGGAGACAATAGTATTGTGCTTAAAGGTTTCTAACACTGTAAATATTTTTTTGTTTTGTTTTTGTTTTTTTGTTTTGGGGGAATCACTGCCCTCTGGTGGTGGGAGTAGGAGGCCCAGCCTTGCTGCTGGATTTGAACCTCCAACCCAGTGGGCTGCAGTGCCGCGCACAACCACTACACCACCAGGGTTCAGCCCTCTAACACTATAAAACTTTATGCAAGTAGAAAGTATCATCTTTCTCCCACAGAGAAGCTGGTAGTTTCAAACTGCTGACTTTATGGCTAGCAGCCCAATACGTAGCCCACTGTGCCACCAGGGATTCCATATTACCCAAAATAGTCTATAAATATAATGCAATTCTGATCCATATTCTGTTCTCTAAAGAGATGTAAAAACTGACCACTAAATCTACATGGGAAAAAAGATATCCATGAAAAGTCAAGCACTGCTGAAGAAGAACCAAGAAGGAGGTATCTCACCTCCCAAACTCAAAATCAGCTGCACAGTGACTATAGTAAAAAGATATTAGTACTGGCAAAATGATGAATATGTAGCTCCATGAATAGACTAGATATCTCAGAAATAATTCCTTCCACCTGCAGACAAATGATTTTTGAGAAAGAGCCAAAATGCATTCAATAGGGAAGAGATAGTCTCTTCAACAAATGGTGTTGGGAAAATTGGATTTCCATCTGGAGAATAATGAAGCAAGACTTATACCTCAATCTATGTATAAAAAACAAACTCAAGCTGTATTAAAGACCTACATATAAAACCTACAACTGTAAAGATTACTTATGAGAAACTCAGGGAAGACTTTAGGGCCCTAATATATGGTATAAACACGATGTAAAATACAATGGAAATATGCACAGTCAAAAAAAATAGATGTCTGGGACCTCCTAGAAATAAGATATTTATGCACAGCAAAAGATTTTATCAAAAGAGTATAGAACTTACAAATAGGAGAGCAAATGTTGGCAATGATATAGGGAAAAAGGAACTAATTTCTAAGACCTAGAGGAAACTATAGCACCTCAGCAAAAAAAAAAAGATGAATAATCCACTTTAAAAATAGGTAGAGAGCATGAAAAAACAGGTCACCAAAGAAAACATCCAAGTGGCCAATAAACATATGAAGAAATGCTCAATATCACTAACCAATCAAGGTATGCAAGCCAAAACAACAATGATATACCTCTCTACAATGGCAAATATAACAATATCCTAAAAACAGAAAATAAAAAAAACAAGAGCAGTTTCAGAGAGATTGGAGCCTTCATATTCTGTTCAACCATTGTGGAAATCAGTATGGGCCTACCTCAAATAATTTTTTTCAATGATTTTATTGGGGGCTCTTACAGCTCTTATAACATTCAATGCATCTTTTGTATCAAGCATATTTGTACACATGTTGCCATATTTATTTCCAAATATTTTCCACTTGAGTCCTTGGTATAAGCTCCCCTTTCCTCTCCTTTTTTTAATCAATCATTTTATTGGGGCTCATACAACTCCCATCGTGGTCCATACATACATCAATTGTATGCAGGCCATATGTGCACACTCAATGCCATCATCACTCTCAAAACATCCTCCATCCACTTTGGCCCCCAGTACCAGCTCCCCATATTTCCCTTCCTTCCCCCTCCCTCTCTCCTATGAACTCTCAATAATTTGCAAATTGTTATTACTTTTTCATATTATACAGTGTCCAATGTGTCCCTTCACTCACTTCCCTGTTGCTCATACCCCAGAGAGGAGGTTATATGTAGATCCCTGAAATTGGTTCCCCCTTTCTATTCCACCATCTTTCCACCCCCTCCTCCCCCAGTATCACCATTAGTCCTGAATGGATCATCTATCCTAAATTCCCCATGTTTCCAACTCCAGTGTACATCCCCTACTCTAGCTGGGTTTGTCAGGTAGAATTGGGATCCTGATAGGTCTTGGGAGGACGCATTGAGAACTAGAAAAAAGTTGTATATTTCATTGTTACTACACTGTATCTTAACTGATACATCTCCCTGCAACCCCTATGTAAGAGGATGTCGCTTCACCTATTGGGCTTTGGGTTCCCAATCTGTACTCCCCCTCATTTATAATGATATAAATTTTAGTTCTTTGATGCTTATACCGGATGCCTTGGACATCTCATGGTCACACAGACTGGTGTGCTTCTTTCATCTTCATGGCTGCTTGTTTACTCATGCCTTTAAGACACCAGATGCTATAACTTTTGATAGCCAGGCACCATCAGCTTACTTCACCACATTTGCTTATGCACACACTTGTCAACAGCAATCATGTCAGGAAAGTGAGCATGTAGTGTTATGATTTTTAGTTCTTGAAGCCTGATAACTGATCCCTTTGACACCTTGTGGTTCCACAAACTGGTGTGTTTCTTCCATGTGGGCTTTGTTGCTTCTCAACTAGACAGCTGCTTGTTTACTTTCAAGCCTTTAAGACCCCAGATGCTACATCTTTTGATAGTCGGACACCATCAGCTTTCTTCACCACCATTGCTTACGCACACATTTGTCTTCAGTGATCGTGTCAGAAAGGCGAGTATCATGGAAAGCCAATTTAATAGAACAAAATGTTCTTGCACTGAGGAGGTACTTGAGTGGAGATCCAATGCCCATCTGCTGTCCTACTACTAACTCTATAAGTTTATGCTCATTGATCTAGTTCCCCATCGTCATATATAAATATATGCACCTATATACATGCCTGCATTTAAACCCCCTATAAATACCCTTTACCCCCCAATTCTTTCCTCTATTTCCTTTTCCTTTCCTCTTATCCCACTATCATGCTCAGCCTCCATTTGGGTTTCAGTATTTTCTCTCTGTTACATTACTCTTGATCAATCCCTTTCAGACTTCTCACACCCACCTAGTCACTGATTTTGAATCAATTGTTATTCCCTTATGCCTGGGTTGGTCAACACCATCTCCTTTCCCCATGCTGCTCTTCTTCTATGCCCCTCTCCTGGAAACATCAGTCCTGTTGTTTTTGCCTCTGGACTGTTCATCCAGCCTATCTTATCTAGACCAACCTACAGAGGTAACAATATGTACCAAAAATAGGCCTCCTAAAATGAAACAACCAAAGAAAACAAAACAATGACAATAACCAAAAAAACCCTCAACATCCAATGTATATATGTAAAAAATAAAAATAATACAAATACCTGTAGATAGCTCAAGATTTGTTCATTGACCTCCAGGAGTGTCCCCTAGCCCCAAAGTGTATCCTTGGCAGTCCATCAGGAACTCCATGCTCTGTTGAAAACACTTAGTGTTTGGCTATGGTGTGGTTGGGTCAGACAGGGTATAAACCTGACCCTGTTTCTCCATTGGTGACCCCAAAAGGCCTTGAGTCAGCAAAGATATCTGTATTTCATAATGGGGTTAGTCACATAATCCTGTGTGGGAATATCGTCCTGAAGGCTCAGTGGGCCAAGATTCACTCCATTCTCTTTTCCTTCCCCTTCATTTGTTCTCCTGTGCTCTGGTCAGGCACATCTGACTTCCCAAGCTGCAGCTTCAGTGCTGACCTCCAAGGCAAACTCCCTAGGGGAAAGGCGGCTGCCTCTGTAGTTGGAATTAGAGTTGTGCTCTCAGACCCCTCCACTGGTTTCCCATTCCATTCCGTCACATTGCATTCACATCCTGGAACATTGGGTTTAAGTTTTGTCCCTCTTACCCTGTGGAGATATAAATAATTCACTCCCCATTGGATGAGTTAGTACCCCATTCCCTCTCTGCACATCATCATCTGCCCCACCACTCACCCCTGTCCTCCCATACCAGTTGACTACCATATGCAGCCCTGGATTTGGTCTGGTCCCTGCCATACTACCTGGGCCTCTCCCCAGGCATTTCTCTATACAGTAGCCTTTCCCAAATACTACTTTTTCATTTTTTTAATTAAGCTTATCTCAGCAGACTCATGTTGTACCTGTCTTTTTGCACTTGGCTAACTTCACTTAGCATAATTTCCTCTAGTTCTTCCCATGTGGTGATATGCTTCATGTGTTCATCACTGCTTTTCAGTGATGCATAGTACTCCATTGTATGTATGTATCACAGCTTTTAAATCCATTTAATCCATTCCTCAGTTGATGGAAATTTGGGCTGTTTTCAACACCTTGCAATTGTGAACTGTGCTTCGATGAACATTGGAGCACAGATGTCTGGTCGTGGTTTGTTGCTTGCCTCTTCTGAATATATGCCAAGTAGGGGGATTGCAGGGTCATATGGTAGCTCAATTTTCATTTGGGAGTCAGTCTCCGAGACAATGAACTACTCATGAGACAAGATGGCAGCGTCCAAGGAATAGGAGGAGCTGGAGGAGAAGCTGCATGGCCTTATCCTGATGGAACCAGAACTCTGAAGCTGGAGAAGCCACGTGGAGACCCCTTTCAGCACTGAGCTGCTTCTACAAACACTGAATGCTGTTGATGGACCCTGAGCCCTGGAAGCAAGAGGCCATGGGGAGGCCCCTGCCAGTGCCGGGATGCTTCAACTGCACATGCTTCGTGAGTCAGAAGGAGATTTTATACATTGGTATTGAATGTATTGGGCTAATGTAGGATTTATGACTTTGAACTGGACTGGGTTGAGATGTTTTCTCAATGTTCCATTCCTCTTGTATGTAAACCTTTCCCTTATATCCATGTGTGTGTCTATGAATTTGTTTCTCTAGTCTACTGGGACTAACACAGTGTAGCAGGCATAATTGCTCAAGGTTAAGGGGAGGGTTCTGGCCTGTGAGCCAAACTGGAAAAGATCAGGAGTTAATATCAAGAAAACAGGTTTGCAAAGACCGTGAGGAGATAAAGAGAAGCTAATTGACCCAAAGCAGCCACACAGCTGAGGCCCGATCCCTAAGTGTGGGGTCACAAGTATTCAATCTCCCCCCTGCACTGGTGGCAAGCCGAGGCTCCGACTAGACAATACCCCTGTGCAGGCTCAATCCATGCCGGCAGCAGCTCTGGCAGAGACAGTGGCAGACAGTGGTGGGTCAAACATAGCTTCACCCCCAGCCAAAATCCCCCAGCCCCTCAGAACCCTGTGAATCTGTTCCTACTTATCTTTATGATGATCCTCCAGTGATCTAGTAGTGCAGAATTTCTCTTTCAGACACTTTCCCCAGGCCGATCTCCTGCTGACTCCCTCTGGTGAGTGTCATACAGTGGCCATCTACCTCAAATAATTATAAATAGAAATAAGATAAGACCCAGCATTCTCTTTACTGAGAACATACTCTAAAGAAACAAGAAACAAAGAATGAGTTAATACTCACCACACTCCAAGATGATGGAAACAAACAAACAAAAACATATTCTTGAGTATAAAGAGGGTCAAAGCAGAGTTCCCAAACCCATCTATAGACAATAGGACATCCCCTCACAAAAGGGTCACAAGGAAGGAATGGGTCAACCAGGGAACAGTATAACATCCTGGTTGAAGAAACACACAAATTTCTCTGATTGTTTGGACTTCCTTACCCTTCACTACCATGGTCCTAGTCCTGCCTTTCACTGCAGGCTAAACCAGAGCACCTATAAAGGTACAGCTAAGAGCTCACAGCACACAGACTCTAGGTCAGGAAAAAAAAAACCCTCAGGAACAGATATGGGAGTAGGGATACAAGGAGGGGGAAGGGAAGGTGGGGAGATGGGGGGAACTGATCATGAACCTCCCACCTCTCAGGGGGATGAACAACAAAACCATGGGGGAAGGGAGGCAACAATTGGCATTTTATGAAAATATGTTATTGAAAACAATAACAATTTATAATTTATTAAGGGATCATGAGGGTGGGAGGGGGATGGGGAGCAAAAAAAGAGAAACTGATATTAATGAAATATTTAGAAAATGAGAATGGCACATATATAAAAATATGTGTCGTAGAGTTGATGTATATAAGAGCCCCTAATAAAAAAATGCCCATCAGTGGAAAATTTGGTTAAATAAATATTGGTACATATACACAATGGAATACTATGCATCACCAAATGATTCGACTGTGAGACACCTTATGACATAAATAGATATGGAGGACATTCTGCTGAGTGAAGTTAGGAAAATACAAAAGGACACATAGTGTATAGAACCTCTATTATACTAAAAAATTGAAAATGAGGTTTATCAGGTCCAAAGAAACAGACTTTGATGGTTACCAGAGTGGGAGGGGAAGGGGAGAGTGGAGAAGTAATAGGATGGATGATTAATAGGTGTCATCGTGGTGACTAAGTTGATGCCAAATCACAGTGACCCTAGTGTGTAAGGTGGAACTGCCCCTGTGAGTTCCCCAGACCCTAACTCTTTACAAGAGTACAAAGCCTTGTCGTTGCCCCTCGAGCTGTTGGTGTCAAACGTCTGTCCTTGTTAGCATCCCAACATGTAACCACTACATGACCATTATTATGGTGACGGGGAAGATAATATTCCACAAAAGGGAGATGGGGAAAAGCAGGGGGCCAGGGAAGTTAGTTGGAGAGTTCACTAAGATGCAAAGGTGGTGGAATAAAATTTTTAAAAGAATGATCCCATATGCAAACCTCCCACTTAAACCATAATAAAATAGCTTTTAAAAATACAGCCACAGAAATCCTATGGTAAAATGCTACTGAATAAAGGATAGAAAACAGAGCTCACTCAGCTGGGAACTAACAGCAGCTCCTTTGTTCATACCAGCTCTCATGCTGTTATTTTTGCTGCATCTTAAATTTCAGAGTCAAGTTCTTTTCCACTGCGGACGCATGCTAGCTGTCCTGGTAAGGTAGAGGAACTCTCAGAGTTCAGGGATCCCTGCAAAGTCTGCTGCTAGGACTGCTGATGGGAATGAAAGCCAGGGAGAAGTATTTTTGGAGAGTATGCCTAAGGCTAATGAGATTCTTGTCTCTGTTCTTTGTTCTCTTGTTAAGTTCACAAATTACAGAACAATAGAATGGTTTGCTAAAAATAACACTTTTTCTTTTATCATTTTCGCTCCTTTGAATTATCAAATGAGTCCTTATTTGAGCCTTTTGGTACAATTTTGACACCTTATGTAGGTTTCTCTGCTCTTATCATTAACCAGAATACTTCCAACATATTATGTCCTAAAATTTCCCAAGAGTCTAGATCTGGAACATTACACGAATGCATTTTCATGCTTAAACATTTGCTTCTCTTTTTTCACTTTTACCATACATATTTTTCACATTGTTTTCAATTTAGTTTCTTTTCCTGTGATACCATTCTGAAGATCCGTTTGTCCTCTTTCAGCAGACAACTGGGGTGGGCAAGGGTGTCTCCTCAAGTCAGGCTATGTGGAGGAGGATTGCATGCTGACTGAGCAGGATAGCTGCTAGGGAGAGATCACAACCCTTCAATTCTATTTTATCCAAGTCACCAGAAAGAAGAGAATCCAGGGTCTCTTCCTATCCTTTCTTTTTGGCTGCTTAGAAAGATGGTTTCTAAAATCACTTCCCTTTTATTATAAAGCACCCATTCTGACAGGGCTGTTAAATCTCACTGGAGCACAAGGGAGCAAGACTGCTTTCAGACTGGGAAGCACAGGTGTTAAAGTGGCAATCCCAGCCATGCCTAATTTACTACTTAGGTCAAGACCATAGAAGGGCTAGTGACTCATTTTATCAGCATTTACTATTGATACTAGTTCCTCAACAGTTATTTAGCTGCAGTCACTCAGAATAGGTCACAGGAACACTCAATATGTTTCTGTTAACAAATTCTCTCACCACAGAGTGAGGTCAGGGTATGTGGGGGTAGGGCTGGAGAGATAGGGTGGGGGGCAATGGATAGTAAACTGCACTTATTTGTTTTTGCCATAAGCCTGTTCTCACAGGAGTTATCTAGCCTACATTTCCCCATGAGCTATAAATAACTAATATGAAAGCTCAGACCAGTCTCTTCCTGTTCCATTTTCTCTTTCATATAGTGAGAGTATTGGAGTTCACCTCTTCTACAGACTTCACCAATACTAACCTTCTGGGGATTTACAGATTCTCATATTCAGGTCACAGATAATTCCATTTCACTTTATGGGAACACTGCTGTTAGATTTGATGCCCCTAGGGTTTCCAAATGGTGAACCTGTTGCTCTTCTTCCATGTCCCAGGTAGGCTTCATCTCATAATGCCATTGTGTGTAATAGAAACTACTCTGCATGACCTTATATAATGTTCATCATCACTGACACATTTGAGTCTGTGGTGCAGCTACTGGGTCAGTTAGTCCCTCTGGGGGCTTCTAGTCCTGTACCATGACCATGGTCACTGGCATCTTTGAGCCCAATGTGGTAGCTATTATAGGAACTTGGCCCTTGAAGGGCATCTCTCATTCTCTCGCTCCTTTACCAATTATAATGTTTTTTCTACAGCTTGTATTTTCCTGATGAGATTTGCAAAGCACACTTGTCCAAGTCTTATCTTTCTTGCTTCTATGCTATATTGTAGTTGTGTTTCTTCTATGACAGATCCTCTCATTCTTTTGGCAGTATTTACCTGCTTAATTGTTTTGTATTCTCTCTGTTATCTAAATGATGTTTCTTGAAACAAGGTTTCAGATTTCTATACTTAATGCTTTCCCCACTAGTCCTATAGTTTTTAACTGAACTAACCATAACTGCTGGGGTGGGGATAAGGTGTGTGGGAAGAAATCACCAAATCTTTATCATCAAGAATATAGATGGGGATTTATTCTCTTTCAGGGTCTATAATCACTCTTTCACTAGAAAACACTTTCTGGTCTGCAATTTGATATGCATGAGTTCAAAAACCCATTATCTCAAAACACAACCATGATTCTTACTATTCATATCAAGACCAGTGTATCTAAGGTGTAGCCCTTGTGACATGTGCTCTGGTGACACTTGAAAAGGGGACTGCACTGAGCAATTTTCATGAACAGGTACTGCACAAGGGTCCTTCCTCAGGCGTGAGGGAAAGATCGGGCACATGCCCAAGAGGGAGCCAAGCGAGGCACAAGATGTCATCCAGATGTATGGCAGATATGAAAGATACCTGAGTGAGCTAATGACAAGGAGGTTCCTGGGCAATGGTTTCTATCTCTATGCCTTTGACAGGCATAGTTTCAGTGCTTTCCATATCTCAAAAAACAAACAAAAACTTACTGGCATCAAATCAATCCCAACTCCTAGGGACCTATAAGCCAGGGTAGAACTGACCTTATGGGTTTCTGAGATTGTAACTCTATAGGCATGCTTCTTTCAGATAAGGTGACCAGACATCCTGCTTTTAACAATTTGTCCCATGCCCTGTGGTGTTTTAAAATTAAATAAATATATTACAATACTATTTTTGTGTTCTATGAACATTTTTGTTTCTCCATATAGACCAAGTTTTTAAATCAAGGACACCCCCCCCCTTACCTCAGTCAATGGTGACCCACTTAAAATCTGGTCACTTTACTTTAAGGGCATGCCTCTTCTTCTGCAAAAGAACTGGAGGTTTGGAACTGCTGATCTTGCCCTCTACATAGCCCACTCTGCCACCAGGGCCCTGTGCTTCCTATGGGCACTCTTTTCTGTAGATATGCCTCTGCACCAGACCAGTGCCAATAATTCACTTATTGGCAGATAGGCAACATTGAGGAAGAATACATTTTTAAAGAATTACCCTTAAATTTATCGTCATGCTTTATATAGTTACTTTAGAATGTAGTCCTAAGTGGTTCTTTAACTTTGAGATCTGAGTCCAGTTGTAAGTCGATGCTCATGAATTCTCCATAGGAAAACTACTTCCAAATCAGACTTGGTGGCCCATGAACTCAATTGACCTGTTGACATTCATTCAAACTTTTCGAAGGAGCCCTGGGAGGATCACGATGCACCGGGTGGGCAGCTCAAGAGAAGGACAGCAGTTCACATCCTCCAGTCTCTCCATGGGAGATACAATGTTCTGCTCCCATAAAAGTTGATTGCCACTAGCCCGCCATGCTGGCCTGGCACCTGAGCCATCTCTCCACCACACACCTGGCACTTGGTAACAAGTAGGTTCAGTTTTCTAGCAAAAATTAAATAGGTATGGAGATGAGGTTCAGTGCTTTTGTGCTCACAGAGGAAAGAGGGCAGACAGTGCACAACTATGATGGGAAAGTTGAGAGAAGGTAGCTACTAGCTGGAGAGCCCGGGGAAGGCCGGAGTTCGCATGTAGGACTGAGACACCCAGTCGAGCTCTTCAGCTGAGTCAGTTTCCTAGGACATGCTCAGCTGGCGGCAGCCAGGTGATCAAACTGCCTGCCCTCGCATCCCCTTCCATCTCCAAATATTACAATTACAGCCCTGAGTGTACAGGAAGTGGGGTGGGGGTGGGGAACTGATATCATGGATGGCTATATGATACCACTGGAGTGGAGTGAACTATTGAATTGTATGTGAATGATGATAGTGGATGGTGTAAGATAAGGAATAAATAAAGGGTCCTAGGAGGTTTGATGAAGGAAGGACGGTATAAAGGGAAGTAGATATCAAGGAGTGCAAGAACAAAGAAACTATTCCGAAACTGATTGTGGTAGCAATTGTATAGTATTACTTGATGTGACTGAATTATGATGCTTGTAAGAGCTTCCAATAAAATGATAAATAAGGTTTATTTTATCAGAAATCCATATGGGTAGGCTAGTCAGTCCTAGACAGTTGCTGTAAGTTGGAATTGACTTGATGGGAGCAAATAATAATTACACACAGGAAGGGGCTTCAAAACATTCTTAAAAATTGGAATGAAAAGATAATGAAATATTTTCATTAGCTTTTTTGAGGTCTGCTGGTAATAATGACCCAAGACATAGTATTTTAAATTGTCTTCTATACATGTGAAAGTTCAACTGTGAAAAAGGAAGGCTGAAGAAGACTTGATCCCTTCACATTGTGGTATTGGTGAAGAGCACTGAAAGTACGATGGTCTGCCAGAGACCAAGCAACTCTCCCTTGAAAGAATGCACACAGACTGCATCTTAGATGCCAGGACGGCAAGACAAGACTTGGTTTCATGCACTCTGGACATGTTATCAGGAGAGGGTAATCCCTGGACATAGACAATGCTTGGTAGAGAAGCAACAAAAGAGAGGAAGACGCTTGACAAAATGGATTGACATAACAATTCTGATGAAGACCTCTATTTATACATATGTTGACTATGATTTACAACTGACTTGTTGGCATCTGACAACAACAGAGACATCCAAGTAGCATTTTCAGGCAAATTATCCCAGGGCAGATCTTCAAGGGGGAAAAGAACACAAATAAAAAACCCCAAAACTACTAGATCAAAACACATGAATTATTTTCAAATGATTGACATGTAATAGTACCAAATTCTGTTTCTATTTATTAATTTATTGATGACATTGCCCCTATAATTCCCCAGGATAAGGATTTCTTGAGTGTTAGCACATACTCAGAAAAAGTATGTGACTTGATCTTCCATTTATCATAGTAAAATGATTGCTCTAAAATTGTCTCTGAATAATCATCAGAAAGGCTACATATTTTGAGACTTTGCATGAGGAGAATGAAGAGAATGAGTCTTTCCACCAACCAAGCAGCATAGGTCACAGAGAACTAGTAGGCTGCAGCAACAGGTTCAAAAATAACAACTGGGGGGATGAAGCAGGCATAGGGAGTGTTTCATTCTGTTGTACATGAGAAATGTATGCATGTACACATATGTTTGTGTGACTAATACAGTTAACCATTTATCACAGAATTACTTCTTTGGACTAATCAATGATTTGCACACTATTTCAACTCATTTTTGAATTTGTCATAGTTACACAATGTCAAATATCCTTTAAAACCAGGTATTGCTGTTGTTAGAGTCTGTTGAGTCAGTTCTAACTCATGGCTACATTATGTGAAACAGAATGAAATATTGCCTGGTCCTGCACTGTCCTCACAATTACTGCTGTTTGAGCACAATTCATTAATGACATTGCCCCTATAATTCCCCAGGATAGGAATTTCTTGTGGGTTAGCACATATTCAGAGGATGGTAACTCATGGAAGATCTGATGCTCAGGTTCTACCATGCTTCAGATTCCCAGCTTTGCATCCTCTGGAGACTATGAGAAGTCAAATTGTGTCTCAAGGACAACTTGCATCCGTTGCATAGAACGTCATTGGACCATAGCTGCCTTAGTGTGTTCCTAGGATTCAGACATTTCAGTATCCCACTACCTTTCACTGACTGCTCAGGATATTTCTGGCTTCACCTTGGTACCTCTCCTTAAGCTTAATGTCACTGAGTGCTTTCCTAGGACCCCTGGAGGAGCTATGACATTACCAAACGGGATCTATTACTTCGTGATTCTTTCTGGTTACTGAGTCAGACAAAGAGTTGTTCTTGTTGATGAAGTCATGATTTTTAAAGTCCTATCACATTTTGAATCAGAAATGAAATTCCTTGTACAGATTGAAACTTTCTTTTTAAAAATATCTTAGTTCCCAATGTTCTATAAGCACAAAACAATATTCATTTGAATAATTTAAGAAATATTTATACCACCATTCAAATAATCTTGATTATACTCTTTGTCAAAAGAGAATGACTACATCATATGAATGAACTATTCTAAAAGCAAATGGTAAGTCATGTTCTCATTCATATAATGGACTACCACTGAGAAATAATTAGATGGTACGCAACAAATTCTGCAATTGACAGCATCATGGCTCATAGGAAAACATGAAAAGAGTGCAATTCAAGGACTAAAAGCCAAAATTTGTGATTAAACTAGACATTTTCCCTTAAAGTTGCTGTTAAGCAGTGACAACATTTAGAACACTCTGGTACAAAGCCCACCAAATGTCCCTGCTGGCACATATTGAGGGGGCTTCAAAAGAACAAGAATCACATCACTATGAATGAGGGGGAGAGCAGGGTCCAAGGCCATTTGTGGGCAATTGGACACCCAGTGGAGTTGCGGGGAAGAGATGGGCCGATTAACATAAAACTTTCCTCTGGTTCCTGAAGGTTTCCTTCCCCCAACTACCAAGGTCTCGATTCTACCTTACAAATCCAGCTGGATTGGAGGAGGTACACTGGTAGAGATGGGATCGGGAGATACGGATAACCCAGGGCTAATGGTGAGCATGTAACTACCAGATGGGTGGAGGGAAGGTGAGGTAGATAGTGGGAGCCAATCACAAGGATCTACACATAACCTCCTAGCTGGAGGACAGACATCGGAGGAGTGGGTGAGGCGAGACATCGGGCAGTGTAAGATGTGACAAAACAATAATAATTTATAAAGTGTTGAGGGTTGGTGGGCAGGGGGGTTTCAGAGACAGAGAGGAAAGGATGAGAAGCTGATATCAGGGGTTCAAGTGGAAGAGCAGATGTTTGGAGAATGATGATGACAGCTGATGTATGAAGGTGCTTGACACAGTATATGCATTCATGTTTTTTGTAAAGCAATGTATGAGTCCCCAATAAAATGATTTATAAAATAATCAGTGGGAAAAATCCATGATTTTTCTAGTTCTATTTTTCCGTTAATAACTTGAATTCCCCCTTAAACATTACACTCAGTGCAACTCTCTCTATAGCAGTACCTATACTGGGAAAATGATATACTCCTTTGGAAATGTAAAGAATAAATAAACAGCACCCTCTTTCCACTTTGAAAATGAGAACACATTGAGAGATAGACCAAAAGTCATGCAGATTGAGGTACCATGTAAATTAAGTTTATTGCTGATAAATGCTCTCTGCAGAATATATTTGCATTTGCTATGATAAGTAACACTAGCTGTTTTCTCAACAAACTTAAAATCTTAATGACTTAACAAAATAAAAATTTATTTCTTGCTCCTCATTTAATGTCAAAAGTAGATATGTCTGCTTGGCCAGCAATCTTGAACATGGTCAGTCAATGTCCTTTCATATTGTGCGACTCCATCATTCTCTATCGTTTCAGATCCAGTTTTCTGCTGAATTCTCTACATTTGGTCAATATATTGGGGAAAGAGTGTGGAGAATTGCACAAAAGGTTTTCATGTACCTGTCCTGAAAATGGTTTATGTAAGTCCAATTCAATTCTACTCAATTCTATAGACTGGAATTCAGTCACAAGACCTAACCTAACAATAAGGAAGGTTGGGAAATTTAGTCTAGCTCTATCTCCACAAGGCGCAGAATATTGAGCAGTTTTGCATGAAACTGTGCCAACAGGGCTTCATAAATAATTCCAGTCTGAATTAGGCAGATGTACCCCTGAGCAATACCACTCATCTGTCAGTTTGTTGTAATGTGATGGCTTATGTGCTCTATGATGCTAGAAGCTATGCCTTTAGAATTTCAAATACCAACAGAGTCATCATAGTGGACAGGTTTAAGGTGAGCTTCCAGACTAAGACACGGTAGAAATAAGCTTGGCGCATTAGATTTCTGAGCAAAAAACCCCTACTTAGCAGCACAGGAAACTTTCTGAATGGCAGCAGAACTTTAGGTGCTATCAGATGAGCCCCTCATGTTGGAAAAGAAACAAATTGACTACATCAGTGAAAAGAGATTTTGGAAAAGGTCAGTATCATCAGTCAGGTAAAGGTCAAGGACCTATTACAAAACAGACTTTCAGCCACTTATGTGCAGATTCAAGTTGAAACAGAAGAAAATTAAAATACATTGACAAGAACCAAAATACAGCCTTGAGTCTCTGCCACCTGAATTGAGAAGCAATCTCAAGAATAATTTGGATGCACCGGATACTAATTACCATAGGTCAAATGACTTGTGGGATGGCATCAAAGACATCATGCCTGAAGACACCAGAAGGCCACTAAAAGACAGGTCAGACAAAACAACTCCAAACAGATGTTAGAAATAACCCTGAAACTTATTCAGCGTTGTTGTTGCTGCTGCTGTTCAGTGCCACTTCCTAGTGACTCATTTGTGCCACAGAGGGAGGCCTTGCCCAGTTCTGTGCCACACTCATCACTGGTCTTATATTGGAGCCATGCTTGCAGCAACCATGACAATCTATTTTGTTGAAGGCTGTGTTTGTCTGGATAGACTAGAGAAACAAATCCAAAGACACACATAAGTATATAAGGGAGAGGTTTAGGTCCAAGAGGAATGGAACATTGAGAAAGTATCCCAACCTCAGTCCAAGCCCACAAGTCTGGTATTAGCCCATATGTCTGATACCAATCTATATGTCCTCTCCAGACTCATGAAGCAAATGCAAATGCAATGATAGCAGGACAATCACAGGCCAGTGGGTGCAGAGTCTTGTGTATCCAGTGGCGATAGAAGCATCTCAGTACTGGCAGGGGCCTCTCAAATATCTTCTCAAGTAGCTTCTCAAATATCTCAGCACTGGAGGGCTTCCGAGGTCTGGTTCCATCAGGGTAAGACCATATGGCTTCTCCTCCACGATGTCTCACAGGGAGTCAACCTTGTGTCTTGCCAGTAGCGCATCTCCAAGGGACTGAGTAGTGAGTCTCTCACCTCCAAGGGGGAAACACAGCCAAATTTCCCAGAATACTCAGGAGAAGGCCAGGCCCACACAGAGGTCTCATTGGCTATCTCCAGATTGACAGGCTAACCACATACACCCTTAGTCCTCAAACTGACACCAGATTAGGTGACAGCTGCAAAGGCCTTCCTCTCTCTGTCCTCTAGTTTACCACGTGTAATGTCCTTTTCCAGGGCCTGATATCTCCTGAAAACATATCCAAGGCAGAGGTGTGAGGCAGAGGCTGGCCATCTTTGCCTCTAAGGAGAATTCTGACTGTGCTTCTTCCAAGACAGTTCTGCTTGTTCTTTTGCCAGTCCATGACACTTTAAATAATCTTCATCAGCACCTCAATTCAATCGCATTAATTCTCATTCAGTTTTCCTTGTTCAATGAGCAACTTTCACATGGCATATGAGGCCATTGAAAACATTATCGCTTGAACCAGGCCCACCTTAGTTCTTAAAGTAACAGCTGTGCTTTTCAAAACATTAAATAGAAAAAAAAAACATTAAAGAGGTCGTATGCAGCAGATTTACCCAATGTAATGTCCCACTGGATCTTTTACTGCTGCTTCTGTGATTATTGATTGTGGATCTAAGCAAAACAAAACTCTCGACAATTTCAATCTTTTCTCCATGTACCAGGAGAAGTATTGCTCTGATTGTAAGGACTTTGGTCTTCCTCACATTGAATTGTATAATAAAAAAGTATATAAAGACAAACAATAAGACGTTAGGCTGCATTGGCTAGAAAAACAAAACAGTGGCATTTATCTATGTACCAGAAAGGATTTTATATCAAGAAGTATTTCATGTCATGAAGCGATCCCAGCTGAGGCCAATTCAACTCCATGAAGCTGGTGTTAACTGAGGTGGCCTTAACTCCCATGACTGTGGACGAGGGCATAGAAGCTGGAGGGGCACTGTGGGTTCTGCTATGTCATGTAGGGTGGCTGTGGGTTGAAATGGACTCCATTGTACCAAAATAACAGCAGAAGCTCTAACTAGGTTGCTAGGCATCAGGGAGATGTAAAAAGGCAGACTATTTGGATGAAGAGAAGATTGGAATATTATTGAGCTTAGTATTTCCATTTAATATAGAATAAAATAACTCCTAGCATGATGAGAGTTTATTTTAATTTTTATTCTTTTATGGCTCCTTCCCTCCCAAATTTTCTGGATTTTATGAGCAAGAAAAAATCCCCGATCTTTATACCATTTATATTTACAAATAATTGGCAATTCCCCAAGTAAAGCAATGTGCACCAAGATAAAATACAACTATTCACTGGAAATATGCTTAATATATTCATCTCCAAATTCCATTCAGATGGAAGAGTTGCTTGATTTAATAGTAATTATATTTAGTAACGATTCAGTTGTTGGAGAAAATTCATGACGTACTTCTCATGTGCATTCATTTACAAAACTTTCATTGAAGTTTAAAACAAAAATGGTGGTGTTAAAAAACAACTACCATCGAGTCAACTGAGGGTGATCTCTATAAGGCAGGGTAGTACTGACCCGGTGGGTTTTGGAAATGAACTCTTTACAGAGTAGAAAGCCTCATCTTTTTATGAAAACTGCTGGTGACTTCCAAATGGCTGCCTGTAGGGATAGCAGCCCAACTAATAATGACTACAATGGTCATTTATTCATTTTTAACAATGGCCTTTCCATCATCTGTTAATCTAGTCAGAGCAATTTTGGAAATACTGCTGTGAGTCACTAGAAATATGTGAAAACTTGAGCTGTGAAGTTTTATTAGGGGATTCTACTATACTGCAGGCATTCTACCATGGGTAAAACATTGGCAGAATTAAATTCACTTAAGAATTCCATTTTGTTGCTTTTTATGTCACTAGAAGGTGGATTAATTTCCTACCCTGGATTTCTTCTCCTAGTATTAATTTTTTCAATGAATTTAGCTAAATAATCAGTGCTAGAAAAGAATATCCCACTTTTTTGAGAAAATCATTATGCAACATCTGAGTATTATTTTGGCCTGAAGCATGCAATGTTGAGACATACTTTGCTACCATACTATAATATGTTGCAAAAAACAAAATACCACCCATCTGTTTATTAAAATGGTGAAAATTATTGATATGAAGCACTGAATATAATTGCACTGGACAAGCACAACACACACTCTAGACCATGCAGTGGGATTTCCCAACCCCTTCTTTTTCCTAATTCTTAGGAGATTTTTAGATAGTCTAAATGTTCAATGTCCTTTGGTTGTTGTTGTTGGTGGTAGGTTAAGCTGTGCTTTACACTGCATATATATGTCACATAATGCAACCTAGAAGACTATGAAAATAGTTTATGAAAACAATTCTAAATCATAGTTTTGAGTAACCAAAAGCATGTCCCCAGGGATCACTCACAATATCTTGATTATTCATTTTATCTTAATATACACAATTATCTTCTTTCTCTCCCCCAAGATGAGAAAGGGTTTTAAATCTCTAAAATACTGTAGGCATCTGGTCATTAAAGGTGTGAGACAGTTTTTGAGAGAGAGAGAGTTTAAAAAGGGGAGCAATGATGGTAACACTGTTGACTTGAGCACTCATCTACAAATAGAGGACAATGACTGGAGGATGGCAGAGTAGGCATGGAAAAGTCCAAAGGGTCGTATGGTGCCTATTACCCTTTGTTCTTTTTAGCATCCTTACTAGATTATAAAATTCCTTAGGAATAGACATGACATCTCATTTGCCTTTGAATGCCCAGCATTTTGCATAAAACAGGTGTTCATGCATGCCTAACAAAAGATCAGTAACTAGAATAGGCAAGCAGAAATATCACACACATTATGATCTAAATATGTAGTCAAGAGAGATTACTTGGACTTGAATCTCTGGTCTGTCACTTAGTAATCGCTCCTGGGAACGTTTTGTCATTTCTGTACTTCAGTTTCCTCATGTGGGAAACCAAAATAATCACTATACTTACAACATTCAATTTCTGTGGATATTAAATGAGTTCATACATTTGACCACATTTCTAATGGTTCCTGGAGTTTAAAAGTCACCTACTAAATCTATACTATTAAATTATTCTTTGCAAAAGGTCCAATGAGAATGCAGAAGGGGAAGTACACTGTAGTGAATTGACACGAAGCAGAAAGACTCTGTGTCACGGTGATGGTGCTATCAGATCCTTGGATCAATTCCAGTGTACGGTTTTCTCATACACAGCCAAGGTCCTCTCCCTCTGAGAAGAGGAGCTGGCTTTCTAAAACAAGAACTTTGCTTTTCACACCTATTTAATAAAGAGAGGGTTTCTGGCCTCCCTTAACCTGCCTGCGTATTATATTCAATGCTCTGATGCTAGAAGGGTTGTGAACACAGGCATTTCTCAACACTTATTGTGGAATCTCTATACTTAGATAAGTAAGTAAGAAAAGCTTGAGAATGGCCATAGTCCTACTATGTGGGATCCCCTATATCTGCCTGGGGTGACCTTGCATTCCTAACATGTATCTCTCTAAACCCCAAACCCACTGCTATTGAATCTGTCCTGATGCACAACGACATTATACAGTATTTCTGAAGTTGTAAGTCTTTATGGGAGTCAGCTGCTGGGTTTGAACTGCTGAACCTGTGTTTAGCATCCCAACTTTTAACCCACCATACCACCAGGACTCCTTAGAATGTTCCTAGAGCCATAGACATGCCTATATGCAATAGTTCTGAAAACAGATGTGGTTAGATGAGCTGTAGTTAGAAGAGGTCCACAGACTTGAGCACAAAGGTGACATTAAATTAATTAAATGCTAATTTAATTTGGAGGAAGTTTGTGTGAGTTGAGTTTGCTGTAAGATTTATAGGGGGCAAGAACATAAATAGATACCCTGTGGTCATTAAATAAATGCAGACTCCTGGTGACTAGATGTATCAGAGTAGAATTCTGCTCCATGGGGCTTAGAATGTCAGGTTTTGCAGAAGCAGCCAGGCATTCTTCTGAAGTCCCTCGGTGTAGACGCAGACATATACACCTTTGGGCAGCAGCAAAACACATGAACTGGTTGCCCCACCCAGGACCTTCAAAGTAAAGAGAATATGAGAACCCCTGTTTGAAGCACAATATCTCATTTAATTAAAAAATAACCAAGGGCTCAATTGGAAAGTATTTGGAAATGAATACAGCAACATGTGTACAAATATGCTTAATACAAATGACGTATTGAATGTTATAAGAGCTATAAGAGTACCCAATAAAATCTATATTAAAAAAAAAGAATAAAATAACTCCAAAGGGGGATAGATGTAGCTAGCTCTTTTATGGGAGCATTGTGACAGCAAGGAGAAGCCTGTTCACAAATCAGTACCCATCTTTGTTATCATTCGTTGAACTGAGGTATTTCACAAATAACTTCTTTAAAATAAGTTGATCCTTTATTTTCTTTGTGAAATACCTGCCATTCTACTTATACAAAAAATCTATGCTATCTAATACAATCAATTGTAGTTGAGTGGTTGCTGTAAATATCCAGAGAAAAGGATATATTGAAGTCCAGGAATATTCAAGTCCGAAAGACTCACTGTGCGGAAACCATGTGCAGAATGTATATGGGTGTTGAAAACTTAGAACACCCAGCTGAAGAATGGTTGGGACAGTAATGGAGTCAGTATCTAAGGAAAAAAGTAAGTTAGGTTACAGCTCTAATATGGGGTACATCTATAGCTCACTAATGCCATTAAAGACTCACAATTCCCATCTTTCTGCTTGGCCATCTCAGGGTGTCACTCATGTCTCCTTTTGGAAAATTTAGCTGTCACATACAGACATGAAAACACACTGAAAAGAAAGGATTGGGTGTTACTGCCTGTGTTTTGTTGTGTGCTGTCCAGTCAATTCTGATTCATAGCTACGGTATATTGAAGAAGAAGAAGTCCAGTACTATCTAGTCGATTACAAAGGATTACAACCTACATAAGGCTAATGGGAGTGTGAGGTTGTATTGGAGTTTAGAACCTTTGTATTTCTCTTGAGAACTAGCTGGAGTTTTGAACTGCTAACCAACAGTGCCACCAGGCTTAGCTCCCCTTTATTAAAACAAAACCCAACACAAAAATCTCTCTGCCATCAAGTTGATTCTGGCTCGTAGCAACCCTGTATAGGGTTTCAGAAATGGTAAACGTTTTTGAGAGCAGAGAGCACCATCTTCCTTCCTTCAAGGAAGAGCTTGCCACCAGCCATGAATTCTGACTGATGGCCATCCTGTCAGACAAAGCAGAACTGCCCTTTGTTTTTCTGACCCTTTACATCTTTACCAGAGCAGAAAGCCTCATCTTTCTCCCTTGAAGTGGCTGCTGGTTTCAAACTGCTGACCTTGCGGTTAGCAAATTAGCAGAGAGCCCACAGTGCCACTGGGGATCCCAGGGCTTCTTACCTGGGTCCCGGACGTGTTTACGTTACTTTCCTTGTAATTCAGATTTTCTTATTCGTCACCCAGTGCTTTTTCCTGATCTCCTTCTAATGCTCAGAACATGAGCCACTCTGGCAGAAAGGGGATTCTTGCTGCTGCATTAAAGACGGCATGTCTCAAAGCGCACAAGCGCAGCCCCACTCTGCCAGAGGGAGGCTACGAGTCGGAGTCAACTCGATGGTGCTGTGTGAGTGCCCAGAGCAATGTGGACAACTTTATAAACAAACTTGATGAAAAAATAGATTAACTTAAAATCTAAGTGTGCACATGGTTTCTGTAATCTTTTTTTCTAGGAAGGTGAGAAAATATGAAGCAGTGTGGCATGACAGCCACTGGAGGGCACTGTTATTTCATAAAAGAAGATTCTGCTGGTTTCAAAAGGGGTGGTTGTTGAGGAATCTAATCCCATTGTAAAGTCTCAAGTGACATGAGAATGATTGCTATTATGTAACATGTACTGTTTCCAAGGCTTATGGAAGAAGTGGACAAAAACATTCTGCTGAACTGACCCCTGCAGATTTCCCCCCATTTTCACAATGGAAAAATGTTGGGATTATTTTCTCAGACTCAAAGTTTCTTTCTTCAAACCTATTCCTTCTTTCCTTCCTTCCTTCCTTCCTTCCTTCCTTCCTTCCTTCCTTCCTTCCTTCCTTCCTTCCTTCCTCCCTCCCTCCCTCCCTTCCTTCCTTCCTCCTTTCCTCCCTTCCTCCCTTCTTTCCTTCCTTTCTTCTTTCTTTCTTTTCCCAAGGAAGAGCTCTCTTTATTATCTGTGGGTATGATTTGAAATGATTCAGAACTCCAGTCCTCCTGTGTCCTGGCCTATCCAGTCAGACATTCACAGCTGTCTGGAATGTTGCCATTTACTCCTAACCATTTCAGTGTTAAATTTCTGTGGCCGGTTTGGGAGTCTGTATTGCAGAATAGCATTTTCCAAAATTGAAATTCTTCAAACTATGTATGCTACTGTGAAGCATCCACTGACCCCCACCTTGCCCCCAAAAGAAGGCACCCTAGAAAGTTTGGGAGATGCTGCACCTTGCCACCCCCTGCGGGAGTTGCACTGCCCTTTAAATGGAATGAAGATCAGCAGTAAAGATCGAGTTTGTTTAAATAGCTATTTCCAAATCTCTAAGACGATTCTTTTTTTGAAAAAGGTCAGTAATTTCCCCTTTGTAGGCCCCAGACTCTCTGTTACACTACCCACATCTGCCTTCTTCCAACATAACTTCTTCAATGGGCCCAGGTGGCTGGCGGGCTATGCACTGAGCTGCTAGCTGCAAGGTCCGTGGGCTGAACCCGCCAGGTGCCCTCAGGAAGAAAGATGGGTCTCAGCCAATGGTTGGTGGAGAAGTCCACAGGACCAGCTCTACTCTGCCCTATGGGGTCACCAGTCAGACTCACTCGATGGTAGTGAATTTGTTTGTGCTTTATTTCCATGTAATTTTCATGCATCACCTAGTATTCTTTTGGGGATTCTTCTGTCACAACTTGGGGCCACATGAGGTAAAGGAACTTTTTTTTTAAATTGTGGTATTGTGGCAGTTACATTTCATGTCAACTTGGAATTGTGTAGGGGTGGAAGTCAACCTGTCAGTCAGGTCCTAGCCTGTTGAGGCCTCCTGGGAGGTGTGGCCTTTTGAGTTGAGAGACACTGGGGATTCCTCTTTCTTTCCTTTTGCTTGCTGAAACTTTCCATCTGCCTCTGGGGGTGACCCCTGTGGGCTTCTGATGCTGAAAGCTATCCGTGTCCTGCCATATTTCCACTGCCCTTGGATCCAAGAGACTCTGTATCACTGGCTTGTGATCTCTGCCCCTCCTGCTTGACTTTCCCACATCATCAGCCTGCAGCTACGTGAGTCTCATGAGAGTGCCAGCTAGCATCAAACCCATGGACTTGACCTGGCCTGGGCTGTGATGCTTTTTTGATATAAATTACTTTTTTACTATAAAGTTCTTTCTTATCCATATACGAATGTCACTGCTTCTGTTTCTCTAGGCAACCTAGTCTAACACAGTGACTATGAGAACATTTGCTATTTCTACCAGTTTTGCTTTGTGCCATGGGCAAAATTGCACCCTCATCTTCAAATACAATGTATAGGGATAGCATGATGAAGCCTAACTGAGACAAAGGCAAGGCAAAATAGAGACAATCTGCATCTGCAGAGTCCATAATGGTGTCCAGGAATGGACAAAACAGCCAGTTAAATAAGACATGGAGAACAAAAGAATTTGTCACAAAATCATGACTGGTAGCAGATCACTGT